>CAHIKZ030001779.1:292500-602500 GCA_903632075.3 Acanthosepion pharaonis | reverse complement strand
ACAATGAATCTCCAACTGCAGACTGGCATACAGTATTTACTACTGTATTTATGTGAATGGGGACATCCTCATTATTGTCAGTATGTATACTACAACACTAAGCCAAGGAAGTAATACTTTGAACTTATCCTAAAAAGTTCATGGTTGACTCATGAGATTTACTATTCAAAGGAATTTTCTGTTAATCGATAGTGTTGACTTTGATACATAAATGAATAAAGGATCCTAAACAATTCTTATCTGATTACATTTGCCTGTAAACTATAATAAACTGTCTTCAGAGAACATCCAGCAACATCACCTTAATACGTGTTGTATTAAGGTGCACCTTGGAATGGTGTAAGGACAATTCAGCATGGTATAATGGTTAGCAAGCTTGTCTCGTTAGATCAGTTATGACTGAAAAGTGAGTTTGATCCTCACTAGGTGTCCCATACTTTCGGCCTTGTGCTGCATTTAAGCTATGCTTAGAAAATAACTATTCTCCAAAGTTTGGTGATGTCATGGGTTCTATGACTGGTTCAGGCAGAAGTTCATACAATTTAGAGGAGAAACAGTGGAATAATGGATAGCGACTTGGATTGAGGAATCGAAGAGCCAAATTTGAATTCCATTTGAATCCATTACATTCACTTATGTGTTAATACCATTGGGAAAGGTATGAATCCTCTTCTTCTCCACTCAGCTATGGGTAAATAGCAGGACAGACTGGGTTCTATAACCTTGGATGGAAACTGGTCTACTGCAGAAAGAAATGGCAACCTACTGTGGGAAAAAAGTCTGCCTTGTCAGTCATGTATCGAAAGATACATGATCACCTAAGCATGTATCACGCATGGCACATAACTGACTAATTAAAGTGCAACATGATATGCTAATTTATAAAAATGCAATAATTATAGAAAATAACCAACAGTTGACTCTTTTCAGATACATAACAGTGATGTGCGGGTGGTGTAATGGATAATAGCTCAGAAGGAGAATTTGGAGAGCCAAGTTCGAATTCTAGTTGGGTTCATTACATTCACTTTTGTGCAAATATCCTTGGGAAAGGCATGAAGCCATCTCTTCTCCAGCAATCATGGGTTGAATAACAGAACAGATTGAGTCCTATAGCCTTGGTTGTTATCCAGTCTACTGCATAAAAAATGGTAGTTAACTGCAGGAAAATCTTCTACCTAGTCAGTCATGAACTGAAAGAGACATGATCAGCCAGGCATGTACCATGTATGGTAATTAATTGAATAATGCTTGAAAAATTTGAAAACCAGCATTTGAACACCAGTGTTGCATTGATTTGGCTTGTGATATTAAACTCTGAATCTGAAATATAACATGAAATACTTTATTATACTGAATAATGAAATTATCCCTAAACAATGAAAGAATCATGCAATACTTGAAATCAGTTTTGGTCTCAGATAGAATTATTGTTATAAGGATTGCTGGATAAGCCAAAAACAAAAAGAAAGCAAAAAAAAATATATTACAGGTAAAAATAGTAATTTTACATCATATGAAGGAACACAGGTGCCAACATAAATCCTAATGTTGACAGTTTTATTGGAAAAACCAAGAATATAAAAGAATCCTTAATATAATTTATATATTCATGTTTGTATATATTCTTTAAATTTATGGGTCTGTTAGTATGATTTATTTATTTCATTTTCCTATTTCATCTTTGATGGAGTGGAAAATCCCATCAAATAAGGAGAGATGATTGAGCATTTAAACGAAAAATATTTTGAAGTTAAAAAAACATAAATATGGTTGGATTTTGCTGGCTCAAAACAGATGTGAAGAGTGAAAGAAAATTTCCCTGCTTAGCAGTGTGCAGGCAAGATGGTGGAAATTATGGGGATTCTTATATTGCATCAAAACTGGGTAGTCACTCAAGATGGAAAATTATGTATTGTTATAATGCAATAAACTTAAGCAGAAAAAGGCAGAACATGTCTCCTGAATGTTTCTATCCTATAATCCAATCTGCGGAAAACACATTAATTTTGCCACTATACAAATAAGATTTCTTTTTTTATTCTTTTAGTTATTCTCACATCAAACTACCTTTCCATTCATAGCAAGGTGCAAATACCATTGTCATAAGAATTTTTCTTTTTTATATATCACAGCTTATCTCATCAATGTTGAAAGATATTTTTTGATCCCTGAATCTTTCATAAACTTCTTTTCTAAGGATAATAATTATCTAAAATGGTTCCAAGGAATTAGTATTCAATGGGCTTTACCTGGGAAATACTCATATCTCAGAAACTTTTCTCTTAGTCACACTCATCTTTTTCTCAGTTCATCTTAAGTCTATATTTCATATTCAATAGAGAGCTTTTTTTATGTTTAAGACTACACCTTCAGGTAAGTATGCTATATATATATATATATATATATATATATATATATACATACATACATACACACACGCATACATACATACATATGTATGTGTGGTTTATTTCCAATACAAACAAAGAATAAGAACAATATATGAAATTCTGTTTCTGAAATCAATTGTTTTTTTATGAAATGGCAATAACATTTTTTCTCTGAAGTAGATGAGTTTTCACTTTCATAGTGAAATGTTCTTTTCTTTTTTTTACAAGCTGTAAAAATATTTACATGATGTTATTTTAGCTTATTTAATCCTAGCAAGATTCAAAGGGATTTTAAAGAAATATAATTTGGTATAGCTTTTACTAGGAAAGAAAATGAATGAATAAGTATAAAACATAATTGAAGTCTCTTGGGCTTTTTAGTTCCTATCTCATTTTATTGGTTTGTTTTCCTTCAAAGTATTGCAATCCAACATCTTGAAGTTCAAAAAGCCAAAAGTTTTTATGCCAATATATTGTTGGTAAGGTGAATAACAGCCAAAAAAGAACCCCAAAAATCTCCATTTGATTTCTTAATATAATGTATTATTGAGATTTTGAAAAGTATTCCATGGAATAGTTAACCAAGTTATTCAACCTTCTTGGATCAAGACTTTCTTTGTCAGATAAAAATAAAATCTCATGCTTAATTAGTTTCCAATAAAATGTTATTGTTTTTTATTCGTTTAGAACAAATCTTATTTTGAAAGTTTTTATTTTTATTCTTTTAGATTTTTAATAAAATGGAAACTTTAATTAATTTTTATTCATCCAAATGTTAACTGAATGTAATAACATAATGAATTGTGAAGATCATAAGGTAATAAATTAGATTGTTGCAGAGTTGATGGATATTTAAATTTATTGAATCAAAAGATATATCAGAAGGCTAAAGTTTTACTGAACAAAAAAAATCACCACAAACAATTTTCATTGACAAAACTTAACAAATATATGACGTCAAATCTCTTTCAACAAATAATAAAAATATTTATATAATGATTAATATACAAAAGGTTGAATGATGTGTAATTCAGTGAATTAATGTTTTGTTGAAGAGTTTAAATTTGTTTTTGAAGTCACTTGAAAATGTTCTTTTAGCAGGTGAAATGTGTCCCTGTGAAGAATGTTCAAAGTGTGTGAAATTAATATAGATTTTGTAATTAATAAACCTGTTTGAAATTAATTAAACAGTTTTTAGCAATTTCTATAATTGAAAATTGCAATGTTTAAAATGTAGCAGGAGTTACCAGCCTTTGACTGTAAAATTGTACTGGTCGAAGTTCATAAGGTGAAATGTTTTTACTGAACTCGAGGAAATAGTTTCAGTTTATGAACTGATAATTAATCCTGATAAAAGAAATGTTCTTCAATAAGAAGATATTATAGATTCAGGTAAATTCGGTGTAAGATGAATTTAGAAAAACTTGATGAGTGAGTGTTGAATTGTAATCTTAGCTTGATGATCAAGAAGTAGTATCTTTTATCAAAAATGTAATTTTTAATTTAACACTTCTGAGTTAGAATCAGCGTGAATAATTTGAAAATATCTTGCCGTTCAAATTAGCGCACTGTTGAAGATTGACATTAGTGATGAGTGAGTATGTGCTGAGAATGGATTTCAGAGATGAAAGTTAGTTGGACAAATTTCTCATTGTTGGAAGTTGATATCAGTTGTAGTTAGTGAGTGAGTCGAAAGTTGTATGCTCTCAGGTGGCATACTTATTGCTGGTAAAAATCTCACAGGTGAGGTTCACTCACATTATTGTATTTATTTAGTTGTAGGTCATGTGACTGGTTCATGAACATGTTTAGTTTTCTTCAGAATCTTTTTGGTGGTAAATTAATTTTGAACACAACTGCGCAGGTGTTGTAACATTTTTCACATATCAGAAATCAGAAATCAGAATTTTAGTTGAAGCTTCTGTGATCTACAATTGGCATTTAGTTTGCACAAAGTTTGCTGTCATGAGAAATATTACATGAAAAATGAATTGAAATATTTAACCACCAATAGAATTCACTGAGTCAAAGTAATATTATAATTAGGTAGAAGTTGAATGTTAAAAGATCACATACAAAATATTAGTCTGTGCAAAAATTTTCAGCTTTTTAAGTTTTCTGTGGGTTAAAGTATTATGCAAACATTAAGTTTATATAAAATTCATATCCATGCAAGAAAAAAAAATTGTTTTTAACATGAATTCTTATTGAATTTTCAAGAAAACTACAGAACAGAGTACCTCTCTCTGTCAAAGTCAGCAGCTTTATTAAACATAATAAAGGTCAGACAGTTTAACTTTCTGTTTAATTAAAATTCAGCTTCATTTTCATGAGAAAAAATTTCTTTATAAAGAATTGTGTTCTGTATAATTTATTTCAAAACAATACTTGACTGAAAAAATTGTTTTAGAAACACACAAAAAAATTGTTTTCAAATCATCAAACAACTTGTTTCGTTTAACATCAGTTATGTCAAGTTTTCCTTATCACTTATTATTTCAAGTGCTGCATTTGTCAATCACTTTTGCTCTTAATCAGTGATATTTTTGAGTATCATCATATAGTGCTATTTCTGCCTGTGGTAGATTGCTAACTCATGTAACATTTTTTTAAGAAACTCAGTCACATTTTTAGGCTGATACATCTTCATAAGTGCCAGGCTGCTGATGGATGGATGTTTTTATCAATATACCATCTTTAGATAGTTTGCCAACCATGGCTGAAGAGTTGTTTGCTGATTAGATGAAGACTTTTGACTTTGTGCTGGCATAGCCATTGATGGCTTCCAAACAGTTTTGTCTACCAAATTTCACTCACACGGTTTGGGTCAACCAGGCACTTCCCAACAATGCTGCATGCTGGGATTATCTCTCTAGGTAATAGAGAGATAATCAAGAAATCATTTCCTTGCCTAATAAAACATGGTGAAATTTGAATCCATGTCACCTGGTTGGAACACTAACAGCCCCATGCCCATTTTTAGAGACAAGTTCTGTAATGAAATATTTGAACAATTTTGTTTTTCATTAAAACAGTGATTTGATTTGTCATCAAACAGTACCTAAGAAAGGTTAGGGCATAGGTTTCGTTTTATAAATTTATTTTAAATAATAACTTTTATATATATAGACATGTTAACGTACCATTAGAGTTCATACATCAAGTTTCATTACTGCAGAGGAAATTAAATTTTTATTCTAACAAAGAAAAGAAACAAAAGAGGAATCTATATGACTTTGAAATAGATATCTGCACTATTTCTGTTAGATGTTATTATACTGATGTCATAAAAAACAACTTATTTTGAACTGTTAAGAGCAAATATATCATGAAAGGCAAATAGTGTTTTAACCTTAAAAAGAGAAATTAACCCATGGCAGAAATTTCCATCATTTAACTAAGTGTGTTTCTTTTATAGTCTTAACGATGAAAATTGGATAACATTCCCAAAGCCAGTATAGTATGGCATAAAAGGAAACCATCATTTTTACACCTTTTAATAATATATAAACAGTAAAATAATTTATGCTTTAAATTTGAATGAGAATCTGACTGAATGGTAAATAAAACAATTTGGAAAATTCTTATTTTGACATGTTTTGCTGATCAAATAGCATCATAAGAAAAATGGATTTTATTTCAACCAAATCTGCAATGGTGATACAGAATGTGAATTACATTAGTCATATGAATTGCATGTTTATTTTGTTACTGTAACTGTATCATTTTTAAGATTAGATTTTAGTTTGGTGCTGAAGAAATGTGAAATATGAAAAATCTTAAAACAAATGAACATATAAATAAAAACTTGAAATTAGTAAAATCTAATCCAAAAAAATGATACAGTTAAAGTAATAAGAAAAAAAATCCCACATACATATGACTAAAATTATACATGGTCTGTCTTGATGATGTAGATTTAGCTGAAATAAAATCCATTTTGCCAATGACACTTTTTGGCCAGCAAAATATTTCAAAATAAGAATTTTCTAAATTGTCTTATATGTTTACCAAAATTATTTATGCAGTATAAAGATAACTGTCTACAAGCAACAAGCTTCAAATAAAATATCACAAAGTCTTTTATAAGAGATGTTCATTATTTCTTTCTAATCAGACACCATTCTCACATATTTTATATTATTTTTTAATTAGTGGTTTTTGACTGAAGGATATATTTTCTGTCTGATTTTCTTCATTTTTTTTTTTCATCTTATAATTGCAGTGTCCAGTTTATTTTCATATTCTACAGCATTAAGTCAGAAGCATGAACCATTTACTTGGAAATCTGTTAGACACTATATTTGAAACTAGCAGACATAATTCAAATATAGTCATATTACTAGAGTCTTACACTGTACTATATTCTTTATTTATACCTGGTAGATGTAAACATAATTGTATTAAGCTGTCAGAATTCCTTAAGGGAAGAAATATCACCTGAGTGTTGTTATAAAAAAAAACAATCACAAATAAAATGAAAGAAAAACTTCAAAATATATTTTCTTATTTACACTATTTACATGTCGACTATTGTCCTCATCTTTGTTGTTATCACAATGTTTCATCTGTTGTGTCCTCTGGTCTTCATCAAGTGTATGTTGATCCATGTAACCTACAGGGAATGAAGACCTTGTTAGTAGGCCTAGCATAGAAATAAATATAATATGGTTTGGTTTGTTTTGTTTTATGGCATATCAATCTCAATGGGTTATTTAATGCCAACAAAATTTTTATTGCTGGTAATATTTTGTTTTGTCAAAAATCTATTTCTGGTAATAATTTTTCCTTCAAAAATGTATTGCTGGTAATAATTTTTTTCTAAAAAGTATTGCTGGTAATATTTTTTTCCTCAAAAATGTATAGCTGGTAATATTTTTAATATTTTTTTTTAAATGTATTGTTAGTAATATTTTTTTTCTAAAATGTATTGCTGGTAATAATTTTTTTCTTCAAAAATTTATTGCTGATAATAATTTTTTACAAAATATTTCTGGTGTTAAAAGCTATTTTTACACTTTCATACCCCAGTTTCGGGTTTAATTATTTTCCCATAGCTGGGACCCTTACAGGTGCTACCACCCCGGGTCAGGGTGGACTTGGGAACATCAGCAATTAAGAGGTGGCTCGATGCTCCTCAAAACCTCCTGATCAGAGGTCTTGCTGTTGGATGTAGTTTATCATCTTACCCAGGATGGAAATGGAATATAGGAGCTGCTAATAAAGAAAGTCTTCAACAGCAGCAGCTGTAACAAAGGATAAAAATGAGTGCTGCCAAACATGACAGGCAACAACAGTACATCATCAGGCAGGTTAGGTTTAAGGTTCCACAGAAAATTGTCCCATGGATTAAAATGTTGATTGGTTAATTGTGAGTTCAATCCCTGATCTGAACAGTGAGTATTTGGACTCAGTGGAAACAAGGTGAGCAGGAATTGAGCAGTATTAAGAATAAGAATTAGATGAAATATTCTTAGATATGGGCAGTGGAGCAGGAGAAGTTTACTTCTGTATAATAAATAAAGAAATACCAACAACCAATAAAACAAAACCAAAAGAAAAACCAATAGGAAAAAAAGGGACTGGAAATATAAACTAAAAAGAAAAAACTAAAAGACAGACAACTAATTAAACAGTAATATACAATGGTCTATGTTTAAGTTACCAAGACAGAGCAATTATGCTTCCCAGCGTCACAACTCCAAGACAAAGTTTGGACTGCTACTCAAGTTTCATGCTATCACAATTGTCAGGTGTCCAGAATGCAGATGAATAAAGAAAGACCAGAACATTTATGTTAACATAACATGGGGAAAAAAATAGGAAAAACTCCATGAACTGTAGTTGCCTACATGGGAGAAAAAGAAAATAAGCAAAGACAAAAAACCCATGTATGGACTGAGTGACTCTAATCAAATAAAGGGAGGAAAATCACTAGTCTGGTGGCAGATATATATATATATATATATATATATATATATATATATATATGTGTGTGTGTGTGTGTGTGTGTGTGTGTGTGTGGTGGAGGGTCTTAGAAAAATTATGAATGTAATGTTTGTCTTAGACAAAACAAGACCCTGATGATGACATTGTGCTAATGCTGAAAGTACTGAGAACAAAACATTCAAGAGGATCCTATTAAAATACAAGAGGATCCTATTAAAAATAAGTAGACAATATTTGTTTAAATTATTTAATGAGACATGTTTTAATGAAAACATGCTGCCAAAATATATGCAATATATATATATTATGCTAACATAACATGGGGAGAAAAAATAGGAAAAACATCACGCCCACATGGGGGGAAAAATAAAATAAGCAAAGACAAAAAAAATATAATTAATAATCAAACAAATCCTTTTACCTCATATGGGGAATAGACTATTTCGGCAGATGATGAAAGTGGTCATCTGTCTTTTCAACCCTGGTGCAGAATGAAGTTCATGTGGGAGTGAAATATAGTAGGAATTAGCTGTGAGGAATTCGATAATAACCTACAGTCTAGATTAATAAATCCAACAAAAACTGAACTAGGTCTAATTTCTAAAAAATATAACAGATAAATTACTAGTTACAACCTGTACCAATCTCTGGGAAGATTTGTTGGATACAATCAAATGTTTCATCAATATTGAAAATAAAGAAAGAACTACTTTTGTCAAATTTGATATCATAGATTTCTGCTCATCTATCTCCAGGGATCTCTTGGGGAATTGCATTAACTTTGCAAGAAACTATGTGGAGATCAATGATGGGGAGGCTAATATCATTTTAACAACTAGAAAATCACTCCTGACTCTTAATAATTCCACCTGGACCAAGTCCCAAAATGACAACTTTGATGTCCCTATGGGTGCATATGATTCAGCCCAGGTTGCAGATTTAATAGGTATTTGATTTTAGATACCCTTAGTAAAATAACAGATCCAAAACAAATCGGCTTATACAGAGATGATGGACTCATCTTCATCTCCAATAGTAATGGTCGACTAACCTCAAAGATGCAAAAGAAAACCATTAGGGTCTTCAAATTATTAGGATTTAGAATTGAGATTTTCTCTAACCTCAAAATAGTTGATTATTTAGATATCACCCTTAACCTCAATAATAAAATGTTTAAACAATACCATAAAGACAATGAAACCCCTACCTATATTAATGTTAATTGTAACCACCCCAAAGCCACTGTGAAACAGATTCCTACCACTGTTAACACTAGGATTAGTCGATTGTCATCTAACAGAAATATCTTTAATGAAAATAAAAAATTATATGAAAATGCCCTCCAAAAAAGTGGTTTTAAAATAAATTGTCCTATCTAACCCCTATAGACAATACCAAAATATCTGAAATGAAACATAGACAAAGAAAAAGAAAAACTATATGGTTCAACCCCCAAAACTTCTGCAAACTATCAAATATTAACATCAGACAGTATTTTAAGAAAACAATTAAGATTAGCTACTCTTGTAGCAACAACATTTATAAGATTATCAACTTACACAACAACCAAATTTTGAAGAATTTCTATGGGACTGACAACAAACTTGGCATTGAACCTTTTTGTAGTTGTAGAACAAAAGATAATTGTCCAGTAGAGAGAAAATGCAGTTACAAGGGTTATATATCAAGTGACCATTTCCCCCAAAGAAAATATAGAAAATAAAAAAAGTTTACATTGAAATTTCTGTGGAGGAGTGGAAACAATGTGTTTATATGCATAAGTATGCATTCTCTAACCCTAAACTTAGACACCAAACAACACTTTCCAAAACATTTTGGGAATTGAAGGATGAAAATTTAAACCTACAGATAGTTTGGAAAATTATAGATTCTGCAGAAACTCCAAATAGTCTCAGAGATAGATGTGACTTATTCTTAGAAGAAAAAATTAAAATAATAAAATATAATAATGAAAGCCAACTATTAAATCAGAGGAATGAATTAGTGTTCAAATGTGAACATAAAAACAGATTCAAGTTTCTATAATATAGTTTTGCATTAATAAGCTACCCAAAATCCATCCCCTAACTCATCTAATTTCAACATTATATATATATATATATATATATATATACAAAAAAAACTAATTCTAATCCCCATAGTTGAATTTTTTCCTTATTTAGCTACCCTAAGTTACCCATCCCCACCTCTAAAACGGTTCATACTATAGGTTATAATTTATAAACCTAATTCTCCTTCTATTAATCCCCTATATCTCCTTATCTATAACTTTTAAATTTATTTTTGGGTTCATACTTAATTTCTACTTTAATTTTAAATTTAGGTTAAAACTTGTGTTAGAAGAAAACACCCCCACTGGCCATCATAAGGTTAATGTTCTAGGCTTTCCCTAATAAAACCTTTCTGCCTTAAGATAAACTTGATTGGGTGCTTTGGAATGAATGGCTATGATACAAATTGATAAAACAGTTACCTAATGATTTTTTTAAAATTTTATTTATTACAATTTTTCATCTTATTTCTTATTTGAATAAATATTCATTGTTCTTTTCTTTTATAAATGCACACCTCTTTTCTTTACTTTTCACATGAGAATAATTTAGTATTGTTAATCTTATCATATTGCCTGTTGATGATCAGAGAATCAACTGGTTAAAATAAACTTGCATGAAAATTAAAATATTTGAAGATGCAGCAATTGTTTTGAAACATCAGCAAACAATATGTATTAATCAAACTTTGAATATTTGTTGGGTAAAAATCAATGAATCACTGTCTTGTAATTTGACATCATAGAAAAGAATAAAAATACTTATTGGAAACAACATTTCCATTTCATTCTAAATGATTTTAGTTCTTGCTATAAAAATACATAAGAATCTATTTTCTTGGAGTTGGGAATAGTTTTATTTTTAAAGAATGCTTTTCCAGTAAAGCAAAGAGCTTAACTTCTATTCTTAACAGCAAAAAGCAATGCAGATCTGCGATTTCTTTGTGTCTAGTCAGAAATAAAATGTACAAACCAAGCGGCTGTCGAGAGTAAACACAGACTACTTCTTTGGGAAGATTTAGGGTGGTTGTTGGCAGGCATTTTGGTTGAAAATGTCTGTTCTCTCTCTTTGATCATTTCTTGTGAAAAATATCACAAGAAAATTCTTATGATTTTCTATTTTATCCTGGTCTCTTTACAATCATGGAAGATCAAAACAATCTCATAGCATGAAAAGTTTTCTCATCTATTTAGGAAAGATAATACATTGGCACAGTGGAAAAGTTTCCACCAATACTGATTTTTCCCAGTTTATATTAATCAACGTTTTGGCATTTGTTTTAAATATAAACATCACAATCATTTGCTTTCATTACATGTTTTTGCTCACATCATCAGAATTCTATTCAATAAAATTAATGTTGTATATTTTATTATGAAAAGGTAACCAATGTCATTAACAAAAATATGTTTTAATTTTCTTAACTCTTTCCAATAGGACTGGCCAGATACATTCTTTTGTTTATATTTAAATGCTAGGATAAAGAACAAATAGGAAACATTTATCAATCTAACATGTTTCACTTTTATTAAAGCTTCATCAGAAAATGAGACATAGTAAAAAAAAGGACAAATTAGGGTATTTTTATATTTTGTTGATTGATTTTCATTGGTTAATCAGTCTTCATAGGCATTTGACTTGTTAAACAATCTTAGTATAATATATAGTGCTTTAAATTCAAGGAGAGATGGCACATATCTTCAAAGCTCCGAGAAAAAAATGTAAATATTGCTTTATGTATGTAAGTGTATCATAATTCTAGTTTGTCTATGTGGGATTTAGATGATAATGTTCATTCATAAATATGTGTGGGTATGTGTGTGCACATGTAAGTCTAGTAGACATACATGCAGACACACACACATATTGGGTTTTTGTGATGTGTGTGTATATTCAACTGGGTGGCATTACAAGGGAAAAAATTTAATATAATTACAAGTCATTCACATTATAAGTTTGGTGGTTGCCCACATGCTGATTTGGTAATATTTTTACATAGATACCATTTTATTTTAGATAAAAATACATTAGATTCTTTAAAAATGGATTCAATAAATGGTGGTGATGTAATATAGTATTTATAGCTGGTAAAATATTTATCAGTACTTTCTCAAAGTACATTTGGTGTAAAGAATTATATTTAAACTAGCAGCATAGCCCGGCATTGCCCATGTTTGATTTAAAAATCATATGACTCATACAGCAATCGCTATCACTTGACTTAAAATATTTTCGCCCTTCCTTGCCTTTAAAGGAGTGCCCTTTGCCGTGCTGATGTTGCTACATGCCTTACTTCTTCCCTATCTCACGCTGCAAATTATTTCTAAGCTCTATACTAAACATTAAATCTGTTACGAAAAAAGAACTCAACAAAATGAACACAAAACAATCAGCTTTAAAAAAGGACTCGTAACTGGAAAAACCGAATGAAAAAAGAATGTTAACAACAAATACTTTTTCACACCCAACCCAGTTCTGCGGAATCAGAATCAACGCTGAGTTTAAGCAAGCAAATGAGCCAATTGGAGTAAAGTGCAATGCAGATTTAAATTTTTCCCACTTGTGACAAATGCAGCTATCAATTTTTTTTTGCATGCTAGCATACATTTGTGTCAGTCAGCTGTTGGCTCTTGCACTGGCCAATAGAATCTTCCTGCCTATTTGTGGCAGCCAGCTATTGGCTCTCACTCTGGCCAGTACAAAATGGCCATGAACTACATGAAAACTGCCATAGAAACATGAAAAAATTGATTATTTCCACTATCGATGGGAGTAGGAAAATGAAAAGTCAGTCTTGGCCTTCTTGCTAACTTGGAGCATGTGCATGTAAATTTTGGTGCAAATCCGTCGAAAATTGCGGTTGTGCATTTGTTACACACACACACACACACACACACACATCCTGCCTTTTATAGATAAAGATGTAATGTTAATCATTATTTTCTGTCTTCTTAGTTCCTGTTCTTTTGTTGTTTTTACTCCTTAATAATGTTTTCTTTTTCTCGTATTCTTTTGCACTCAGTAACCCCCTGCAACTTAGTAACTTTATTGACTTGCTTGGAGCAAAATGATTAAAAAAAAACAAATCAAATTGAACCTTTGCAATGAAGCAATCTTGAGAGAATTAGCAGGATTCATTAGTCGTGGCTACACTCTTTTAACAATGTTAGATATGTTGAAAATTCCACTCTAGTCAGATGAACATTTACAGTTTGATAAAGGGGTCAGAGTTATCTACCCTAGTTTCCTTGTTTTTATTGTCATTATGAGGGCACACTCTTGTGCTGTCTGTAATAAATAAAATAAGTCACCACGTGTGTTAACACTACAACATGTGTCTGTTTCCTCCTCGAGTTTATCTTCCTGTTTGGAATATGAAGTTGAATATCTGTATTTATACAAAACAAGCTATGTTTTCTATCTAATTTGATGTATAAACTTCTAAAAGATATGCAGCTGACACAGTTTTGATAGCAGACACATAAAAGAAACTACAGGAACTACAGAAGTTAGTAAAGGAAAGTGAGAAGAAACATCACTTGTAAGACAGAATATACGGTTGCCAGCAAAAGAAACAGTCCAGCATGCAAATTTCAAATTGAAGATATCAAAATCAAACAAATGCAACAATTTAGATTCCTAGAAAATGTTTTAATAGAGGTGACACAGAAATCCAAAGACACATTTGAATAGTGAAAAATGCCTTCCAAAAGTTAAGCAAAATATTAAGAAACAGGAAAATTTCAAAGAAAAAGTACTGAACTGTTATGTAATATTGGTTCTCCTATATGGCATTGAATGCTGGCCCATCTCATCAGGGATAGAAAAGAGATCTGAGGCAACAGAAATATGGTTCTACAGAAGGATACTGAGAGTACCATGGAATGAATGTGTAAGCAATGACAAAGTTTTGAAGCAAATGGAAACAAAAAGGACACTTATAATAAGCATTGGAAAGATTTCTAGGGTACATAATGAAGAAAAAGGACTTAGAAAATTTGAAACTCACAGGACATATTGAAACAAGATGGACAGAGTAAGAAACCATAACCTACCTAATGAGCTTGTATAAATCATTGGTAGAACATGGATTAGAAAATATAGCAAAAAGGCAAACATTATTTAAGGCTACAAAGAACAGTATGGAAAGCCATGTTCACTGACATACTGAATGTAGCAGAAGAACTGGAATCACTTCAAATACTTTGACAACAGAAGCAGTAGATCAAATGGATGTATTTATGATACATGTTACTTTTTGAATCATTAGTAAAAATCCTTATGGTAATGATTGTATTAGCAGTTTCCTCATAAGGATATATTCAGAATACATTCAGTCAGTGTTACTATTGGTTGAAATTTATAAAATCTTTCTCTTAGAGCAGTTTCTTCAGGAAAATAAGTTTCTCAAGTCACTTTTTTTAATATTTTGTTTGATGTAGTGTGGAACATTAAAATATTGATTATGCTATTATTTTTTATTTGAGATACATATTTTGTTGTTGAAAGTCCTGATGTTTCTTTTATTTACTACATTTCTTTATTTGTGATTTTGAAGTTTCAAAGAAGAGTGGCCTTTGCTAAGACTTACATTCATTTGCTTGAAGTCATTTTTAACCCTTTAGGATTCAACATACCTGACCAATAAATATTGATTTCAGTGTTCAACCTGCCTCATGTATACTCTACCATAATATATGACAGTATCATTGCAAATAACACAGGATATCACACAGTGACACTTTGACTACCCATGATACTCCCACCATTTTGTTTGTTCAATTAGTTAAGAAAATACAAGTTTTATGATCATTTTTCCATATTTTTTTGACAGCAAGAATTGAAACAACAAAATGGAGTCTAGTGATTTAGAGTGCTTATCTAAGGGATATACAGCCCAGGTTATTCTAAAATCCCAGGAAAAAATGAAAAAAATCTAGAAGAAATACAAGATGAATTGGATATCAAAATTTCAGACATTAATAGTGATGAACTGACTGATTCATATGAAGATAATGATGTTAACACATATGTGTTAGATGTTGAGTGTACAAAAAAATAATATCTACAATGTCAAATTCCCAGCCATTTTAAGAACTTAATGGACATGCATATTCCTTGTTGAAGGCTGTTAGGCAAGACGAGTATTTGTCAGTTTTCCTTTCTTATATGTCACTAATTTTATGTGAATGCATGAGGCTATATATATATATATATATATATATATATATATATATATATAAAATGTGAATACTAAAGGTTTAATCATTGATCTGAGAAAGTATGCAGCTGACAGTTTAGATATTTCAGAATTGGTTTGGCAGTGTATGCATAACATTTATATGAAAGCCGATTTAAGAACTCAAGTATTTAGGTTACGGCCTGAGCATAGTAGTACCAAAATATATATTTTTAGATTGTAAGAATTTTTTTTTAGATACTAATTGTTTAGTGAAATAAGTCTTACTAATTGACTCATAGCTGGGTGGAGAAGAGGTGAATTCATAACTGTCCTAAGGGTATTTTTACATGAAAGGAAATATAACAAACCCAATGGAAATTGGTACTCAGCTCTCCAATTAACAATTCTGAACCATTATCCATTACACCATGTACACATTCAAGCTTACAGTACCTGATATTCCCAAGTGGTCACCCATCCAGGTACTGACCAGCTTTGATGTTGCTTAACTTTGGTGATTGTATGGGAACCAATGTTTCAATGTGATCTGGTTGTAAGCCCTTAAATAAAAGCAAAACTATGATAAACAATAGTTGATAAATATCAAAAGGACATGGTTGTGAATCATCCTCATCCCCTAGATATTCCATTAGGGAGTTGTAAGTTTCACTCAAGCATTTTCTTGTGAATCACTGCTTTGTGGAATCATCTCTTAAGAAGATGTTTTCCTGATCACTAGAATCTTATCCTATTCAAATCTAGGGTTAACCGTTGACTTCCTCATCAATCTGCATAAATTGTGCTTTTATTTTTTAACCTTTATACCTCGAGTGGCTCCCGAGCCTTATACAGGGTGAAACTCACTGTAAAAAACAAAAATAACTTGACATGGAAGCCTTAAGAAAGCTGGAAAATACAATGGTCAAAATACTGTTAAAATATGATGTGGACACGTATCCAATCAAATAAGTGTATAATATGGAAAATAATAACTTTTCATAACCAAAACTGTTACAATATAGTGATTTTCTAAGCCCGGCTTAGATGCGGCACAAGACCAAAAACTGTTACAATATAAGGTGACAAAAGATAGTTTTTCAAATTCTTCACATTAAAAGCAGATGAGCAAGAGGAATGCATTAAGGAATCTGTAACATCATTTTTTGACATGAATGATTTAAAGATTTTCCAAATGTAGTATGTGATTCATCCCAGGAATTACCTGAAGTCTGACTCAAATGTCAGCCAGGAACCTTTGTTTAAGAGAAGTTGATCTGTAACAACCCAATATGCACTTGGTTTAACCTAAGATATACCAAAGTAACCTTTGTACTTGGCATCATATAAAAACATGAAAACAGCCAGAAAGTGGCATTACAAGCACCAAATGTAGAATTGAACCTCAAAGATGTAAGCTGCACCAACACAAACAGGAAGTCAACCCAGCTAAACTTAGGATATACACATGCAAGACAACTTGATCATTGGTAGTTATATAAATGACAGACCTACAAAATAGAAATAGCTCTTCACATTTTTGAGAGAAGAACATTGAATGTTTGAAGAAAGTTCCTGAAAAGTTACATACCCAACATGCTTCACATTAAGTTGACAGAATACTGAATTGAATAAACAATTATTTTACATATGAAAAATGTAGTGTCATAATTTTTATTAGATGTTACTAACATCTTCAGTAATGGAAAATATAAGATCAATCAACATAACATTATACAGTATATGCCAGATTTCTATTTTTGGATGTATCAAGAATGTTAATGTGCCAAATAATAATCTAATATAAGAAATGAAAGGTCACACTATTTGTGGTATGAGTTGCTAACCACAACAACACAGAGATATCAAGTGACTTGAAAGTGGCCATGTGAACAGTAGGAATGAGAGGTAACTCTCTGCTGACACGAAAGAAAGAAGAACCTACAATGATGTATGCTGAGTTTACATTGATGATTTTAGGGATTGTGAAAAACTACTATTGATGTACTGTATATATTAGTGAAGCCTTAGACAAAGTGAATTATCTGTACCTGTTCCTGCAGGACTCTTCTTCTTCATACATGGCTGATATGACTTAAGAGTGACAAAGTGAGAATATCATTTCTAACATGTGACCACATTCTAGCCCTCCTGATATGATCCTCCTTGGCTACTACCCCTGCGTAAGGATTGAGAGGGAAGCCAACACAGTACCAAAACCTGTTTTATGCTGCCATCATGTAAATAATGGCCAGTATGAGCAAGAAACACCTGATTTTGAACATGCAGTTACTTCTGAAGCCGCATCAAGGCTGAAGTCAGATTTATTGAATAACATTCTTCTAAGTTGAACATAAATATGAATCTTGCTGAAAATATTTTTACTTTTTGGAATATCTTTGCTTTTCTTTATATATATGATTGTTCTCAATTGTACCTGATGTCACCCCCAACACACACACACACACACACACACACACACACACACACATATATATATATATATATATATGCGTGTGTATGCGTATGTGTATGATAAAAATTTAGTTTTGAGGTATGCTATATTTAAGTGTAAAAGTGTTCATTATCAGAGATAGAGTGTATGTTGACATAAAAGTGGACAATGCGGTCAACACCAAATGGTGACAATCTGTTTCATGCTCGAACACAATTTCAGGCTATGCTAAAGATTGCTTTCAAACACAACCAGATTTCACTTGGTGTTATATTTGCACACACACACACACACACACACACACACACACACACACATCAATCATATAATGTCATATATAAAAGGGAAAAGAAAGTTCTTGGACTCACCAATTTCCCAAACTTTAACCAAACATCCAATCCCCAAGTTTTTTGAGGGAAATGTCTTCTTGGTTGGGCAGAGACATTTCATCATGCCCTTATACATATATACACAAACACACACACACACACACACATATATTGTGTGTGAGAAAGGGCGATGTAGAATGGTGGTGGTAGTTGATCATAAAATGAGGGATTAGTTCAGCACTTTCAAGTATATAAGACTGATTTCCCTCTTCAGTACATCTATATTTTTCACTACAAACTCCTCTTCTCTCAACCTCTCAGCTATTGAGCCATTTTAGCTAAAGGCATTTGTTCTGTGCTAAAACTGTAACAGCATCTCATAAATATCAGAATATAATTTACTTACACTTTTCCAAAACTTCACGTGTTCAGGAAGTGTGATTAATTTGTTTAAGGCAGAAACACTCTGCATAACAGATTATTAGCTTTGCTCTTGATTCTTGCTTTCTTTTTTTATTCATTTTCACACACAATGACTTTCTTAAGAAATATTTGTCATGTTTTGAAAAGCAGTACAATGCTTGTCCTGCATAAAAATGTGATGTAAAAAACAATGTAAATTTAATTTAAGTTTGACTTAATAACTATCTTCATTTTTATGCTAAATTATTCCAAACTACAATCTGGTTTGAAATATTTTAAAACTGTTATTCATTACTGAGCTTAGTTACAAGAATTGGGTCATGAAGAATTTAATGTAAATTTCAAGAATTTTCTAATAAGTTTTTAATTTTTAAGAAAATAGTTTTAGAAAATGAGGCATCTTTTAAGACATTTTATGTCTCCTCAGAAACAAACATTATTAATAAATTTGGAATTAAATAGATTTTATAAGTATCAGAATATCAATTTTGTCAAACAACATCTAAGACTAAATTAAATTCATATATTTTGAGTATAATTAATGTAGGAAAAAGGCCACATTGGCAAAACACTTAGTGAGAATCAAAATCACTTTTTGTGGCTTATTAATACTACTGAACAAAAACATAAATATGTTTTTAGGGAAATTTAGTGCTTTTTAAATATACATTTTGATGATCTACTATTTTTAATTGTGTAAATAAATTGTTTGAGACATAAGTATTTATTTAAAACTCAGTTTCTAAATAGAAAAAACGTAAAATTTTGAAAATTAACTGAAATAAAAACAGAGTGAATTTTTTCCCAAAATGAAAAGGTATTACATTAAACATTAACAAAAGATTGTTCTTTTTACTTCTTGTAAAAAGGAGTATCTTTTTGTTAATGTTTAATGTCATATTGTTATTTGATCCTTAGATTTATAAGAAGCAGAGTTGTGTTCTGTTTAAGGCACTAAACTGGTGTTGAGATCTCATCAATTTATTGTTGAGCTGGTTAAATGTAACTGTACGTTCTATGCTAACAGTTTCTTTTCTCGCACTTCTCACTCATGGAACTCCCTTTCAGCTCCATTCTTTTTAGCCAACTTTAATCTGCAGAAATTTAAATGCAATGTTAATCACTATCTACTGCCCTCCTGATTACTCTTTCTGCTCATTATTAATGTTTCTGTTCCTAATTCTTCCATACTTTGTAACCCTTTGTGTTTTAGTGGCTTTGTTGCCTTGCATGGGATGATACCAATTAAAAAAATGTTCCTAACTTCCCTGGCTTGAGGATCATTGAAAAACTGTATCTGCAGATTATGCAACTTGAGAGAGTATATTCTGCTTCTTTCAATTATCTCATTCTACAGCAGTATCATCAGGATGTTATTCTAGGGAAGGTAATGTGTACCTCTCTACCCAGATATGATTTGTCAGATTTTTCTGTCTATCTTTTGCATATGGCTTTTTTTATGTTCCTTAATTCTGGATTTAAGGATGTGACATCTTTCTATCGCTAAAAATTATTTCCCCATTTGCATGGAATGTTATGAATGCATTTTTCTTTAAAGTACATGTTCTAAAAAGGAGTTTATGAACAGTGCTTGAATCCTGTTGATGTTATAATATTCATAAATCATTTGTATTTGTTTAATTGCATCTTTTATATATAAAATTGTTGCTGAAGCTCTATAGTTGGTATCTTTTGAGGGGTCATTTCAATAAAAGAGAGATAGTTGTTATATTGGAAGGGGTTACGTATCTCATTGAATTCTTCTTTCATATTTGCAGAATTAATGCTTGGTGTTGAAAGCAATAAATTAATTCTTTCTTAATTTAGAAAAGAATATTCCAATCCAAATTTAGGTATAGTGATTTTTGTATTTACTAATGCTATTTTAATATATTTTCTGTTTATACATTATATTTTATAGATATAAATACTTAAGTAAATGCACTGTTTATAATAAACAATATTAACAACATTTACTGGCCTGAATGTCTGAGAAATTTCATAGAATATGTGTCCTCTGACAGGAACTGAACCAGTCTCCTACACAGAACCATCATATAGCCTGACATGATATACCATTTATCTACAAAGAAAGTGTCTGATTAGCAAAGTCAATTTACTGTTTCTCAGGCATTCAGGCCAGTTAATGTTAATACTATTTATTATAAACAGAGCATTTACTTAAATATTTGTATCTATAAAAAAAATAACTTATAAACAGAAAATATATTAAAATAATTGTCAGACTTAGTCCATTTCATTAGTTACTAATGCTATATCCACTCTCTGTATGAATATAAAAAATAAACAGAAGTTTTCTCTTATTTTCTTTTTTTGAGTATACAATGTCCAGATGGTTGCAACAAAACCTGTACATCTGTTGGGGTTCATCTACCCAGGTTTTTGTTGCTATCTGAGTGTTGGGATTCTAAACATTTGACAACAACAAATATTTTAAATGAAACAGAAAAAGATTATTCTATGAAGGAAAAATAGAAGCAGAATGTCAATTGAAATTTATTCTTTCAGAAATATACAATGACAATAAAATGTTTCAATTTTCCTTGGAGTGAATTTGTTTTATAAAGTAATCAAGTGTTCTTAGTGAAATGTGTGGGCAGACTTACTTTATGACGGTCAGCCTAATGTGTTTGTGAGTTTGTAGACATAAGTCTTAGTAGGCAGTTGCTGGTTAATCCCTTCTATTATGTGCATGGAAAAGGCTTTTGTCAGTCGCTACCGGCTGTCTCTCTCATTGTGCACATGTGCATGTCTGTGCATGTGTAGAACAAACTGGCCTCCCAAATTGGTTTGAACATAGAGATTGTTGAGGGGTCCACCCCTTTTTATACAAATGGACTCACCCAGTGTATACATATACTACTGCCAGTGAATACCTGAGAGAGCAAGACTGAAGAGTCGAGTCCAGAGTGACAGAGTAAAAGGTTGTAGGTAACCAGAAGAGTGAGGGTGAGGTAACAGCGTTGTAGGAGTCACAGTGAGCGAGCACGTAGACTCAGTATGAAGTCATACAGCGATACTTCAATACCAAAGACTGTATATATATTTTGCTACTAACCCATATTCCTGGAACTACTAACCTGCTTTACCAGTTTGTATTATTACGCTAATACATTATTTTCATGTATTAATTCCTGGGTTTTGTTATTCAATGAAAATGTGTTTTTACATACACCAAATATTAAATTATCTTTAAGTTATCAGCATAGATATTAGTAGATATCCTCATACAAGGGTTATTTATTATCCAGTTTTTTTTTTTTTACAGAGGATGAGTAAGGATGTCTCCATTGATAATTTGTTAAAAATATTAACCAGATCAAAGCTTTCCTAAAGTAATAAGTCCCAATTTAACTAGTTGCACAAAATTATCCATGTTCATCATATTCAATACGATCTTGCTTGAAAATTGTTTTACAATATCAGACAAAAGTCAGCCAAGAAGAGACATTCTGAGCCATAGCATATATGCTATGCATGGCACCAAACCTGTTCAGAAATATCTAAACTGTCAGCTGTATACAACCTGCTTTCTAAGATCAATGGTGAAAAAGGCTTTGAACAAATGAAGACTAAGGATCTTGGCAAAGATCATCCTTCTTTGAACCTTGTGGGCTGGCACTTCAGAATTACAAAGAACTGTACCAAATAAAAACAAACACATCACTTGAGAACTACCAACAGCAGCAACAACTAAAATGGATAGCACATGTAAGTCGAAGAGAAGATGATGACATAATCAAGATGTTGACATTCCATATTACTTCAAAGAAAAGGTTAGGAAGGAAACCTCCATTGATACTGGAAAGAGTGGTAACAGCTACTGAACTTGATAAACTTGTTTTACTGAAAAATTGTTTTAAGAGAAATATTTTATAAATTTCAATTGAAAGCAGTGCTGATTGCTCAGTCAATGAATGTCAAATGTTTCCTTGTAGTGAAACAGCAAATATTACCATTAACATATAAAGGATAGTTGACTGTATTAACTATCTAGTGTTGCTAAATTAGAAATGGTTTGTTGGGATCCATCTACCCAGCTTTGTGTTGCTATCTGAGTGTCAGGATTCCAAACATTTAACAACAATACATCTTTTAAATGAAATATGAAAAAGGTTATTTTCTGAGGAAAGTAGGAGAATGTCAGTTGAAATAGCATTTATATATTTTTTTCAGAAATATACAATGGCAATAAAATTTTTCTTGCAGTGAAGTTTGCTTTTAAGTAATTTTTTGTAATTAAGTGTTCTTAGTGCCATGTGAAAAGACTTACGTTATGACAGTCAGCTTAATGTGACTGTGAGTTCATAGAGAAAGGTTTAATCAGTAGTTCCTGATTAATCCCTTCTACTGTAGTCATGAACAAGACCTTAGTCAGCAGCTGCTGGCTGTTGTATCTTCTATCATGTGTGTACATACATGTAGATCAAGCTGGCCTCCCAAATTGGTTTGAGCGACGAGAAGCAGTATGCTTCTATTTTTATATCTGTAAGGGATCCAAAATCTAATTTCACATAGAGGTGTGAACTTTTTGAATACAAAATTTTCAGTAGTTAGAAAATAATTTCACACTGGCTGATGAAAATCTAACTCAATATGTGAAAGTGGTGAAGGAAGTTATTATTATTTTCTTAATAATCTTAAAATAATATGTAGTAGGTCTACAACTATGTCCACATGTATTTTGGCAGTATTTGTCTTTGTAATTATTGTTTATCCAACAAATCTTTTGATGGGATTTTATTGACTGAAAAATGTATATAGAATGTAATTCCTATAGAATAATCTTGTCTGGAGGGAAAGGGAAAATCATCAATCTTTGTGAAATAAAATCATATTGATAGTAAGTTGTACTGAATAATATAACATCTGAAAAAAAAATCCATCCTGGTAAATAAAATTGTCAAAGGAATCAATGCATACTCATGCTGAACTCAAATAATGTGAACAACAGGCCAAGCATAGACATCAATAACATATTGAAGCCATTATAAAAATGCTTGAGGTCTCAAAAATGTACAGAAGCTAACCTTTTCTGCTGATATAAAGGTGAAAGATTAGATTGAATTAATTGTTAGGTCTGCTGCTAGAAAAGTTGGTACACTATGTTGTGCAAAACAATTTTTCTCACCAGAATCTATCTGGTACATTTATAAGTCAGCCATTCATCCATGCTTAGAATATTGCTGCCACGCCTGGTTCAGCACTTCTGCTATATTTTGGCGATTCTTCATAATATCCAAAGAAGAATCTACAATGTTATCAGTTTTGATCTGACATCTTGGCTTTAGTCACTTTCCCACTGCAATAATGTAGCTTCCCTGTACCTTTTCTATAAATATTTTCATGGTAATTGTTCTAATGAGCTTTCCTCTTTGGTACCTAGAATTTACGAATTTAAGTGCAGTACTAGATTAGCAGTAAGGTCTCATCATTTTACAGCTGAAATGTCTAGATGTAATCCGTAAGTTTCATGCTGACAAGTTCTTTTTTCGCTTGTGGAACTCTGAAGAGCCTATTACATTCTTCTCAACTTTGACCTTTAAAAATTTGAATGAAATGTCAATCACTATCTTTTGTCTTCCTTATTCCTGTTCTTTAATTGTTCTCTCTCCTAAATAATGTTTTTCTTTTTCTCTTTCTCTTATTCTTTCATACTCATTAACCACATGTGCTTTAGTTGTTTTATTGCTTGCTACTTAATTTTTATTTCCCTTCAGTTATTCAAACAAAATAATGAATTTTGCAATATTTTAGGATCATTGGTGATGGAAAATTAGTAGTATACTGTCTTCTACTCTGCTTCAAATTAGACCTCTTTCTGATTCACTCCATATCAAAATCTATCAGCCAGACATGAATGCTACAAAAGCAAAATTAAAAATAAAATGTCACTCACAGCACAGGGACTCTGAGCATTGCATCCAGCTCGCAAAAAGAAATTCCCCCAAAATATAAAATACAGTTTAAACATTAGAGCCAATCATAAACATTTCCTCATAAATAGAAGCATGAGAAAAATGCTGAGTAATGTATCCACCCTAACTGCTTAAAAGGCCTGCTTGGTGGCACTTAAGTCATTATACAGGCTGTTTACTAGTGGACTCTCAGTCAACTGAACTGATACAAACTTCAATGATTAAAAACAAAGATGCATTTTGGAAAGTAAATGTCTCACTTGCACAAAGTTCAACTTTTAAGAAGTAAGAAAAATATTTTTGAGCTATGCCGATGCATATAACGGCTGAAATGTCATAACAAGAAATCATGAGAGGACAGGAGAATAAATTTAAATATAACAGAATTAAATCTTAAACTAACATGCCAAAAAGTCAAGGATTCAGTTTTCTTACTTTTATTATTTTCATTCAAGAACTCTCTAGTAGTTGGGAACAAAAAGCAGCCTGCTTAACAGTCCTTTTAAAGTTTATATTCTTTTTTTATTATTATTTTCATACCAGAAAAATGAATGTTCAAGAGATTATTTCTTTATGTTTCAGTGGTGCATGTTATAATGGAGTTTGTGTGCCTTTTTGTGAAGCAAAAGGATTGATTTCCTGTATTTGTAATGATGGTAAGTGTAGATATTTGAAACCATATTTTTTTTATCTTCATATATAAAAAGCAGTTAAGCCATTTATTATATTGATTACCATTTTTCTGTAAATTCTGAGAGGAACAAGGATTATTTAAATGTAACGAATATGGATTCCTGATTCAATCAAAAACTGTATTTGATCCTACAGAACAACAAAAATATAAAGAATATGGATATGGTTACAAATAGTAACATCTCTGTGACATGTACTGTTGGCAATGAACTGAGTCTTTTAATATAATAATTACAATTTTTCTGTAAATTCTCTAAAAAGGAGAACATTTTTTTCCCATTCAATTCATTCATCTGAAGGAGGCTTTTGAATGGAAAACCTGATTTTCCCTGTTTGCCAGACTGCTGCCTACAACTTGAAATGTTTTGCTAACAATATCAACAACACAAACAAATGATGTCTTCCAAATTGTATTATATTAAATTGACCAAAGCAGGATAAGTAAAACCATTTTTAAATTCTAGCTGCTATTGCTTTCACATTACAACAAAAAAAGCAAGATTCCACTTCATCCTGTACTTTATTCTATCACTAGATATTTTCAAATCAATGTTTTATCAGTGGCATGGGATGATATCAATCACAAAGGGAATAAATGAATATGCATTTGGACATACCACTCCCCCCAGGGAGTAACGGCAAAAAAAAAAAATGTTATTCTTTTTTAAGCAAATATACTGTGACAAAAAAAACATCTTTTAAATCCTGTTTATTAGATTTACTGTATTTTAAATAATTTTCAGAATTTTTGGAGAATAAAGCCAGATTCATAGTGTAACCAATGAAGAGAAAATTCATTAAAAAGGGTTGTGAGATAAGTACATAATAGCTCTCTTATAGATACTTTAGTGTAGCTATTTTATAACGAATGAAGATGATGCTGACACATCTACAGTCCGTCTGAAGTTATTATGTAAATCACATAAACCTCAAGTTTGCTTTGAGCAGTTTTTGTCAAATTTTATATGATTAATTTAGACATCAAAACAAAGCCTGAATTAAATTTTTAGGTAGTTTTATACAAAACCAGAAAATCAATTTTTACTTCAATAACAAGGTAATAAAATCATCACCAATTGATCAATAACTATAATAAAACAAATAACAAGCATATATGATAGGTCTGAAGTATTTTCATCTTAATATAGTGACCTTTTTTCTCAATAACAGTCAGCAATCTATTATCCATTCATTTTGTTAATCTTTTTTTTTATTTCAGCTGATTCAATTTACAACATGGTAGTTTTAATTGCTTCCTATAGGTTTGCTTTGCTTTTATATTTTTCCCACCTTCATATAATTTCAACTTCACAATTGACCATAGATTTTTGATCAGATTCAGATTGGGACTTTTAAACTCAAAAAATTCATGGATAATATTAAATACATGAAAAGGAGAATTGTTGTGCATCAATACAAACTTCACTTTGAAATTGCAAGCCTGGGTCTTGTACCATTCAAAGGAAGTTTTGTTGAAGAAATCACCATTCAATTTAACTCCTTCATCAACTTTGAATGGTTCAATAATGGTTTGGTTGACAGTTCCAACCCATGTCATCATACTGCTACCACCTTGCTGCCTTCTTTTAGCCACAGGCACATTTGAATTGGATAAAATGCATCCTTTGGCACATCTATCAGGTCTATTTAGTGTCACTTGAGAATCATCCGTGAAAATTACTTTAGAAAACTCAATTTTCATGTATTTCTTGTTCCAATTTTGATATTTGAAAAGTATTTGCTTTTCTGAGAGAAATTTGCTTTAGAGATTTCTTGACAGATCCCAATTTGCCTTCTTTGTCCTTCTTGACTCCCTCAATTCCAGCCTGTTCAAAGATCTGGTTGAAAGTGGTTGTTTCACTATAACTTGCTTTAGTTTACACTCCCCTTGAGGATACAAGTTCTTAAATTCTTTTCCTTTGCTTCTAGTTATCAACATAGCTATATTTTCAACAGCCCTCTTTATAATTTGATGAGCTCTGTGAAACCCCTTTGATATCTCCAATGTGGATATTCCCTTACTCAATAACATTGTCATTTTCTATTTTTCAGCATTCGTTAGATCCTTCCCATTACCCATGTTTCAACATATATTATGGAAAAAAATTCAAAAAAAATTCAGAGGCCTTAGACTAATATTAGTTTAATCTGCATAATAATGTCAGATTGCACTTTGTATAATAAATCCAATAATTTTAATAAAACATGGTGAAACTACTTAAAAATTTACCTCAAGTTTTGTTTTGATGACTAAATTAATCATCTAAAATTTTTAAAAATCTGTCAAAGCAAATTCGAGTTGTTGAGATTTATATGGTTTGTATAATAAAATCGCATGGACTGCATATCGACAAAACAGGGTATGTAATTACTGTCCAACTCCATCTAAAATTTCTTGTTAACATTATGAATTTAAAACATCAGTGATTTTAGTAATTACTGCTAATTATAATGGCCATCAGGTGTTCTCTGGCTGTTTCAAGTTATATAGAATATTGTTGGATAGTAATTAAGACCACACATAATTAAATGCGAAATATTAATATAATCTATTTATTATTCCAAATAAACACATTTGTAATGGAGGTTTTGAATAACAAATAACTGCATAAAATCTTATATAAGTTTAGACAATTTTGTGATCAATTTGGTACTCAAATAAATAAATAAATACAAATCTGTGCTGAAAATCTTTTATTCTAAACAAGAAGCTATTAAAATAATTCTGCTGCTGGGTCATTTAATCAGATTTTGAGAAGTGGAGTTGAGAATTTTTCTGCACCCTCTCATAAGGAACCTACATTATCTACCACGTTGACTACACCCTGAAAATAACAATGAGAAAGAGGCTGATTGTAGTCGGGATCATAGAGTCAGTGTGAACCTCTCAATCTATCTTTTCCTTAGCTGCATTGTATGTGCTTTACCAGGGCAACACGTAGTTTTGAATTTAGAGTCAGCCTTCTCCTAAACTAACGCTTACACCCACATCATATTAAAACACCCATACAATCACTGAAATTAAGGAAAAATTGAGTTGGGTCAGTACCTACATGGGTACTTAGAAATATCACATGCTATAAGCCTGAATGTACAGGTAGTGTAATAGATAATAGCTCAGAAGTGTTAAACAGAGAGCCAATTCCCATTGGCTTTGTTATATTCACTTTTGTACAAATATCCTTGGGAAAGGTTTGAATCCACCTCTTCTCCCCCAGCTATGGGTTAATTAATAAGACTTGTATCTCTAAATCATTATTATCTCAAAAATAAATTCTTTCAATATAAGAGTATATTTGTTTGGGTTTAAATAACCTGCAAAGGATTGATAAGCCGTAGAAAATGAATCAACAAAATGAAATCTTCTAGCCTATTAGCTAGTTGCTAGTGAACTCATTCTCAGCTATTTAACCTATAGCTGGGTGAGGAAGGTATATTTTGACTATTGTGTAATATCAATCCTCTTATATGTCAGTGAATACTGGATACTTTCCTCACAGATGAAGAAGAGACTTAAGACAACAGAAATGTACTTGTAGAGGAGGATGCTGAGAATACCATGAATGGAGCATGTAAGCAACAAAGAAGTTTTAAACAAAATGGAAACAAAAAGGGCAAATATTTAGAGGTTCTTGATAAAATCCAAAGAAGAATCAGCAATATTATTGGTTTTGACCTGACATCTAGGCTTCAGTCACTTTACCATTGTCATAAAGTTGCTTCCCTGTTCTTTTTCTATAAATACTTTCATGGTAATTATTTGGATGAACTCTCTGCTATGGTGCCTAGACTTTATGAATTTAAGTGCAGTACTAGTTTACCATCAAGTCCTCATTAATTTACAGTTGAATTGGCTAGATGTAACCATAAGTTCTATGCTAACAATTTTTTTTTATCTTGTACTTCTAGCTTGTGGAACTTTCTTTAAATACAATGTCAGTCATTATTTACCGTTTTCCTGATTACTATTCTATTGTTTGAACTCTTTGATAATGCTTCTGTTTCTTTCTTTTACACTCATTTTCTAATTTTTTGCTTGGGGTGATGTTGATTAAAATAAAATAATTAAAAATAACCTAGAACCAGAAAGAGATGCATAATGAGGAAGGAAGGTTTGGAAAAATTTAACAATTCACAGCGGGGGGGGGGCATATTGAAGGCAAGAGGGGCAGAAAGAAACAATGGTAACCTATCTAAGAAACTTGTGCAAATGAATGGCAGAACAAGAAGTGGAATGGATAGTAAAAATACAAACATTGCTAAGAGTTACAAAGGATAAGATGTTGTGGAGAGTCATGATCACATACATCCTGAATGGCTTGGTATATAGAAGAAGAATTAAGTAATGCTGGATACACTGAACCATTTTGCTTACTTAAAAGTTACATACAATTATATAAAAAGTAAACTTAGTATCTGTATAAACTTAATGTAATACAAATATTCTGATTGTGCAGATATAACTCTTGTAACTTTTTCTTCAATTTTCTATGATTTAAAAAATTACTTTCATTCAGAGATAAGCTTTCAGCTGATAATTACAATTTTTTAAAAATAAAAAACAATCATATTACTTGAGCTTTTGTCCTTGTGTGGGTGGTGCAATGAATGATAATAGTAATACTATTTCCTTATAAGGAAACATTTGGCATTCATTGACTGAGCGGCTATATTGGGTTGAAATTCATAAAACCTTTCTTTTAAACAATTTTTCAGAAAAATAGGTTTCTCAAATCCAGTAGTTGTTATAACTCTTTTCCAATATTAATGAGAGTTTCCTTCCTAACCTTTTATTTGAAGTAGTGTGGAATGTCAACATATTCATTATGTCATTATTTTCTCTTCTCAAGTCCATAGCTGTTATCACTCTTTTCCAATATTAATGAGAGTTTCCTTCCTAACCTTTTATCTAAAGTAGTGTGGAATGTCAACATATTCATTATGTCATTATTTTCTCTTCTCAAGTCCATAGCTGTTATCACTTTTTTCCAATATTAATGAGAGTTTCCTTCCTAACCTTTTATCTAAAGTAGTGTGGAATGTCAACATATTCATTATGTCATTATTTTCTCTTCTCAAGTCCATAGCTGTTATCACTTTTTTTCCAATATTAATGAGAGTTTCCTTCCTAACCTTTTATCTAAAGTAGTGTGGAATGTCAACATATTCATTATGTCATTATTTTCTCTTCTCAAGTCCATAGCTGTTATCACTCTTTTCCAATATTAATGAGAGTTTCCTTCCTAACCTTTTATCTAAAGTAGTGTGGAATGTCAACATATTCATTATGTCATTATTTTCTCTTCTCAAGTCCATAGCTGTTATCACTCTTTTCCAATATTAATGAGAGTTTCCTTCCTAACCTTTTATCTAAAGTAATTGTGGAATGTCAACATATTCATTATGTCATTATTTTCTCTTCTCAAGTCCATAGCTGTTATCCTCTTTTCCAATATTAATGAGAGTTTCCTTCCTAACCTTTTATCTAAAGTAGTGTGGAATGTCAACATATTCATTATGTCATTATTTTCTCTTCTCAAGTCCATAGCTGTTATCACTCTTTTCCAATATTAATGAGAGTTTCCTTCCTAACCTTTTATCTAAAGTAGTGTGGAATGTCAACATATTCATTATGTCATTATTTTCTCTTCTCAAGTCCATAGCTGTTATCACTCTTTTCCAATATTAATGAGAGTTTCCTTCCTAACCTTTTATCTAAAGTAGTGTGGAATATCAACATATTCATTATGTCATTATTTTCTCTTCTCAAGTCCATAGCTGTTATCACTCTTTTCCAATATTAATGAGAGTTTCCTTCCTAACCTTTTATCTAAAGTAGTGTGGAATGTCAACATATTCATTATGTCATTATTTTCTCTTCTCAAGTCCATAGCTGTTATCACTCTTTTCCAATATTAATGAGAGTTTCCTTCCTAACCTTTTTTATCTAAAGTAGTGTGGAATATCAACATATTCATTATGTCATTATTTTCTCTTCTCAAGTCCATAGCTGTTATCACTTTTTCCAATATTAATGAGAGTTTCCTTCTAACCTTTTATCTAAAGTAGTGTGGAATGTCAACATATTCATTATGTCATTATTTCTCTTCTCAAGTCCATAGCTGTTATCACTTTTTCCAATATTAATGAGAGTTTCCTTCCTAACCTTTTATCTAAAGTAGTGTGGAATATCAACATATTCATTATGTCATTATTTTCTCTTCTCAAGTCCATAGCTGTTATCACTCTTTTTCCAATATTAATGAGAGTTTCTTCTAACCTTTTATCTAAAGTAGTGTGGAATGTCAACATATTCATTATGTCATTATTTTCTCTTCTCAGTCCATAGCTGTTATCACTCTTTTCCAATATTAATGAGAGTTTCTTCCTAACCTTTTATCTAAAGTAGTGTGGAATATCAACATATTCATTATGTCATTATTTTCTCTTCTCAAGTCCATAGCTAAGTAGTTATCACTATTTTTCCAATATTAATCTTTTCCAATAATAATGAGAGTTTCCTTCCTAACCTTTTATCTAAAGTAGTGTGGAATGTCAACATATTCATTATGTCATTATTTTCTCTTCTCAAGTCCATAGTTGTTATCACTCTTTTCCAATATTAATGAGAGTTTCCTTCCTAACCTTTTATCTAAAGTAGTGTGGAATGTCAACATATTCATTATGTCATTATTTTCTCTTCTCAAGTCCATAGTTGTTATCACTCTTTTCCAATATTAATGAGAGTTTCCTTCTAACCTTTTATCTAAAGTAGTGTGGAATGTCAACATATTCATTATGTCATTATTTTCTCTTCTCAAGTCCATAGCTGTTATCACTCTTTTCCAATATTAATGAGAGTTTCCTTCCCTAACCTTTTATCTAAAGTAGTGTGGAATGTCAACATATTCATTATGTCATTATTTTCTCTTCTCAAGTCCATAGTTGTTATCACTCTTTTCCAATATTAATGAGAGTTTCCTTCCTAACCTTTTATCTAAAGTAGTGTGGAATGTCAACATATTCATTATGTCATTATTTTCTCTTCTCAAGTCCAGTAGTTGTTATCACTCTTTTCCAATATTAATGAGAGTTTCCTTCCTAACCTTTTTATCTAAAGTAGTGTGGAATGTCAACATATTCATTATGTCATTATTTTCTCTTCTCAAGTCCATAGCTGTTATCACTCTTTTCCAATATTAATGAGAGTTTCCTTCCTAACCTTTTATCTAAAGTAGTGTGGAATGTCAACATATTCATTATGTCATTATTTTCTCTTCTCAAGTCCATAGTTGTTATCACTCTTTTCCAATATTAATGAGAGTTTCCTTCCTAACCTTTTATCTAAAGTAGTGTGGAATGTCAACATATTCATTATGTCATTATTTTCTCTTCTCAAGTCCAGTAGCTGTTATCACTCTTTTCCAATATTAATGAGAGTTTCCTTCCTAACCTTTTATCTAAAGTAGTGTGGAATGTCAACATATTCATTATGTCATTATTTTCTCTTCTCAAGTCCAGTAGCTGTTATCACTTTTTCCAATATTAATGAGAGTTTCCTTCCTAACCTTTTATCTAAAGTAGTGTGGAATGTCAACATATTCATTATGTCATTATTTTCTCTTCTCAAGTCCATAGCTGTTATCACTTTTTTCCAATATTAATGAGAGTTTCCTTCCTAACCTTTTATCTAAAGTAGTGTGGAATGTCAACATATTCATTATGTCATTATTTTCTCTTCTCAAGTCCATAGCTGTTATCACTTTTTTCCAATATTAATGAGAGTTTCCTTCCTAACCTTTTATCTAAAGTAGTGTGGAATGTCAACATATTCATTATGTCATTATTTTCTCTTCTCAAGTCCATAGCTGTTATCACTTTTTTCCAATATTAATGAGAGTTTCCTTCCTAACCTTTTATCTAAAGTAGTGTGGAATGTCAACATATTCATTATGTCATTATTTTCTCTTCTCAAGTCCATAGCTGTTCACTCTTCTTCCTTCCCTAATTTTATCTAAGTGTGGAATGTCAACATATTCATTATGTCATTATTTTCTCTTCTCAAGTCCATATTGTTATCACTTTTTTCCAATAACCTTTTATCTAAAGTAGTGTGGAATGTCAACATATTCATTATGTCATTATTTTCTCTTCTCAAGTCCATAGCTGTTATCACTTTTTTTTCCAATATTAATGAGAGTTTCCTTCCTAACCTTTTTATCTAAAAGTAGTGTGAATGTCAACATATTCATTATGTCATTATTTTCTCTTCTCAAGTCCATAGCTGTTATCACTTTTTCCAATATTAATGAGAGTTTCCTTCTAACCTTTTATCTAAAGTAGTAATGTCAACATATTCATTATGTCATTATTTTCTCTTCTCAAGTCCATAGCTGTTATCACTTTTTTCCAATATTAATGAGAGTTTCCTTCCCAACCTTTTATCTAAAGTAGTGTGGAATATCAACATATTCATTATGTCATTATTTTCTCTTCTCAAGTCCATAGCTGTTATCACTCTTTTCCAATATTAATGAGAGTTTCCTTCCTAACCTTTTATCTAAAGTAGTGTGGAATGTCAACATATTCATTATATTCATTATTCTCATTATTTTATCACTTTTTCCAATTCTCTAAGTCAACATATTCATTATGTCATTATTTTCTCTTTCTCAAGTCCATATCACTTTTTCCAATATTAATGAGAGTTTCCTTCCTAACCTTTTATCTAAAGTAGTGTGGAATGTCAACATATTCATTATGTCATTATTTTCTCTTCTCAAGTCCATAGCTGTTATCACTTTTTTCCAATATTAATGAGAGTTTCCTTCCTAACCTTTTATCTAAAGTAGTGTGGAATGTCAACATATTCATTATGTCATTATTTTCTCTTCTCAAGTCCATAGCTATTTATCACTTTTTTCCAATATTAATGAGAGTTTCCTTCTAACCTTTTATCTAAAGTAGTGTGGAATATCAACATATTCATTATGTCTTTTTTTCTCAAGTCCATCTTTTTCCAATATTAATGAGAGTTTCTTCCTCTTTTATCTAAGTAGTGGAATGTCAACATATTCATTCTTTCAAGTCCAATATTAATGAGTTTCCTTCCTAACCTTTTATCTAAAGTAGTGTGGAATGTCAACATATTCATTATGTCATTATTTTCTCTTCTCAAGTCCATAGCTGTTATCACTTTTTTCCAATATTAATGAGAGTTTCCTTCCTAACCTTTTATCTAAAAAGTAGTGTGGAATGTCAACATATTCATTATGTCATTATTTTCTCTTCAGGAAGTCACTTTTTTAATATTAATGCTTCCTTTTTATCAAAAAGTAGTTTATCAATTCATTATGTCATTATTTTCTCTTCTCAAGTCCATAGCTGTTATCACTTTTTTCCAATATTAATGAGTTTTCTTCCTAACCTTTTATCTAAAGTAGTGTGGAATGTCAACATATTCATTATGTCATTATTTTCTCTTCTCAAGTTTAGCTCTTCTTTTTTCCCATATCCATGAGTTTCCTTCTCACCTTTTATCTAAAAGTAGTGTGGAATGTCAACATATTCATTATTCATTATTTTCTTCTCAAGTCCAACCTTTTATCACTCTTTTTCCAATATTAATGGTTTCCTTCCCAACCTATTTATCTAAAGTAGTGTGGAATGTCAACATATTCATTATGTCATTTTTTCTCTTCTCAAGTCCATAGCTGTTATCCTTTTTCCAATATTAATGAGAGTTTCCTTCCTAACCTTTTATCTAAAGTAGTGTGGAATGTCAACATATTCATTATGTCATTATTTTCTCTTCTCAAGTCCAGTAGCTTTATCACTCTTTTTCCAATATTAATGAGAGTTTCCTTCCTAACCTTTTATCTAAAGTAGTGTGGAATGTCAACATATTCATTATGTCATTATTTTCTCTTCTCAAGTCCATAGCTGTTATCACTTTTTCCAATATTAATGAGAGTTTCCTTCCTAACCTTTTATCTAAAGTAGTGTGGAATGTCAACATATTCATTATGTCATTATTTTCTCTTCTCAAGTCCATAGCTGTTATCACTTTTTCCAATATTAATGAGAGTTTCCTTCCTAACCTTTTTATCTAAAGTAGTGTGGAATGTCAACATATTCATTATGTCATTATTTTTCTCTTCTCAAGTCCATAGCTGTTATCACTTTTTCCAATATTAATGAGAGTTTCCTTCCTAACCTTTTATCTAAAGTAGTGTGGAATGTCAACATATTCATTATGTCATTATTTTCTCTTCTCAAGTCCATAGCTGTTATCACTTTTTCCAATATTAATGAGAGTTTCCTTCCTAACCTTTTATCTAAAAGTAGTGTGGAATATCAACATATTCATTATGTCATTATTTTCTCTTCTCAAGTCCATAGCTGTTATCACTTTTTCCAATATTAATGAGAGTTTCCTTCCTAACCTTTTATCTAAAGTAGTGTGGAATGTCAACATATTCATTATGTCATTATTTTCTCTTCTCAAGTCCATAGCTGTTATCACTTTTTTCCAATATTAATGAGAGTTTCCTTCTAACCTTTTTATCTAAAAGTAGTGGGAATGTCAACATATTCATTATGTCATTATTTTCTCTTCTCAAGTCCATAGCTGTTATCACTTTTTTCCAATATTAATGAGAGTTTCCTTCCTAACCTTTTATCTAAAAAGTAGTGTGGAATGTCAACATATTCATTATGTCATTATTTTCTCTTCTCAAGTCCATAGCTGTTATCACTTTTTTTCCAATATTAATGAGAGTTTCCTTCCTAACCTTTTATCTAAAAGTAAATATCAACATATTCATTATGTCATTATTTTCTCTTCTCAAGTCCATAGCTGTTATCATTTTTTCCAATATTAATTTCCTTCCTAGAGTTTCCTTCTAACCTTTTATCTAAAAAATAGTGTGGAATGTCAACATATTCATTATGTCATTATTTTCTCTTCTCAAGTCCATAGCTGTTATCACTTTTTCCAATATTAATGAGAGTTTCCTTCCTAACCTTTTATCTAAAGTAGTGTGGAATGTCAACATATTCATTATGTCATTATTTTCTCTTCTCAAGTCCATAGCTGTTATCCTTTTTCCAATATTAATGAGAGTTTCCTTCCTAACCTTTTATCTAAAGTAGTGTGGAATGTCAACATATTCATTATGTCATTATTTTCTCTTCTCAAGTCCATAGCTGTTATCACTTTTTTCCAATATTAATGAGAGTTTCCTTCCTAACCTTTTATCTAAAGTCAGTGGGAATGTCAACATATTCATTATGTCATTATTTTCTCTTCTCAAGTCCATAGCTATTATCATGTCATTTTTTCCAATATTAATGAGTTTCCTTCCTAACCTTTTATCTAAAGTAGTGTGGAATGTCAACATATTCATTATGTCATTATTTTCTTTCTCAAGTCCATAGCTGTTATCACTTTTTTCCAATATTAATGAGAGTTTCCTTCTAACCTTTTATCTAAAGTAGTGTGGAATGTCAACATATTCATTATGTCATTATTTTTCTCTTCTCAAGTCCATAGCTGTTATCACTTTTTCCAATATTAATGAGTTTCCTTCCCTAACCTTTTATCTAAAGTAGTGTCAACATATTCATTATGGAATATTTCCTTCTTATCTAAAAGTATTCATTCATTATGTCATTATTTTCTCTTCTCAAGTCCATAGCTGTTATCACTTTTTTCCAATATTAATGAGAGTTTCCTTCCTAACCTTTTATCTAAAGTAGTGTGGAATGTCAACATATTCATTATGTCATTATTTTCTCTTCTCAAGTCCATAGCTGTTATCACTTTTTCCAATATTAATGAGAGTTTCCTTCCTAACCTTTTATCTAAAGTAGTTGGAATGTCAACATATTCATTATGTCATTATTTTCTTCTCAAGTCCATAGCTGTTATCACTTTTTCCAATATTAATGAGGTTTCCTTCCTAACCTTTTTTATCTAAAGTAGTGTGGAATGTCAACATATTCATTATGTCATTATTTTCTCTTCTCAAGTCCATAGCTTCCTTTCTAATAATATTGGTTATCACTCTTTTCCAATATTAATGAGAGTTTCCTTCCTAACCTTTTATCTAAAGTAGTGTGGAATGTCAACATATTCATTATGTCATTATTTTCTCTTCTCAAGTCCATAGCTTTTATCTAAAGTTAATCACTATTTTTCCATTATTTCTCTTCTCAAGTATTAATGAGAGTTTCCTTCCCCAACCTTTTATCTAAAGTAGTGTGGAATGTCAACATATTCATTATGTCATTATTTTCTCTTCTCAAGTCCAGTAGCTGTTATCACTTTTTCCAATATTAATGAGTTTCCTTCCTAACCTTTTATCTAAAGTAGTGTGGAATATCAACATATTCATTATGTCATTATTTTCTCTTCTCAAGTCCATAGCTGTTATCACTTTTTCCAATATTAATGAGAGTTTCCTTCCTAACCTTTTATCTAAAGTAGTGTGGAATATCAACATATTCATTATGTCATTATTTTCTCTTCTCAAGTCCATAGCTGTTATCACTCTTTTCCAATATTAATGAGAGTTTCCTTCTAACCTTTTATCTAAAGTAGTGTGGAATGTCAACATATTCATTATGTCATTATTTTCTCTTCTCAAGTCCATAGCTGTTATCACTCTTTTCCAATATTAATGAGAGTTTCCTTCCTAACCTTTTATCTAAAGTAGTGTGAATGTCAACATATTCATTATGTCATTATTTTCTCTTCTCAAGTCCATAGCTGTTATCACTCTTTTCCAATATTAATGAGAGTTTCCTTCCTAACCTTTTTATCTAAAGTAGTGTGGAATGTCAACATATTCATTATGTCATTATTTTCTCTTCTCAAGTCCATAGCTATTATCACTCTTTTCCAATATTAATGAGAGTTTCCTTCCCTAACCTTTTATCTAAAGTAGTGTGAATGTCAACATATTCATTATGTCATTATTTTCTCTTCTCAAGTCCATAGCTGTTATCACTTTTTCCAATATTAATGAGAGTTTCCTTCCCTAACCTTTTATCTAAAGTAGTGTGGAATGTCAACATATTCATTATGTCATTATTTTCTCTTCTCAAGTCATTATTTTCTTCTCTCAAGTCCTTCCTAACCTTTTTATTATCACTCTTTTTTTTTCTCCAATATTAATGAGACTTTTTCTTCCTGAACCTTTTATTATCTAAGTAGTGTGGAATGTCAACATATTCATTATGTCATTATTTTCTCTTCTCAAGTCCATAGCTGTTATCACTTTTTTCCAATATTAATGAGAGTTTCCTTCCTAACCTTTTATCTAAAGTAGTGTGGAATGTCAACATATTCATTATGTCATTATTTTCTCTTCTCAAGTCCATAGCTGTTATCACTTTTTTCCAATATTAATGAGAGTTTCCTTCTAACCTTTTATCTAAAGTAGTGTGGAATGTCAACATATTCATTATGTCATTATTTTCTCTTCTCAAGTCCATAGCTGTTATCACTCTTTTCCAATATTAATGAGAGTTTCCTTCCTAACCTTTTATCTAAAGTAGTGTGGAATGTCAACATATTCATTATGTCATTATTTTCTCTTCTCAAGTCCATAGCTGTTATCACTCTTTTCCAATATTAATGAGAGTTTCCTTCCTAACCTTTTATCTAAAGTAGTGTGGAATGTCAACATATTCATTATGTCATTATTTTCTCTTCTCAAGTCCAGTAGCTGTTATCACTTTTTTCCAATATTAATGAGAGTTTCCTTCCTAACCTTTTATCTAAAGTAGTGTGGAATGTCAACATATTCATTATGTCATTATTTTCTCTTCTCAAGTCCATAGTTGTTATCACTCTTTTCCAATATTAATGAGAGTTTCCTTCCTAACCTTTTATCTAAAGTAGTGTGGAATGTCAACATATTCATTATGTCATTATTTTCTCTTCTCAAGTCCATAGCTGTTATCACTTTTTCCAATATTAATGAGAGTTTCCTTCCTAACCTTTTATCTAAATGTAGTGTGGAATGTCAACATATTCATTATGTCATTATTTTCTCTTCTCAAGTCCATAGCTGTTATCACTCTTTTCCAATATTAATGAGTTTCCTTCCTAACCTTTTATCTAAAGTAGTGTGGAATGTCAACATATTCATTATGTCATTATTTTCTCTTCTCAAGTCCAGTAGCTGTTATCACTTTTTTTCCAATATTAATGAGGAGTTTCCTTCCTAACCTTTTATCTAAAGTAGTGTGGAATATCAACATATTCATTATGTCATTATTTTCTCTTCTCAAGTCCATAGCTGTTATCACTTTTTCCAATATTAATGAGAGTTTCCTTCCTAACCTTTTATCTAAAGTAGTGTGGAATATCAACATATTCATTATGTCATTATTTTCTCTCTCAAGTCCATAGCTGTTATCACTCTTTTCCAATATTAATGAGAGTTTCCTTCCTAACCTTTTATCTAAAGTAGTGTGGAATGTCAACATATTCATTATGTCATTATTTTCTCTTCTCAAGTCCATAGCTGTTATCACTTTTTTCCAATATTAATGAGAGTTTCCTTCCTAACCTTTTTTTATCTAAAGTAGTGTGGAATGTCAACATATTCATTATGTCATTATTTTCTCTCTCAAGTCCATAGCTGTTATCACTCTTTTCCAATATTAATGAGAGTTTCCTTCCTAACCTTTTATCTAAAAATAGTGTGGAATGTCAACATATTCATTATGTCATTATTTTCTCTTCTCAAGTCCAGTAGCTGTTATCACTTTTTTTCCAATATTAATGAGAGTTTCCTTCCTAACCTTTTATCTAAAGTAGTGTGGAATGTCAACATATTCATTATGTCATTATTTTCTCTTCTCAAGTCCATAGCTGTTATCACTCTTTTCCAATATTAATGAGAGTTTCCTTCCTAACCTTTTTATCTAAAGTAGTGTGGAATGTCAACATATTCATTATGTCATTATTTTCTCTTCTCAAGTCCAGTAGCTTTATCACTTTTTTCCAATATTAATGAGAGTTTCCTTCCCAACCTTTTATCTAAAGTAGTGGGAATGTCAACATATTCATTATGTCATATATTTTCTCTTCTCAAGTCCATAGCTGTTATCACTTTTTTCCAATATTAATGAGAGTTTCCTTCTAACCTTTTATCTAAAGTAGTGTGGAATATCAACATATTCATTATCACTCATTATTTTCTCTTCTCAAGTCCAGTAGCTGTTATCACTTTTTCCAATATTAATGAGAGTTTCCTTCCTAACCTTTTATCTAAAGTAGTGGGAATGTCAACATATTCATTATGTCATTATTTTTCTCTTCTCAAGTCCATAGCTGTTATCACTCTTTTTCCAATATTAATGAGAGTTTCCTTCCTAACCTTTTATCTAAAGTAGTGTGGAATGTCAACATATTCATTATGTCATTATTTTCTCTTCTCAAAACCATAGCTGTTATCACTCTTTTCCAATATTAATGAGAGTTTCCTTCCTAACCTTTTATCTAAAGTAGTGTGGAATGTCAACATATTCATTATGTCATTATTTTCTCTTCTCAAGTCCAGTAGCTGTTATCACTTTTTTCCAATATTAATGAGAGTTTCCTTCCTAACCTTTTATCTAAAGTAGTGTGGAATATCAACATATTCATTATGTCATTATTTTCTCTTCTCAAGTCCATAGCTGTTATCACTCTTTTCCAATATTAATGAGAGTTTCCTTCCTAACCTTTTATCTAAAGTAGTGTGGAATGTCAACATATTCATTATGTCATTATTTTCTCTTCTCAAGTCCATAGCTATTTATCACTCTTTTCCAATATTAATGAGAGTTTCCTTCCTAACCTTTTTATCTAAAGTAGTGGGAATGTCAACATATTCATTATGTCATTATTTTCTCTTCTCAAGTCCAGTAGCTGTTATCACTTTTTCCAATATTAATGAGAGTTTCCTTCCTAACCTTTTATCTAAAGTAGTGTGGAATATCAACTATTCATTATGTCATTATTTTCTCTTCTCAAGTCCAAGCTGTTATCACTCTTTTCCAATATTAATGAGTTTCCTTCCTAACCTTTTTATTTAAAGTGTGGAATGTCAACATATTCATTATGTCATTATTTTCTCTTCTCAAGTCCAGTAGCTGTTATCACTCTTTTCCAATATTAATGAGAGTTTCCTTCCTAACCTTTTATCTAAAGTAGTGTGGAATGTCAACATATTCATTATGTCATTATTTTCTCTTCTCAAGTCCATAGCTGTTATCCTCTTTTCCAATATTAATAATGAGAGTTTCCTTCCTAACCTTTTATCTAAAATTAGTGTGGAATGTCAACATATTCATTATGTCATTATTTTCTCTTCTCAAGTCCATAGCTGTTATCACTCTTTTCCAATATTAAAATGTGGAATGAGTTTCCTTCCTAACCTTTTATCTAAAATAGTTCTAACCTTTTTTATCAAAATATTCATTATGTCATTATTTTCTCTTCTCAAGTCCATAGCTGTTATCACTTTTTCCAATATTAATGAGAGTTTCCTTCCTAACCTTTTATCTAAAGTAGTGTGGAATATCAACATATTCATTATGTCATTATTTTCTCTTCTCAAGTCCATAGCTGTTATCACTCTTTTCCAATATTAATGAGAGTTTCCTTCCTAACCTTTTTATCTAAGAAGTAGTGGAATGTCAACATATTCATTATGTCATTATTTTCTCTTCTCAAGTCCATAGCTGTTATCACTTTTTCCAATATTAATGAGTTTCCTTCTAACCTTTTATCTAAAGTAGTGTGGAATGTCAACATATTCATTATGTCATTATTTTCTCTTCTCAAGTCCATAGCTGTTATCACTTTTTTCCAATATTAATGAGAGTTTCCTTCCTAACCTTTTATCTAAAGTAGTGTGGAATGTCAACATATTCATTATGTCATTATTTTCTCTTCTCCATAGCTGTTATCCTTTTTTCCAATATTAATGAGAGTTTCCTTCCTAACCTTTTATCTAAAGTTTTTATCAACATATTCATTATGTCATTATTTTCTCTTCTCAAGTCCATAGCTGTTATCCTCTTTTCCAAAGATTAATGAGAGTTTCCTTTTTTTATCTAAAGTAGTGTGGAATGTCAACATATTCATTATGTCATTATTTTTCTCTTCTCAAGTCCATAGCTGTTATCACTCTTTTCCAATATTAATGAGAGTTTCCTTCCTAACCTTTTATCTAAAGTAGTGTGGAATATCAACATATTCATTATGTCATTATTTTCTCTTCTCAAGTCCAGTAGCTGTTATCACTTTTTCCAATATTAATGAGAGTTTCCTTCCTAACCTTTTTTATCTAAAGTAGTGTGGAATATCAACATATTCATTATGTCATTATTTTCTCTTCTCAAGTCCATAGCTGTTATCACTCTTTTCCAATATTAATGAGTTTCCTTCCCTAACCTTTTATTTGAAGTAGTGTGGAATGTCAACATATTCATTATGTCATTATTTTCTCTTCTCAAGTCCATAGCTGTTATCACTCTTTTCCAATATTAATGAGGTTTCCTTCCTAACCTTTTATCTAAAGTAGTATGGAATGTCAACATATTCATTATGTCATTATTTTCTCTTCTCAAGTCCATAGCTGTTATCACTTTTTCCAATATTAATGAGAGTTTCCTTCCTAACCTTTTATCTAAAGTAGTTGGAATGTCAACATATTCATTATGTCATTATTTTCTCTTCTCAAGTCCATAGCTAAATATTAATGAGAGTTTCCTTCCTAACCTTTTATCTAAAGTAGTGTGGAATGTCAACATATTCATTATGTCATTATTTTCTTCTCAAGTCCATAGCTGTTATCACTTTTTTCCAATATTAATGAGAGTTTCCTTCCTAACCTTTTATCTAAAGTAGTGTGGAATGTCAACATATTCATTATGTCATTATTTTCTCTTCAAATTGCATATGATATCCATTTTAGCTGTTATTTCTGTTGAAAGTAATGTCGTTTCTATTATTTGGTACATTTCCTTGTGATCTTGTAGCACCAGTCCATAAGTTTCAAAAAAGGATAGTCTTTTCCAAGACCATACAGGCTCAGAATGAGATATCATAGAGCTGAGTACAATTTCCTGTCAAATTTGTTTATCACTTATGCTCAAATACCATTGAGAAAGGTATAACTATCTCTTCATCTTCCCTAGCTGTTGTTAACCAGTCTAGGAGAAGGAAAACTCTGAATTCAAAACTGTATGTTTTCCTTGCAAAGCATATACTTAGGAAATTATGGTGGCATTCATATTATTATTCTAACGGTCAGCCTATTTCTTCTTATTGTTATTTTCAGGCAAACTTTCAAATATTCATGTGTTAAATCTATTTATATAACTTAGGAGTTCCCTCTAAATTACTTGGAAAACACTTCTATCTGCCAAAATGTCATATTTGCTCAAGAATTTACCTCAGCCAAACCTACACATGAAAAAATATATACATGAAAACATTCTTTCTGGTTTAGTTAACAAAATACCTGATCATATGAACAAGACATAAACTGTAGGTAAAGACATTTTTGGTGTTCTATTTTTAGATGTAACCTTATTTTTGGCATCAGTAATGAAATAAAGAATTAGATTAATGTATAAAAAACAGAACTGGTTATTCCCCATCTGTCAAAGAGAAGAAAAAAAGTTTTCTATTGAAATGAAGCCAAGTTTTTTATTTGCCAACTTAATTATAGTTACTGACTATTTCTTATTTGCTTGTTAGTAAATATATGTATATATAATGTTTATATTGTTAATTCTATTAAAAACAAACCAACAACCCAATCTCCCTAGTTGAATATTAAAAATTTGTGAACAGGAAAATTGAATACAGATAATTTGAAATGCTTTTTATTCCATCTATTTTGGGTGAGCCATGTTCTTGTTGTAATTTGCAAGACTGATGGAGTATTTCATTACATATCTATTTGGGTAAGTATGAATGCATGTCTCTTTAGGTATGCATTTTTATAAATAGATAATGTATGTCAATGCTTTTGTTTATGCAAGAATTGTGTTATTTTTATGTTAAGTGATAACATTATATGGATCTGTGTAGATTGAAGATTATGAGTGGCTGTGTATGTAGTAGTGAGGTTAGACAAGTGTGTTAATATAAAAATATATCACTTGAGGTATGCATGTATATAAATATATACTGACATATAAAATATATATATATATATATATATATATATATATATATATATATATATATATGTATGAAAATGTAGGCAAGCATTCTTCTTTAAGGATCCTTTTCAGCCAACACTTTATCAGAAGAATACATTGATAAATATTAAATTGACAATGACAATTTGCTCTGCAAGAAAAGAAAATATATGGTGAAAAAAGGAACGTTGAATATATATATATATATATATACTTTAAAAATCAGGTGGTCAGTTGAATCTGCTACCTTGGTTTCAACCTTATAGTATTCTCAGGTGATTTTTTATCCCCAAGGATTTTCATAAAAATATCGTCTGATGATACCTGTAAGGTTGAAACCAAGGTAACAGATTCAACAATATTTAAAAAAAACTCTACATGTTATTTTTAGTTTTGTTTTTAAATGTAAAAATACTACTGTTTCTATTCATGTTATTTTTAGTTTTGTTTTTATATATATATATATATATATATATATATATATAATGCATAATTTATATATATATATATATATATATATATATATATATTAATATATATATATATATATATATATATATATATATATATAATATATATATATATATATATATATATATATATATAATGCATAATATATATATATATATATATATATATATATATATATATATATATATATATATATATATATATATAATATATATATATATATATATATATATATATATATATATATATATATATATATATATATATATATATATATATATAATATATATATATATATATATATATATATATATATATATATATATATATATATATATATATATATATATATATATATATATATATATATATATATATATATATATATATATATATATATATATATATATATATATATATATATATATATAATATATATATATATATATATATATATATATATATATATATATATATATATATATATATATATATATATATATATATATATATATATATATATATATATATATATATATATATATATATATATATATATATATATATATATGATATAATATATATATATATATTTGGTTGGACAAATGTGAGTTTGTGACCTGTCTGATGATCGCTAAAGCGTGAAACCCAGGGTCACAAACTCGCATCTATCCAACCAAATATGTTAGCTCTATCTCTGATATTGAGCGCTTTCTAATAAGTACTGCACATATAATATATAAATAATTATACATATATATATTTATTTATATTTATATACACTTTTCACATATATATATATTTATATATATATAAAATGCATAATATAATTGTGCTATGTTTGGGTATTTTTGGCTTTAATAAGCCATTATGCACAAACAATTTATTTATAAATAAATCCAAAAAGTATAGATTATAGAAACCTATATTTCCTTAACCCAATAATTTGTCTACCTGAATAAATTCTTATTTTGTTCCAAGATGAGTTCCTTGACATTCTATAATTTTTATCTGTCTTTCATCTGTTGATTTGTTAACTTTTCCACTGTTTTGACTTAAACATTACTCACAGCAAAATTTATTACTTTAATATTGACTTCCATTCCAATGTACATCTCTTTTCATGATAACCAACAAGTTTTCATTTGATTTAATATCTGAAGAGACTGGGAGCTACTCCATTAATTTGGTATTTTAAAACTTTTTGGCAATGTGGGCAGTATTAAACAGAATATAAAGAATAATAATTTGTATCCTCTTGAGCTTTAAAAATCCTGATTGTGACTTATACCACACAAAAATGTCTTGCATGAAATTTTATAAAAATTCTCTGCATTTATCTTGCTGCTATGGTTAATATTCAAAAGACGTATAGTTTACTGCCTGCAATATTAGTCTAGAATATTACCCATTGTTTTCTAAATAATTTTGGTTAACTATTTCAAAGAATGATCTCAGCTCTAGCCCACCTATCAAGTCTATATTTATCACTAAAACTTACTGAGAAATCAGGTTTTTTTAATCATTTCATCCCCAAGGAAGATAATAATGCCACTAAGATGCAGGAGGTTTCTGGGAGTGGAAGAGAATGAGAAGATTTTAAGAGAAAGAACCGGAAAACCTCAAAACACAGGGAAAAATGTGAATTTCTACGTTTTTTTAAGTATGAGATTGAATTAAAAAATTAATAATTATAATTTTGTAGTTTAGGCAGCAACATTAGAAGTTTAGGGTTAAATTAAGATCACATCCAATTCAAGTGCATATATTCCGGTAGGGACAGTTAATTATGTAACCACAATTCCTTAATGAATGCTAACAACTTATTTAGAGTTTAACATACTTTAAGTTGTGTTGTCTCCTAAAAATGAAAAAAGGATGGGAGAACTAAACTAACATTCAGACAATTTATTTTATTTTTAAACAACAAGGAAAAAAAAAAGTTAAGATAATTTATATATATATATATATATATATATATATATATATATATATATATATATATATATACTCTCCTATTGAATTCAATGTATGAGGATCAAGCTGATCAGTTCCCAGAAATTGACAGCCTGACACCAGCACATGAGATTTGATTATAGTGGTGAAGGTTTTGTGGAGAACCATCCACACTTTTTGAAGGGCCAGATACAGAGACCTGATGCACTATGTGCCATAAGGTCCCCAAATGACCCTCCACAGGTTTTGAATTCAGAGTTGTCCTTCTCCTAGACCAGTTGCCATCCAAGGCTAAAGAGCCCAGTCTGTCCTACTATTTATCCATAGCTGTAGGAAGAAGAAGAGGATTCATACCTTTAGCAAGGGTATTAGCATGTAAGTGAATGTAATGGATTTGAGTGGAATTCAAGCTGCTGTCCATTACTCCACTGTGCCTCCTTATATATATATATATATATATATATATATATATATACACAACTACATAAAAACAAATTTTTAAATCTTTTCTTTAACTCACAGATACTTTTTCAACCATGTTTCACTTTGTGACATTTTCTTAAAAGTGATACTTTGGTTCTTTTACTCAATGTTTTTAATATTTTGCATCTTTTTTCCCTGTTTGCATTTGAAAGACCAGCTTCTTCAAATATTTCTTGCTTGTCAATTCAATTTTCTTGCTTATTACTCTTTCAATTTTTATGAAACCTCTTTTGTTGACATTCCTGAAACCAGTTTTTTTTAAAATAAATACTATTAATTGGTTGGTTCATTTCTAAATTGATATATATATATATATATATATATATATATATATATATATATGATGAAAATATAGTTTTAAGGTATGCTATATTTATAGGTGGGAAACACAGTGGAGTAATGGATAGGGGCTCGGATTGAGGAATCTGAGAGCTGAGTTCAAATTACAGTCGAATCCATTACATTCACTTACATGCTAATACCCTTGGGAAAGGTACAAATCTTCTTTCTACAGATATAGGTAAATAGCAGGGCAGACTGGGTTCTATAGCCTTGGTTGGCAACTGGTCTACCTCAGAAAGAAATGGCAACCTACTGCAGAAAAAAAATCTGCCTCATCAGTCATGTATTGATAGATACATGATTGCCTAAGTGTGTATCATGTATAGCACATAACTGACTGTTCTCTATTCATCGTTTTAAGCAATTGTGATTCTATTATTCAACTTTTCTCATTTGAGGTTGCATCTTACTTATAATCCATCTTAGTATTTAAATATATTAAATTATAAAATGAATAACTGTATGTTTATGAATATTTATTTGCCCCACAAGGACCAATTTTGGTGTTAAAACATCAAATGTCACCACCACTAAGTTAAGTTATAAATATTAATTAAACAAGGGATTATAAGCTGAAATCCATTGATATGTTTATATATTCTGAAAATGTTACCAGTTGTTGATTATTGTGAAAACATTGATTTGCATAAGAAAACCTGACACTCCCAAAATAAATATCAATTGTTTTAATAAGAATTGAGATAAGCTGAAACTGACATGATATATTGCTTATATGAATATATCTTGAAACTGTTACAAATATGTTGGTTACCAATTTTATTGTACAAAATCTGAGGTGTTATGCATGTATCTGTAAATATGCATGCATGTTTACATGCACACATACACTGTGTTGAGCAAAAGAAAAGAGCCACTTAATCCAAATTTCAATTTGCTTCATTTTTTTACTCTGACACACCACAAAAACTAACATCATCCGAGATTAACTTGCACATGCAAATATCTTATATTAAATGATCAAACACGGATTACATAAAGTCTGGAGCCTTTAACTTGTCTTTTTAGTGTAGTTGATTTCATCTCTATCTATAAAAGGCAGGATGTGTGTGTGTGTGTGCATGTGTGTGTAATGAATGCACGGACGTAATTTTCGACAGATTTGCACCAAAATTTACATGCACATGCTCCAAGTTAGCGGGAAGGCCAAGACTGACTTTGCATTTTCCTACTCCCATCAACAGTGGAAATAATTGATTTTTTCATGCTTCTATGGCAGCTTTCATGTAGTTTACAGCCATTTTCTCCTGGCCAGAGTGAGAGCCAATAGCTGGCTGCCATGAATAGGCAGGAAGATTCTATTGGCCAGCATGAGAGCCAACAGCTGACTGACACAAATGTTAACTAGCATGCTAGCATGCAAAAAAAAGTAGATAGCTGCATTCGTCACAAGTGGGAAAAATTTAAATCTGCATGGCACTTTACTCCAATTGGCTCATTTGCTTGCTTAAACTCAATGTTGATTCTGATTTCGCAGAACTGGGTTGGGTGTGAAAAAGTATTTGTTGTTAACATTCTTTTTTCATTCGGTTTTTCCAGTTACGAGTCCTTTTTTAAAGCTGATCGTTTTATGATCATTTTGTTTAGTTCTTTTTTCGTAACAGATTTAATGTTTAGTATAGAGCTTTGAAAAAATTGGCAGTATGAGAAAGGCAAGAAGTAAAGCATATAGCAACATCAGCACGGCAAAGGGCACTCCTTTAAAGGCAAGGAAGGCAAAAATATTTTAAGTCAAGTGATAGCGATTGCTGTATGAGTCATACGATTTTTGAATCAAGCACGGGCAACACTGGGCCATCCTGCTAGTTTTAAATATAAGAAGAAATTTACAAAATGCCACCAAAGAATGAATCAGTTTGAAATCTTTAAGGACCTTGGAATAACTGGAATAACTAGGCATGCTGCTCAAGTCACCCAGCAGAAGTATACTTATATTGGGAGTGTTTTCAACATTAAAAAGTTTTGGTAAACATTCAAAATTAGGCAAAAGAGATCAAGGAAACCTAGTTAGTTTATAAGTATCCAAGCTAAAATTAACAGCTCATCAAATAATGGATGAAAGCATCATGACTGCCGAAGTGTTAATTCAAACAGTAAGTAGGATACGATGCAAAAGTCATCTAAATGGCTACATTGCAGCAACAAATTTGTAATTAACTAAAAAAAAAACCCAAAAAAACATTGAATAAGATGAAAGCAATAAGCAAAGGAACATATGTTGTGGGATAATAAAAAATGAGCAAAACTGATATATATTAATAGGTAAATTCTAATGCAAGCAAATATGTCTGAAGACCAACTGGTACAAAAAACAATCTGAAATATACAATATTAATGGCTAGCTACTACTCATTTCTGAGCACACCCAACAAATAGGGTGGCTTGCAAATCTCAATTATAGGTTTTTGCTCAACTCAAAGTGCAAGCTGAGCATATCATAGTTACTTTCTAGGAAAGAGTGCATAATCTGGAATGATCAATTTTTTGAACAAAGTCAGCACAAGACTCAGTCATGATAAGACTTCATACTACATTTTAGCACAACCAATGACAGCTTCTGAATGGTTCCGTCTCCACAATTTCACTTTCAAGGCTTGGGTTAACCTATGTTCTCTTGAGTTAGCCATTATGTTTTAATTTTTAAGAAGTTTTATAGCCATGTATGTTGGCTTAGGAAAGAAGTATTTCTTTTAAGAATAGAGATATTTTTAAAAATCCAGAGTGTAAATTAACCTTCTGACAAGAATCAATAGTTGCACTCTCAAGAACTTTCAATCACAGTAAGTTATTTTCATTTTTAATAAGTGTGGCATTCTTCAGATTGAAGTTGTGGTTGAACTTATTCCTGTGTATAACTAATGCATTTGATGAATTATTATGTGGGAGATCTGTTTTGTGTTCATAAATATGTTTTTTTTTTAAATTTCTGCAAGTTTCCTCCAAGACATTGGTAAAGCAAAGTTTTCCTTTTGCCTTTTTCCATATTGTCTTTTTGCAAATTATATATATATATATATATATATATATATATATGAAAAAGAGATATCCATGCATCCTCTGTCCAATCTTGGTGCCTCTATGTGTTCTCTTTTTTTCTGAATTTAGTCAATGTATGCCAAGGCTGTGTTGAAAATAAAACATTGCCATCAAACTTTGATAGGAAATATATTGGTCTAGAGTAACTAAGTACAGTTTCGCCTCTTGCACTTCTCTTCTGTGGAACTCTCTTCTGGCTTCTTCCTTTCAATTCAGCTTTGATCTTCAAAAATGTAAATACAATATCAATCATTCTCTTCTGGATTCCTGTTCTTTTATTGTTCTCTCTCCTCAATAATGTTTTCTTTTCCCCATATTCTCTCACACTCAATAACCCCTTGTGTTTTACTTAGGGTGAAATGATTAAAAAAGAAGACATGATGAAGTTGGATGTATGTGAAAGATGTCATGTAAATTATTTTTTTGTTATGTGTGTATACATTGAGGGATATATGAATAAATGCTGGCCATGTACAGTTTTCTTTGTATATATTTATTTCTTATATTAAAAATATCAATATTTTTTGTAAATATTTATCTGTATATCAATGGTTGAGCATGTTTTCTTTTGATTCTGTAAAAAAATGTTTATTTATTTTTAATCATTTCACCTAAGCAAATCCATAATGGGCTAACTGAAAGTGAAAGTGAAAGAGAAAGACTTTAGTAAGGAGAAAGGAGAACAAAAGAACAGTGTTCAGGAAGACAGAAAATAGCAATTGGCATTGCATTTAAATCTTTGAAGATTGTAGGTAGCAGAAAAGCAAGAAATCAAAAGAGAGTTCCACAAGTGAGAAGTGTGAGAAAATAAACTATTAGGTTGCATCAAGCTAGTTCAACAGTAGAATGGTGAGACCCAGTTGCCAATGCTTAAATTCATGCAGTTGAGACACCAAGGAGGAAAGTTCATCAGGAAACTTGCCATAAAAATATTTTTAGAAAAGAAGCCATATCATATTGGTGAAAAAATGACTGAAGTCAAAATGACAGGTCAGGAATCTTTTTTTTCTTTTTGTTGTATATTTGAGTATATTTTGTTTGTTTTTACTGATAATATATATGTAAACATAAGCATAATATAGATTCAATAAAAATAATATATAATTATTATGAGTTTATATATGCTTATTATTTTATTGACCTTGATAGAATATATAAATATGTATTTTGCTTCAAAAAATTTACCAGTGCCACTAGGTAAATAAATGAAAGAATTTTGAGGGTATGTGAAATTAAATAGAAGATGTTGGTAAGAAACAGTCAGTTTCAAGTTACAAGAAAAATTGTCTAGAAATTCTTTTTGAGTTGAGATGCTGTGATACACAACCTGCACAAATTTTATGCATACTTTTTCGTGCGATATTCTTTGTGTTGAGATTTTTCATTTCCTTGCCAATTACTCAATTCATTCCAGAGGAATGGATAGATTTCAAACTTGCCTGCTTTAATGACATTTTCATAGTTACTTTGTCTCTGATCCTCTTTGGAACTCATTGCTAATTTCAGTACACAATCTCTACAAGATAAATCTACTTCCAGTCACAGCTTTTTTTCACTTCCTGTATATTGTATACAACAATTTCCTGCCAAAGTCACATAGAATCAAACTTGTGTTGACAATAATCATGTGCATTTACTTTTAATTACCGCTATAAACATATATTGGTTTTGGCTGAATTTGGATCTGAAATTTTCCTGTATAATATCCAATCTACATTATTAATATTCTTCACTGGAGTAGGTGCAATTACAAGGAAGTAGGTGATATTGTTAAATAAATATTTGTTGTGCAAAATAAATGCTTTTTTTCATCATTAGGCTATAAAATCACTACTCCCCCCCTTTCTCTCTCTGCACACATACATACATACATATAGAATTTTTCTTGTTTCATTACTATAATTTTTATTTCTTGTTCCAGTAAAAATAAGAATTGTCCATTGGATCTGGTTCAGATATTTTCAACCGTTTTCTGGTTATTATGAAGATTTCAGCAAATTTATTTATGTCATTGTAACACTAGACTAGAGAAAATGGCTTATCTCCAGGACAAAATCAGATTTGGACATGTCTTGCATGTAAAATATTCCCCAAAAGAAAATGGCGGCTTTACAAGTCATATATTTAAAAAAGATCTCGGAGATGGATAGACTTTTGCAAGAATCTCTTTTATGTAAATTTGAACTGTCAATCTATAAAAAGTGTTTAAAGAATTGACAGAGAAAAAGTACAGCTGCTAGACACATGTTGTTGGATTGTTTGATGTTATGCTAATCTGTTGGTTGAAGGAAACGGATTAGGGAACTTTATATATACCAGAAGAAACTGACTACTGTTTTCCATCAAAGTATTTAAACTTAACTTAAAAACATGCATAAACTCTGATTGTAATATTATGTGTCAGTATTAATTTCTTTAAAACAAGGTTATTTTAGATACCCTTGTCTAGACTGTGGCAATTTGTTGAAAAAATTTCAACAAAAAAAAAAAAAAAAAAAAACTAGAGACAGTTCAGGCTGAGGAAAAGAAGCAAAAGGACTTATCTTAAGTTGTGAAATAAGATTCCTTTCTGCAAGAAATATATATATATATGATATGCATGTGTGTAAACTTCTATTAGATAAAAGAGACATAGAATGCCTATGAAACAATTTGTTCATAAGTTTCTTCTGGTGTCAAATTAGTCACTTTATATTAAGTGGAATCTTATATAGGAAATTTCTGAAATTAAATGTTAAGATTCAAATACTTTGGACTAGTATTAATTATTATTAAGGAAAGCTTGCATATCCTAAAATAACCAGTATGGTGTTATCTTGTTACCAGTTTAAACTGTGAAATGAATGTGGGTTCTCTGTCATGACTATGAAAAGATTCAGCCGAGAATAGAATCAAATATGCCAAATACTAAAGACTAAATTTATTCAATAAAATCACCAGATGACTTTGGAATCTCCTGCAACTCTTCTGTATGGTCTCTTTATTTAAGTTGATGAATGCTACTATAATCCTTGCCTTCAGTTCATCTTTGGTGTTACAATGTGATCTGTAGGTCTCTTACTCACTTGTGTCCCACACATAATAATCAAGGGGGTTGCAAGTCTGGAAAGTTAGGTGGTCAGATGTAAGGGGTGACATGGTTGCAGAAATTGTCTGACAACCATGACTGAATTCTCTTGCTTGTGTGGCATGGTGCAGAGTCCTGTGGCCAAATATAGAGTCTTCCAGCAACTAGCTCTTTGACACAGGGCAGTACTAAATTCTCAAGGCACTTGAGGTAGCCCTCTATGTTTAGTCCGAGTCCCTTACCAGCAAATTTGGGAGTTCTTTTCTTAGAATGAACAGAGCAGAGTAATTGTGTTATGGCGATCTTTTTTTCACTGATGGTGCCCAACTGACCCTACTATGCTGTGAAGTTGACAAAATCAAAAACAAACAATGTGCATGTGCAAAATTAAAACTATAAAATGGCGACAATTTATCCATCGCACTCTGTACATCCTTTCAAACATGTATAGATTTTACACAGATCCTTTCAAACCTGTTTGGAGATTATATACATCCTTTCAAACCTGTTTGGAGATTATATACATCCTTTCAAACCTGTTTGGAGATTATATACATCCTTTCAAACCTGTTTGGAGATTATATACATCCTTTCAAACCTGTTTGGAGATTATACATCCTTTCAAACCTGTTTGGATAGATGTTTTCAAACCTATGTTATATGCATCCTTTTAAATCTGTATGGAGATTATATAGATCCATTCAAACCTGTAAGTAGATTATATAGAACCTTTTCAAATCTGTATGGAGATTATATACATCCTTTCAAACCTTTATGGTGATTCTATAGATCCTTTAAATAAATTGTAAAGGTTTTTCAATTTATTTTACAACCTGATCAGGTATTAAAGTGTAATTGATCTTGAAGGTATTAAAATACTTTTTAAATAGGCAGGCAAAAATATTTGATCTGTTCTAAAGAAAAATAAACACAGACAGAGATAAAAATAATGAGTTGACTGTTGGATAGCATAATGTAATCTGATGAAAACAAAGACATTGGTAGAATACTTGTCAACAGATGTCACCGTTTTTCTGTTAATTACGCAGGTGCCACAACCAGAACTCACCTACTTGGCATTGGGTCTAGAATCAAGAATCAGCCAAATATTTGAATCTAATCAGTTATGGCTTCTTGCCATTCACCAAACATATTGTACTGAGCTGTTTCAGAATAAAAAATGTTCAGCAAAAAAATCTATTGTTATTTTATATATTATTATCATTAATAAATCCGAAAATGAATTTGTTAGACTTATCATTTATCTTGATCTGTTTATTTGTTAGTTTGGCATTTTCTCTGTAATGAGTTCTAAATAGCTTCATTCTTGAAACTGGCATTAAAAAGCTGCATAACAATTCATTCACTATCAGCACAATAAATAAAAGAATGAATATTAGTAGAATTATCATTTAATAGAATAAAAAAATTAAAAAGTCAAACTGATTAGCTCTGTACTGTAGTTGTGACTTTATTAATTTTTAGTGAGTAATGCCACTAATTGTTACTAATTAGAGTTGTCAGACGAATCAGACTTGATCATTCAGACCTCTGGTTTACAGTGTACTTGGTTATTTCACATTCAAAAGAAATTTAACAATCCTGAACAAAAAAGATCATCTCTAATTAAAATCAACAGAAATTAAAAAGTGCCAAAATATCTTTAATTTTCTTTATTATTTGAAAAGGTTCTATATAATCTACTTACAGGTTTGAATGGATCTATATAATCTCCATACAGATTTAAAAGGATGCATATAACATCTATACAGGTTTGAAAGGATGTATATAATCTCCAAACAGGTTGTAAAATATTTGGTAATTATATATATTTCACTAATCGAAACTAGGCATTTTCTTGTGAGGCTGTCCAAGAAGAATTATAATATAGTCTTAATCATAGGAGGTAGAAAGTGTTGTCATGTTGATTTACATGGAGGGAAAACATCTGGTAACCAAGTTTGAATTTCAGCTGATGTTGTTTATGAACCTTTCACACTAATAATCTTGGAAAAGGAATAAATCAATACCTCTCCACTCTAAGGTCCTATCACAAATTAGCTAGAAAACTTGCCTTGTCTTTCACATGCTGCAATTTGTAAATTGAAAATAGCCCACAGTTTCTTCCGAACTGAGGATGTCATAATATTTAAGTTATTTTGGACTATCCTTTTGTACATAGACAAATCTTTGGCTTTTGTCATCACTTCTGTTGAAAAAGAGAGTAGATGAGTGAAGATTTGGGCAAATCACTCTCCCACAATTAACTTATTGTTCAGACAGTAGCAATTGAAAGATGTTACTTCCAATATCAACCCTAACAGAAACCCAATAAATCTGTGGCTGAGTGAGCATTAGGTGAGTCACTCTCCCATAATTAACTTATTGTTCAGATACTAGCAATTGAAAGCTGTTACTACGAATATCAAGCCTGACAAAATCCCAGTTAATCAGTGGCTGAGTGAGCATTTGGCAAATCACTCTCTCACAAAAACTTATTTTTCATATAGCACTAATTGAAAGCTGTTATTTCTATTACCAACTTTGACAGAATTTCAATTAGTTGGTCATGCTTGAGAGACCTACTGTGTCTTGTTTCCAGCTGAAAGCATCTTGCTGTTCCACTGAATGATCACAAGATATAAATTCCATTTAATTCTGAAACAGAAATGTATTCATGAGCAAAGAATATAATTAAATTAATACCATTAGTAAAATGAGAGATTATCAATGAAAACTTTATACTATGAGGAAATATGATAACCTAGAGATAGGATAAGTTCTGTATCAGTAATTTTCCTTGGGAAGGTAAATGGCTGCTACAAGAATTGAATCTTTTAACTTATTCTTACCAAAATAACATTCATCCTACTTAGATTGCCAGAGTGAGTGGGAGCAGGAATTGTTTACAGCTGTTTAGTCCAGTGATCTGGGATAAAACTGAGCTTATATTCCATAAGAGATAAGAAGGGTACCATTGTTTTGTGTTAATTGGTCAGTATATCAATGCATGTATTTACACTATTTACATTGTTTGGACTGTTGTCCTCATCTTTTTTGTCATATTCATGTCTCGCCAAGGACACATGACCCAGTGGATAAAAGCATTGGTTGGATCAAGTGACTTTACTCGAAGAGTCATGAGTTCGATACCTGGCTACTGCAGTGTTGAACAAAATTTGGAGAGTTGAGTTAAAGAGAGATAACAGGCATCCAGAAGAGGCATGGCATGTGGAAGTAAAACAATCTACCCAGGTAGATGAAATAAAGGTTTCAGTTTGAAATTCCAATCACCTGAAGAAGGCCAGCACAAACATTGTGAATATGGCAACAAAGATGAGGACAACAGTCCGAACAATGTAAATAGTGTAAATAATTACAATACCTCATCTTTATATAGACAGATATAAATGCATGTATTCATATTGCTCAAACAAATTGACTGTGTACAAGGATCAGCAAAATTAGTGCCTAAATTTAGCCTAACATGTTTTTTAATCATTTCACCCCAAGCAAGCCAATAAAGCCACTAAGATGCAAAAAGTTACTGAGTGTGATAGAATATGAGAAAAATAAAACATTATTAAGGTGAGAGAAGAATAAAAGAACAGAAATTAAGAAGACAGATAACAATATTGCATTTAAATTTTTGAAGATCAAAGTTGGATGGAAAGCAAGAATCCAGAAGTGAATTCTGTAAGCAAGAAGTGTGAGAAAAGAAATTATTGACATAGTATTTACAGTTACATCTAGCCATTTCAATTGTAAAAATTGTTACATCTAGCCTCCAATAAGTACTGTGCTTAAATTCACAAAATCTAGGTACTAAATCTTTCTCTGTCTCTCTCTCTCTATATATATATATATTTGTGTGTTTGCATGTAGATTTTCTTATGTATGTCATGACCCTTCACAAGTTTCTATTTTTTGAAGCTCTTAGTAACTTTTGCCTTTTTTTAATCCTCCCATTCTATCATCTATTCACATAAGCTGGTCAGGTAGGGACTTACTGCCACCCTCAGTCTCTTTTGCCTTAGATATGTTGTGTATCAAATACTTGAAGGCTTCTTTCCTCATTATGCTAAGTAGATAGATAAATTCAATGTTTTCTGTCTTATGCCTGTTTACTCATAGTAGTGACAGTTATAAGATAAATGAACAAACTTAATTTATTATTAGTGCTCTATCTCTTGATATCAAACACTATAATTGCAAAGACTGCTTGCCTTAAAACGTATCTATATGTATATATATATATATAAAGTTGTAGACTCTGTCTGTCTGTTTGTTTGTTAGCAATCTCCTCCTAGGGTTTTGGAGATAGACCACCATAACCATATATATTCTGAAACTACATTACTCAGGGTACTTGGATAAGTATATTTCATTTTGAATAAAAGTAGTCCCTGGGGGGGCACCCCCTGACACTGAAATTTTTTTCCCTTTGATACAAATTAAATTTAAATTTGAACAAGGTAATGACTCTGAGGGTACTTGGATAAGTATATTTCATTTTGATCAAAGGGGGGCATAACCACCAACCACTGAATTTTTTTCCCTTTGCTTTAAATTAAATTTAAATCTGAGCAAGGGAATGACTCCTATCCAAAATATAGAAGGAGAAAGTCAGAAGATGGAGGTCACATCAGCAAGATCATAAGATAATGGTTTTTATGGTAAGCAGTCTTTGCAATACAACACACACACACACATATGTATATATATATATATATATATATATATATATATATATATATATATATATATATATATGTAAACAAACACTTTAGTGGCTCTGGTCATTGAATCTAATCAAGGTAATTTAATTTATTATCCCTCTTATCCTAAAAAAACCCAAGGCATTTTCCTTACACACAGTTTTGTCTTTCATTCAAACCTGAAGACATTGAACCTAACACACATCAAACGCTTTGTTCAAAAGCTTTTCCATTTTGTCACATTATCTTCACTTTTTGTTTCAGATACTATAATACATTCTATATACATACAGACAGAAATATATATATATATATATATATATATATATATATATATATATATGATTAATGTAAGTAAAATTGTTACTTAGCTGATAGATGCAACCTGACTTTGCTTCAGCCTCCTGACTCTAGAGTTTTGTAGACTGGCTTGTTTCTCCATTCTTCAAGGGGTATCAACAATTTACTGGTTATATTCTTTCAATATTTTCTTTTTATACACATTTGGTACTGGTAAGATAGTTTTTTTTGTTGGTTTTTATAGAAAATATAATATAGAATTGAATGTTGTGCAAAAGTTACCAAGCAAAAACAAAAATCTGCAACAAAAGTGCTCAACTGAGAATATTTTTTTTCAAGAGCTGTTATCTTTACCACTATGCTATTACAGAAGATATGTCAAAGTAATAGAGATAAACAAAAAGAAAAGTAAGGGAAAAGAATGGGGATATTTCTTCTTGTTTTTACAAGAAATATGTCTTCAGTGAATTTATTGAAAATGTAATTTTATTTTTCATCAAGACAGAAAATAGACAAACATCTGTTTAAGTTTATAAATATGATTTCCTTATTTCTTCATTATGAAACTATATGAATCCTGTTTTGTTCTATTTCTCATTTGAAAATATACTCAATGGAATCATTTAATGTCATATATGAAAAATCATTTGAAACTTTATTAGGAAAATAATAAATTAAAAGAACATATTAGAAATTATGTCTTATACATAAAATTGATTATATTTATTTTAAATAAACTACTCTCTATGAAAATCATCAGAAAGACACCTTTCTGACTCCCATCAACATAGCTAACCTCCAGGAGAGTGACTCATTGTGCTTTCTTGGGATGACATTCACACCTGACATGAAATAGAAAGACTATACTGAATCCATTGTTAGGTAAGCTGCTAAGAAAGTTGGTTCACTATGTCATACTAGACAAATTTTCTCTTCAGAATCCATCTTAGATATTTATAACTTTACCATTCATCCATGCTTGGAATATTGCTGCCACATATAGTCAGGTGCTCTTGCTATATATTTAAAGTCTTGATAAAATCTAAAGAAGAATAAGCAATTTTATTGGTCCTAACCTGACATCTCTGCTTCAGTCATTTTCGCACCACTGTGAAGTTGCTTCCTTGTGTCTTTTCAATGAATACTGTTGTGATAATTCTTTGTATGAACTCTTTGCTATGGTACCTAGACTTTATTAATTTAAGTGCAGTACTAGATTGGTAACAAGGTCTTATCAATTTACAGTTGAATTATATGTAACCATAAGTTATATGCTAACAGTTTCTTTTCTTGCACTTCTCACTGGTGGAACACTCTTCTGATTGCATGCTTTCCAGCCAACTTTGATCTTCAAAAATTTAAATGCATTGTTAATAATTATCTACTGTCTTCATGATTACTCTTCTATTGTTCTCACTCCTTAGTAATGTTTCTGTTTTCTAATTCTTTCACATTCAGTAACCCCCTTGTGTCTTAGTGGCTTTACTGCCTTGCTTGGGTCGAATTAGATTTAGAAAAATAATATTTATTTATAAATCACAAGAAATTATCACTTGAGTAATTCATTATGATAGGAACTATTAAAAATGAGAATCTTAGAAAAACTGTAAAAACCAAAATTTGACATATATAATGACAAATTTAGCCAACCAATTCATATTAAAGATTGCCTTTCCATCAACATTAATTCATGCATTTGACTTTTTTAAACAAACAAAAACATTACATTAAGTCACTTACTATTTTATATTGTTTTTTATTATTAATGAAGCTGACATTATTTTTTTGCTGATACAAAAGAAGTTGAACAAATGCAAAAAACAGTAAATACAAAAAAGACACATTTTTCCCTTTGCAAACAAATTATTTACCTTTCTAGAGAAATTTTAAGTGTTAAATTCTCCAAACCACCCTTCATTATGTTCCTCGGAAATTTCAACTCTTTTTTTTCTGAATCAAAGTATAAGTGTCCTTTTCCTTTTCATGTTCCCTAAAATTTCCACATTGTTCACTTGTTTTCAAAATGGTTTTCTTAGCATCTTTTTGCAGAAGCAAATTTCTGTTGCTTCAAAAGAAATTGTCCAACAAAGACAGATATGGCATAACAGTTCAACACACTTGTTTAGTCTCTGGAAGGCATCTTTCACTATTGTAATGTTCCTACCTAGATAGTTAAACTCCTACTTTTTCTCTTATGTTTTCACTTTGTAGCTCACACCTAGGGTTTTTTTTCTCTTGATGATGACCACACATTTTGTTTTTTTTTACAGTTGGTATACTTTATATGTCTCAGAAATTTCAACTATATCTTTCTGATTCTAAGTATAATTGTCCTTTTTGTTTTAATTTTACTTAAAACTTCCACATTTCTTACATGTTCCATCCAAGATATTCTCACCATTCTTGTGTATGACTATGTATCTGTTGCCTCAAATCTCCTTTTCATCTATAAGCAAATTTTCCAGCATTCACTGACATACAGAATGACTAATACTATATAGCAGTTAAGCATTGTTTTCTCTGTTTCTAACAAAGTTTTCCCATATTTTAATCCCTTGTTTAGCATCTGGAATGCACCCTTTACTATTCCAGTTTGCCTCTGGGTTTCATTGCCGCACTTTCTGTCATCTATGACAACACTACCCAAATAATTAAACTTCTGTACCTGCTTGATTTTGATACCTTTACTTGAATCAGTACTTGTTAAATCAGGTCTTCCCCAAATTTCACTTCACCTGTCAGTCCATCCAACAAGCTGAGAACCTACTTCCATAGAAGACTGAACATCTGAGAAGTATGTTACTGCAAGTATAAGCCACATGACGTGACAGGAGATGCCTATTGAATTAGTGAAACATGTATTGACAGCAGTCACTGCAAGCGTATGCACACAGATGTGATCAATGTTAGTCTCCACACATGGCCATCCTCATCAAACCCATAATGTCAAAACTGTAATGTAAAAGGGACTAAATAATCCTCTTAAATTTCAGGTATCCATTTTAGAGTTCCTTGAAAATTTATAGCTGTCACTGAATGCTTAATACAGAACATATTTTCATGACACACTTTATCAGCTAACATTTTTCATTACTCATATTGGATTTTTTTTAATACTAAAATCCAATTAATACAAAGTGCAAGAGCCAATCATGGTAGAGGGTTACTGAATGAAATGTAAGAGTAAGAAGAAAGAAGAGAAAATTATGAGGATAGATAGCAACTGACTCTTGACAAAGAGGTTAAGATTGTAGTGTTAATGAAGCATTCACATAAGAGTTTATTCTGCAAAATAGCAGTTCTTGGGAAAAAGTTATCTCACTTTATACAATTGGAATATGGAAGAAATTTGACTCTCAATGTAGCATGACAAGTTCTAGATGCAAAGGTCTGAACTGGTGGACATGGCTAGCGCAAGGGTTTTGTGCCTCCCTCTAAATCTACAATATGGGGTCCCCGCTCAATTACATCTCAATTTTCATAAAGTAGTATTCATATAAAATACAAGTTTTATTGTAACCTAAGTATGTACAATAATGGATCATATGCAACATAGGTGAACAATTTAACTAGAAAAATTGAAAATAAATACAATATATTCATATACAAATTAATGATATGTCATAATAGATCTTAAATAAATCAACAATATTTTGCAATTTTGAACATCAACTTGAGATTTTTCTTGTTAAAAGTTGAAGAATTTAACAATTCAAAATTATTAATAAAGAATAGTAAATTTTGTATAGAGTTTATTAAACAGTGTGCCCGCCTCCCCAAGTCAGGGTGTTCAGGTATAGTATACACTGGCTCTGCTGGTGGAATATATCTTATCTGAACATTTGCCATGGAAATAGCAATAGGCTTGCAGCATTGTATCTGTTGGAAAGAGGCTGTGGTGTAAAAAATTTCAATCCATTAAAGCTGCATAAAAAACTTTGAATTCTTTTTGAAGTCCTTCTTTTCCATTTGCTTTCCATGTGGCTTTGTTAATTATCATGATATCACTAGCAGTGTCTAGTTGAATTTTTATATTCACATTATTAATTTTAAGATACACAAATTTTCTTTGGTTTTCTGTAATTATTTTTTTCCATTTGTATGAATATTGTATGGAATTTGTAGAAGTATTATCTTATTTTGAACTGAACAAGTTATCATGGTGAGTGATATTGCACGTGAAACAGAAACAAAACAATTCTGCTCAGTGCTATCAGCAGAAAAATATACTTTACTCTTGAGGATTTTTATGCCCCACACAAATCCAGTGAAAAATCCTTTAAAGATATTAAGTAACTGTTAACAGAGCATTTTCAACAGAAACACCTTGTGGCAGCAAAAATTACAAAGCTTCATAGTGCAGAAATAAAAAGCAGGTGATTTTGTTGGCACTTTTTTGCACGTTTAAAACTTCTGTCTTCTGCTTGTGAGTTTAGAATGTTTCAATATAGAGCCTTAAGGGATTCATTTGTTTCTGGCTTCTCATACAAAAAGTTTGTTGTTTGAATATGTCGCTAGATAATGTGGCTTAGATTATGGAATTAGCTTCTACAGACATTGCTTGTATTAAAAGTGTGAATGCTGGTGAAGTATTTAAAATATCTACTTCAAGTAACAAAATATTCAGTGTGAAGAAACTGAGGAAATTGTGTTTTGGTTGCAGTGCTAAATTGCATACACATATGAGAAATGTCTCTCATGGGGAAATTACGTTTTTATTGACAAAAGAGAAATTATTTTTTGAATCATTGCAAGGAAAGTCAGTAAAATATTTGTTGAAAAAAGTTGGTTTCACTATACACATGAATGAAATGAAGGAAAGAGAAAAACAATTGATTGATCAGGCCAAAAATGGATTATTACTGCCATTTCTGGGATGGAACTACACCAATCCTCACTTTCTGTTGTGGAGTAAATAAGAACCCTCATAGTAACACAAATGAACTAGGCAAGATGCCTTAAATAAAGAACTCAAAGTGAGTCAGTAGAAGTCTATTGGAGTCAGTCAGAAAGAATTCTAATGATATCATGACAAGTAGCTTAAACAGATTATAACCACTAGGAGTGAGTTATACCAGTGGCAATGAGGAATTGAAACTCATATGAAGTAGGAAAAAATACTTTTTGCTTCAGCACACATAACAGTGATGACAAGAAATTAGAACCATGTTGGTTTAAGTTTTTTCTTTGGTGTGTGTAAAAAGGAAAAAATGTGAAAGAATGAAAAAAAAAACCTGTTATTCTTTAAATATGGAAGAATTATTAGCCCAAGTGGTAAAAATACAACAACAGAAGAAATTTGCTTTGAAGAAATGATAAATATTCTAACTAAAATTTTTAGTGAAAGAAGTTCATTATTCAATACTTATAAGAAGTGTATGAATCTGTCAAAAAAAGAAAATGAAAATTTTGTCACATATGCTGGAATCATTAACAAGGAGTGTGAAAGATTCAAATTAAACAAACTGACTCTCTGGATATGTTTAAAGGGTTAATATTCATTCAAGGATTAACTGCAAAAAATGATGCAGAAATACATGCTAAAATTCTAATAAAACTTGAAGAACAAAATCAAAAACTAACACTACAAGAAATATTAAATGAATGTCAGAGAATCCTAAATCTGAGACGTGATACAGACGAAATAGGAGAAAAAATGTGCATACATACAAGCTAAATGTGGAAAAAGAAAAGTAATTCATATTTCAGATGTGGAAGGTTACATCTCTAAGATGACTGTCCCTTTAAGAATTCAAGGTGTTACAGGTGTGGAAAATTAGGACATAAAAGTCACACTGTAAAACTAAAGCAAGGAAAAGTGCTACAGGTGTGGAAAATTAGGACATAAAAAATCAAACTGTAAAACTAAAGCAAGAAAAAGTTCTCACAGAAAAAAATTCATACACAGCATTTCAATGGGAAAAATAATTCCAGAAAACCAAAGAAAATTTATGTATCTGAAAATTTATAATGTGGATGTAAAAATGCAACTAGACACTGGTAGTGATATCACAATAATCAACAAAGCCACATGGAAATCAAATAGAAATCCTATAAGAAGGACTTCAAAAATTGCATATGGTATGTCAGGTAAGAAATTATTTTTTATTAGTGAAAATAACTTGTAACATTTCATTTCATAACAAGTGTTTAAAAGCTAAGACTTATGTGTTAAAAAATACTACGATCTTATTTGGTACTGACTGGATGGAATTATTTGATTTGTGGGATTTACCTATAAATATTTATTGCAAAAATTTAAGTGGAAAAGCTACCAGTTTAAAAAAGAAAAACTGTGAAAATTTGATTGAAGAATTGGAAAAATGTTTTCAGTATGGTTTGTCACATGAGTTGGGTTGGTGTTCCAAAGTCAAAGTGATATTTTAAGTGAAGAAAGGGTCAATGCCAGTGTTTAAAAGGAAATATAGTGTACCATGCACAGCATTGGATCAAGTCAACAAAAAATTAGACAAACTTGAAAAAAATTGGTGTAATTGAGAAGATTAACCCTTCAAAATAGGCAGCACCAGCAGTATATATAAAAAAAAGAAAAAAGATTTGTGTTTGTGATGATTTTCAATCTATATTAGGATTCTGTTCTCATTGTCAATATATCATTGATGGAATTTATTCCTTACAAAGATTTGACATTCATTGACTGTTGGTTAAAATTTATAAAATCCTTCTCTTAAAACAATTTTTCAGGAAAATAGCTTTCTTAAAGCTGTTATCCCTCTTTCCAGTATTGATAGGGGTTTCCTTCCTAAGCTTTTATTTGAAATAGTGTGGAATGTGAACATCTTGATTATCTTATTATTTTCTTTTTGAATTACATGAGATAACTATTTTAGTTGTTATTGCTGTTGGCAGTCACCAATTGATATGATTTCTGTTATTTGGTACAGTTCTTTGTTTGTGATTCTGTAGTGACAGTCCACAAGTTTTGAAGATGGATGCTCTTTGCCAAGATCCACAAGTTTTACTCATTGAGTCATTTTTAACCATTAATTGAGAAAAGTGATTTTATACAGATTGGTGCCTTGCATGATATCTACATGAAATTTTTGGTCTAATGAGGCTAATTAAAAACATGACTCAAATTTTCAGCTGTCTTGGGTATGACAATAAACTACATCCGCATCCTGGGTAACATGATAAACTACATCCAACCATGACCTTCTGATCAAAAACCTTTGATCAGGAGGTTTTGAGGAGCATGGAATCACATCTTAATCGCTGGTGTTCCCAGTTTCACCCTGATCACGGGTGGTAGCACTTGTTAACCCACAAACTGGGGTCAAAACACAATGAAAGTATAAAAATAGGTTTTAATACCAGAATTACTTTGTAAAAAATTATTACCAGCAATTAATTTTTGAAGAGAAAAATTATTACCAACAATGCATTTTTGAAAATAAATATTACTAGCTTTAAATTTTTGAAAAAAAATTATTACCAGCTATACATTTTTGAAGAAAATATATTACCAGAAATAGATTTTTGAAGGAAAAATATATTACCAGCAATAAAAATTTTGTCAGCATTAAATAACCCATTGAGGTTGATATGCCATAAAACAAAACAAACCAAACCAAACTAAATCAAATTTTCAGGTTAATGTCTTAGTTTTGTAGCAATTTGCTGTGCTGAACAAAAATATTTCTAGCACAGCTTATTCAATATTAAATTTCCTTATCTATATTAATTTCTTTTTATGACTAATTCATACACTGAGGTATTTGAAATGTTTAGTATTTGTTAATTCCATATCCTGAATTTTTATGATGTATTCAGTGTAGATGCTATCATTGCTTTCATTCCAGTCCCAGATCATCATTTCTGTTTTGGAAAGGTTTATCTTAAGTTACTTGGAAGAGGATGTTGATTTTCTTTTCAAGATCATTGAACAGCCACTCATTTACATCCATTCATATAATCATAGGCTCCATCCTTGGTCCTACTTTGTTTTTAATTTTCATTTATGACCATCCTGATGACATCAGCTCTCAACCTGGCATCTACACTGATGACACTACCATTTACTCCTGCCTCAATAGTAAAGGTTGATCAATAAGACAAGGTCAAAATAGCAGCTGATGTACAAAATGACATCAAGACCATTGTTAACTGGAGCAAATGATGGCTTGTCAATTTTAACGCCTTAAAAACTAAACTTCTCTCGAGTAATCATTTGAGAGACCCCCTCTTTGCCTTCCATCAGCATGGCTGATTCTAACCTCCAGGAAAGTGACTGATTGTGCCTTCTCAGGCTAACATTCTCAGCTAACATGAGGTAGAAAAACTATATTGAATCCATTGCTTGATCAGCTGCCAAGAAAGTTGGTTCACTGTGTTGGGTGAGACAATTTTTCTCTCCAGAATCTATCTTGTATATCTGTCTACCATTTGCCTGTGCTTAGAATATTGCTGTCATATATGGTCCAGTTGCCACTACTATTTACCTGGAGTTCCTTGATAAGATCCAAAAAAAACAAGTGAGTATTAACTGACATGAAATATACCCTAAGTATAGAAAACAGAATGGGAACACAAGGAGCAATTGATATTCCTTTTGCACTAATGCAGGTGTCACCCAGGGCTCTATCCTTGGTCCTACTTTGTTTTTAATTTTCATTAATGACCTTTCTGATGACACCAGCTCTCAACTTGGTATCTATGCTGATGACACAACCATTTATTCTTGTCTTGATACTATGTCTGATCAGTCCGATAAGGTTAAATTGGCAGCTGATGTCAAAAACAACTTTCAGTCTGTTGTTAACTGGGGCAAAGGATGGTTTGTTAATTTTAATGACTCCAAAACTGAACTGCTCTCTATTAATCATCTGAAAGACCCATTTCTGCCTCCCATCATCAGAGCTGATACTAACCTTCATGAGAGGGACTCATTGTACCTTCTCAGGCTAACATTCTCAGCTGATATGAAGTGGAAAACTACATTGAATCCATTGCTTATCATGAAAGTATTTATAGAACAGGCACAGTGAAACTGCATTATGATGGTTGGAAAGTGATGCCAGAGATGTCAGGTCAGGACCAATAATATTGCTGATTCTTCTTTGGATTTTACCAAGAATCTCTACATATACAGCAGGAGCACTGAACCATAAGTGGCAGCAATAACAGTAAATCCAAATCTCCAATTATATAATGAGCATATGGCAACTGGTACTACAATCCTGAATGACCACAGATACTAATTTTGAAAGTAGATCATAAAACAATGTTTCTTAGCAAAAACTGAACATTAATTTTTTTTAGCTAGGTGGCTCATTTCTTTCATTCAACTCTGTGTGATTTATAAACATTATATAAATAAATGTGGGAGATTTAAATATAGCATATTTATAAATCAAGAATAAAACAAAACCAGCATACTGCAATAACAAATGATGATGAGGTGTGGTATAGAAGCCTATTTTTACTAATATCAACCTTGTCCAGAATTTATTTCTTTTTCCCTCTTCCCCACAAAACATGCACACTTATATCTGATTCTCTCAGCCTGTATTAACTATGGCTCTTAAGAAGAAATGTGAAGCCTATATTGATTTAAACTGTTATTTTTACCTACCTACATACCTCATAATTCTACCCTTCTATAAAAACTGTTCTTCTTTTACTAAGACAAATTTTTTTTATAATAATATTCACCATTTACAAGGCCAAAAAGCTACTCAAAATACAGGGTTATAGTGTAAGAGGCACAGTGTTTATGGGGATATGCAAAGAAGATAATAGTTAACACTAGGTTTGAATAAGGTAAGACTGTAGTGATTGCATAAGCATCCTCTTAGGAATTGGTTTTATAAAGTAGCAGTTTGTTGGAAGAAAATATTTGAATGGAACTTACATCTCACAAATGGAATATGAAGGAAATGAAGGAATGTGTGTGGCAGGGTTTGGGTTTTAACCATGAAAGTTAGAATGGATGAAACTAAGGAATCTAGTTTGTAAAACATTTTACAGTTTACACAAATATATGAGTAAACAAATATGTGGCTGATACAGCATTTTTAATTCAAAATCTTTTTTCATATAAATTAGTAGTTTTATTGAAAGTATTTTCCTAAGCTTTCTGACTAGATAAATAAAAGAATGGATACTACTTTGGTTTGTTATCTACAAGTAAAAAAATATCTACATCATACAAATTTATTTTGGAATCATATCTACATAGTAAAACATTTAAAATATATAGAGGGTGTTAATAAACTCACTATACAGTTACTTACAATAACAAGACAAAGTCCAGAAATTTATTATTAAAATGATTCTGGTTAATAACAATAAAATGCTATGGTAAACAATAGTAAATTAATTACTAATAAAGAATGATTTCATGGGACACTAACATAATGAATTAAAGCATTGATTCATGAATTTGGTAGCATAGTAATTAGGACTTCAGTCACTGGTCTGGGTAGTACAGACTTAGATTTGAAAAACAAGATGAGCAATAATCGAGAAGTACTAAAAGGAGAACAAAACAAGATATCTCTAGACATGAATGGTGGGATGAAAAAAATCCAAATAAAGGGTTCAGTTCATAATTTCCTGAGAGTTAACTGAATTGACAGCTACCTAAAGAAAGCAGGAGATCACAATAGCCAAGACACTGGGATAATAAAAACAATGATGACAATATTAGTTTAAATTCAAATAATTCAAATAGAATATTTCTAATTATGATTTAATGACTTCTTTAAAGAGTTGTTGCTATCTTTTACTTGATAGAACTGCTGACTAGACAAGGAGTGTTGCATAGAGCAAAACAAATGATAGTTTGAAAGTGTTTGGTCTGTAGAATAAGAACTTACTATTCTAGCTGTATGATTGTTTGGTGTGTCACATTTGCAGCATGAGGACAGGCACTGTCATGCAGCATAGTCACTAGACAACTTCCTTGCCCAGAAAAAAGATCTTTTTTCCAATGCAGTGTAGTATCTGTTCAGCAGCTGGCTCCCAGAATCAGTAACAGTTCCAGCTAGCTAGCCAGCCAGCCCGTCATCATCATCTGCAACTTATCATTGGCTGCCACTAGCTCCAGCCATGCTTGCCATCAGCAATGATATGCAATAAACTGTTCTTTTCAAAATGACACTCTTCAGTGACCACAAAACTGTCCTTTTTAGGACAATATTCTTCAACATCTACAAAACTGTCCATTTCAGGTCAATGTTTTTCAGCGACTACAGATGCAGAGATATTTTTTGCCAAGTGAAGTGTAACCTTATTTTTTTTATATATATTTTTTTAATGAAAATAAAATGGTAATATATTTTTTACTAAAGTTTTCATTTTGTTTGTTGTTGTCATCCATCATTCAATGGGGTGTCCAAGATTTACTACAGTTGACTGATTTCACAAAGAGCTGAATTTAAAAAAAATTCCCCTAACAGTGTGTAAGAAAAGTCAACAAGGGAAGAAGGAAATATAAATAAGCCAGGTCAAAGGTGTAGGAAAGAGGAGAGACAGAATCTCGAACAAATTTATACAGGGATATAAGAAAAACAAATTTATACATGAATATTAAACAATGGTACACAGTGGAAAATTCCTTTGAAATTTTGTAAAAAGTTTGTAGAGGAAAATGAGAATAACTGAAAGTCCTTATAAAAAAGTTCTTTTTGCAGATTATATATGAAAGAATGAAATTCAAAAATTCTTTGAATGCTTATGTGAAAAAATGCTTTCTTGTAATACAGGTCATTCTGTCTTGTAGTGACTGGCTGTTAATTGAGACGAGTATTCTTGAAGAAGAAATATCTTTTGATCATTCTCAATGTGTTCAAGTGAAGAATCTTAAGTATAGAGCATTATGGTCATTTCCTATTATGTAGAACTATTGAACAAAATTCTATTGTAATCTCTATTTATTGTCTCAAATAGACTCACAAAGACAGTTTATTGGTTTACGAAAACTAGTGTTTACATTGGCTTGAAATTACTAATTGAAATTTCTTTATTTTATCTCTAAATTTTTGGTGCATCATGTTAATAATAAAAGTTTAACTGTCTAGAGCATCCCTGTTATTCTAAGTTTATATAATTTGAAAAAACTTGTGAAATAAAAATATTATAATTCTTATTGTGAAATAATTTTGTTTCTGATTAAGTAATCATCAGTATTACACAATTTTTTTTTGACAAATATGTCTTTGTATAGTTATCACTATATATATTTAATCATTTCACCCCAAGCAAGACAATAAAGCCACTAAGATGCAAGGGTTTACTAATTGTTATAGAATATAAAAAAATTATTAAAGACAGAACAGGAATTAAGAAGATGGAATATAATGATTGACATTGCATTCAAATTTTTGAAGATCAATGTTGATTGGAAAGCAAGAATCCAGGAGAGATTTCCACAAGCAAGACATGTGAAAGAAGAAACTGTTGGCATAGAACTTACAGTTGCATCTAGCCATTTCATCTGTAAAATGATGAGACCTTGCTGCCAGTCTAGTACTGCACTTAGCTTCATAAAGTCTAGGTACCAAAGAGGAATGTTCATCTGAACAATTACTATGAAAATATTTATAGAAAAGGCACAAATAATCCATGTTATTGCATATACAAACTGAATCATATTTTGTTTGAGTACAAATTTAAGTTTGCTTGTGAAGATGTCATGATCAAAGATATTAAAGGAAGTAATTATGAAGTCATTTTTATAAAGAAAACATAACATGAAAAATCACACTTTTAAGTCGTTTTTATACATGAGCATTCCAATCTACATTTGACTTATAGCATTCATTTTTTTAATAATTTGTTTTTTAATGAAGCAGAATTTTTTCTTTTTATCCAGTAATTAATGATTATACCAAAGGAAATTATTTTCCTAATTTAAAAATACTTTTATGCAATATGAAGAATGTGTACAAATAAAGTGATATCTAAAGAATATCTCTGTTTGCAAAATGAAAATGATATTTAGTAATACTTGACAATTCTGAGAATCATAAATTTTCATGTTTTTAAATAAAACTACATTCTTATTATATTTTAAACTTAATTTTAAATTAAATTTTGATCAATATACATCAAATTAACATGAATTAAATCCATTGATTAATATTTTGTGATCAAACTAATTCAAATTACTTATAAAGTTGAAAATTTTCACATTAATCATGTTTTCAAAAATAATTATTATAAACTTTATATGTGAATAATTTGATGGGTAAATCTCAGTAAAATCTGTTCTAACAGCCTTTGAACAGATTAAGTTTTTTATTAATATTTTTACCATCAGAATGAATTGGAAATAAATATTGTTGCTAAAATCTTATCCTTTATTTGAAATCCTTCCTACTTATTTAATAATCATAGATATTACCTGAAATTCTGAGTGCAAGAGAAATAACATAAATATTAGTTAAAATCAATACTAATTAGATTCACAAATGTCTAAAAAAATGACATTGTACTCGAATGGAAGTTGATTGATTGATTTGTTTTTTTACTGCTTATCAACCTTTTGTGGATGATTTAAAACCAAAAAACATTGACTGAAAGAATAAATCTTTTGTAAATGAATATTGCATTAACAATTTTTTGAGAATAGCAATGATTTTTTCCAGATACAAATCCTACTATATCATCCTTAGCAGTAGGTGGATTAATACCTTTTTCAAGAGTATTTGTGAGTAAATGAATGCAATGAACCCAATTGGAATTCATATTTGGCTCTTTGATTTCTCATTCCAAGCTGCTATACTTTAATACAAAAGTATTGTTAAGTGATTTCATCTTATAGTGGATTCCATCTAATAATTTAAGATGAATCATAATTATCATCAAGAGCAGCACAGCAGCCACTTTCACAAAACAAAAAAAAGACATCTGGAAAGACAAGAAGAAGATCAGACTGTTGTGCGCATTGATCTTCTCAATCTTTCTGTACACTTACAAATCTTGGATATTAACAGCAGAATTACATCAAAGAATCCACACATTAGAAATAAGATGCTACAGAACTCTTCTAGTCATCTCCTATATAGATTGCATCACAAATGACACAGTGCAAGACAGCATTAGTCAAGATGCAGGCCAGTTGGAAGACCTCATAACCACCATCAAAAAGAGAAAGTTTAAATGGAATAAACATGTCATAAGAGCTAACAAATTTTCCACTACCATCCTACAAGGTACCACCTTATACAAAAAAAAGAATAGGTAGACAGCATGCATGAGTGGACTAGAAGATCCTTCACAGAAACTCAGACATAGTTATGCAACTAAAATATATGAAGGGAGTTTGTTAGGTACTCAGGTGCGCAGTGACCCTCCCACCATACCTGATAATGATGATGATGTAGTGGTGGGGATTATTATTATTTTTATTTCTTTCTTGGAGAAAAGATACAAATTTTGTTTTATGAAGTGATATTACTGAGCAAAGTATAAATACCCAAATTACATATGAACTTAATTCTGCCAAGACAGTGAAACCTTTTGAGTAGCCCCTGGTTTCATCTTACCTGATGAATTTTTGTCTCAAAATTCAGGTCAATTTTTATATTCTACAATTGTTAAGCAAGCAACAGTATCTTCCTACAAGATTTGAACTCATATCCCAATTATAACGAGGTTGCAAAGGGAAGAACAAACAAGGATTCAAGGATTGAAGTTTCAACAGCATGTATTGATCAATTTTCCAAATATATACATAGTTGTGTGAAAAGGTGACAAAATTGTTGATATGTTGTTCATTAGTTGCCATTAGTAAGGGAAGCAATTAGGCGTAAGGGTGTTGTTGGTAAGTTTGAGAGTTGATGGATTTGTTGAGTTGGTTGACCAAGGTCACGGTTAGTGTCAGGACAGAGGCCTGCAGTGGATTAGTGAAGTCACGTAGCACGAGCAGAGTGTTGTTGACAAGGTTGATCCATCTATCTTCAGGGTTGAAATCAACACTGGTGAGGTGAATGGGTGGGCCATCAGTTACATAATGAGGTTGAAGTGTTGAGCCAAACTGCCTGGTTGTCAGCAAGGAATGCCATTCTTATTTTGCTTTAAAAGGTGCTACCTCCTAGGTTCATCCTTTTTTCTTTTCTTTTTTTTTTTTTTTTTTTGGTGGCAGTGGTGGTAATGTTCATGATTGGTTACTGTATTTCACGTTTTTGCATGGATTTGTCTTGTGGACTGAATGTAATGCTCATTCCCCATGTACAGAAGGCAACTTTTTTATTTTGAGTTTTGATTTCTTAGCACTCACATCTGGCAAACAGGTCTAGTGAAATGTATTTGTGAATCAAAAAGAGATCTTGATAAAAGTAGTAGAAACCCCATCCCTGTGAGCCTGTCTAACTGGCATGGACAACACTTTGCCAATTACATTACAGATATCATTCAAATTTAGTCAGAGAATTACTATATTTGATTGTATATAATAATACCACTGTTTACATTCTGCATTACAGTATTATGGTGTTAGCCTAACTACAAGTACTTATAATCTATGATGTTTGGTAATGTTTTAGATTCTCAACTCACAACTTTAAATATATGCTTCAATAAAATAAAGCCGCAGAGTTAAGATGTAGGGAGGGACTAAAAATATTAATAATGGAAGTGTATCTTTTGTGGATATTGGGTAGATGTAAATAAGCAATATTGTAGTAAAGAATGTAGCTTGATGATAAAAGCTCAATGATGTCTACTGATTAGCTTTTGTAGCCTTTTTGGTGAGGACTGTTCATGTCAGACAGACTCCAAAAGATGTGAGCTATATTTTGAAGCCTTGTTGGAAGGATATTCTTTATTTTTAGTTAGTGTTGCTTGCAGTAGTAGCATATAAAAACAACCTGAGAGTTATGATTAAAAAAATGCCACCAAGGTAAGATGATGGGTGAGATTTGTCAAAAGATTAGTTTGTCTGTTTTTTTTTAATGCCAAATTAAAATTGAATTTAACTGCTGATGTATTCAGCTTCTTTATTATCTTCTACTTTGTGGCTATTCTTGATGCTCTATGCACAAACCACAGTTCCAAAAGTGAATACTGATGGCAAATCATTTATAATTGATAACATGTGGAACAAATTAATTCTTATTCTGATTTAAGGACTGGCAAGCTGGTCTTGCAGATCATTGAAACTAGATTCTATCCTAACAGAGTGCTTCATAAATGTAGTCTTTATCTTGGATTTAGCTTTCTTTTTTTTAAGTGTTCAACCAGTATATGGCCCAAGAGCCACTCAATGTAAATGAGGTTTCTTGTGGATATAAGGAGGAGGAGGAAGTATTAAGAAAATATAGGGGATAGATATTGGTTGACCATAGATTTGAACAGTAACGTCTTGTTAATTGAGAAGGCATCCTCTCAGGAGTCTGTTTCACAAAGTATCAGTTCTTGAGTGGAAGTTCCTTCTTACCAGAATGAAATATGAAGAGAAAGATGAAGATCTAACCCTGTGTATGCAGCATGGCTTGTCCTAGCTGTAAATGTCTGAACTGGTGGAACAAAGGAAAGTAGTTCATCTGAACATTTGCCATGGAAATAGTGATATAGTAAAAAGCTAATGATATTTGAGAAAAGTGCTGTACAGTTGAAAATAAGTAATCACTCATAAAGCCATATAAATGCTTTTGAACTTTGTCAAGGCTGGAAAGTGTAGATTGGATAGCTTCAGCATAGATATGGCATTTTTGTGATCTGATATGAATCTTGTAAAAGTTAAAACATGGTAGAAGTAGTCAGGCACATTGTAGAGCAAAACCAGAATCTTTTATGTAAAGATGGTCATCCATTGTAAAATGCTTATTAGCTGAATCAAGTATGAATATGAATACTATTAACTGAATAATTTAGAAATTGTAGTTATTAAATAATGAAACCAGTGTCACAGTAAATATATACAAGCCATGTTGTTTACATCAGCCAATGGGTAAATAGAAACAACTCCAGAAAGTTGAAACCATTTAAAAATCAAAAAATGAATCAATTTGAATTTTCAGGTGAACTTTAAAAAAAAAGGTTAATGAATCTTTTCATATGCAGAAGTTTATGGGAAAGAATGCATGTTATATGTACATGTGTTTGGATGATGCAGGAAATTTGATGAAGATTGAAGGGATGTCAAAGATGATGAATGTTGCAGTTGTTCAGATTTTCATGCAAAATTTGCTTAACAGTCTCTTTATTGATTTCTGCAATCATTTTGATGCTGAGTCATCAGTCACTTCAAAAGATTTCTTCTATTCTTTTAACATTGTCACTTGTCCTTGACATATATGGCTGTCTACAATGTTTATCATATTCAACATCCTAAAATATCTTCTGCAACTTAAATGCACATGTAGATGACAGGCATTTGTTCCTATACACTCCATTTAGCATACAAAAAGATTCAGTAGCTATTTTCTTCAATTTCACCAAAATTTTCAAATTGATTTATTGCTTGAATTTTCAGCTGACCATCTTTAGAAATATCAAGAAAACATGTCTGCTTCAACCAATACATTAACAAATACATTAAAAGATTGAAACATTCATGGGTTCTTTATGCTTGCCTATTTATTAATATATCTCATGGAGTTTGTGTATGCACACTGTGGTTACATAAGCTATCTTCTTCTATGTGCTGCATCCCATAGGCGATCATGGCTCTCCACAGCTTTCTCTCTTAGCAGTTTTTCTCCATTTGCTAATGCTCCACCCAATTCTGCCATCTATTTACCCAAGCTCTTCAGGTAAGTACATCAGTCTAGTCTGTTTATTTAATAATCATACTTTATATTCTATTTTGATGCTTTTAATATTTATTGATGGCCAGAAAACTTGTCTGTTATCTTTTGTCCCTTCCTGTTCCTACCATCACCAACTCTCTCATCAATGAATATATATGTAATTATATTTTGTCATTTATTATTTGATAGCATCTTTATTATTTTTCCTAGTTTATATTTTCCTTATTGTTTTGAATTTTCTTCACATCCCATGAACAATCAAATTTATAAATCTTTTCAAAAATCTATAGTTCTGATTAAATTCACATGTATGAATATTCTCAATATCATGTGTTTTAGGTTATTTTTATTTTTTTCTTATTGTTGAGATTAGTAACAAAATTTCAGTATTTGGTGCAAAGTACAGGATTATCATATTTTATAACAAGACATAAGAGTTCAAAGTGTTTTCATAGGTTTAGACTTTATTTAAAGACATGTTTAAATAGGTTTAGACTTTATTTAAATACATGTTTAAATAGGTTTAGACTTTATTTAAAGACATGTTATAATAAGTTTAGACTTTATTTAAAGACATGTTATAATAGGTTTACACTTTATTTAAAGACATGTTTTAATAGGTTTAAACTTTATTGAAAGACATGTTGTAATAGGTTTAAACTTTATTTAAAGACATGTTATAATAGGTTTACACTTTATTTAAATACATGTCTAAATAGGTTTAAACTTTATTTAAAAACGTTTTAATAGGTTTAAACTTTATTTAAAGACATGTAATCGGTTTAAACTTTATTTAAATACATGTTTAAATAGGTTTAGACTTTATTTAAAGACATGTTATAATAAGTTTACATTTTATTTAAAGACATGTTATAATAGGTTTACACTTTATTTAAAGACATGTTTTAATAGGTTTAAACTTTATTGAAAGACATGTTGTAATAGGTTTAAACTTTATTTAAATACATATTATAATAGGTTTAAACTTTATTTAAATACATGTTTAAATAGGTTTAGACTTTATTTAAAGACATGTTATAATAAGTTTAGACTTTATTTAAAGACATGTTATAATAGGTTTACACTTTATTTAAAGACATGTTTTAATAGGTTTAAACTTTATTGAAAGACATGTTGTAATAGGTTTAAACTTTATTTAAATACATGTTTAAATAGGTTTAAACTTTATTTAAAGACATGTTATAATAGGTTTACACTTTATTTAAATACATGTCTAAATAGGTTTAAACTTTATTTAAAAACGTTTTAATAGGTTTAAACTTTATTTAAAGACATGTAATCGGTTTAAACTTTATTTAAATACATGTTTTACTAGGTTTAAACTTTATTTAAACATATCTTCTAATAGTGTTACATTTTATTTAAACACGTCAGAAGAAAAGTGAAATATTTAAATACTGTTTTTCTTCATTTCATTAATTTTTTATTTTTATTAACAACTTTTTCTTTTACTTGTTTGCCATTTGATCATAATCTCATTCATCTTGAAATGTCATACTCTGTTCTACCAAATAAAAATAACATATTGAATAGGCAGGCCAATGGGAATTTTTCAACTTATAAAATAAAGAGGAAAAATTTTATTTTTGACACAAAATAATTGTAAACAAATAATAAGAATCAAATATAAATATCTTTGCTTACCAAAATAATAATAATAGCAAATAATCACTAAAAGATTGAAGAAAATAAGTCAGTCATGGTGGTACTTGTATTTAGTACACAAGTGAATACAGTAAATTTAGTATGTATTTTCGAGTAAATAACATAGTAATATGCACAAAAAATACTCTCAGGGCAGCATTGGTATAAAAATATTCTCAGAGCAGCTATTATTATAAAAATGAATGAATATCAAATATCAAGTATGAATGAAAAATTTTGATTTCAAGTAAATAAAGAGGGCTTGGAAAATTTGACACACACAGAACAGATTGAAAGCAAAGAGGACAGAGGAAAACAATGCCTACCTGCCTAGTGAAGTTGAGTAAATGGATGTTGGAACAGGGTTTAAGTGAATAAACACTACAAAGGGTAGAAAATTGTGGAGAGCCATGATCGCCAACATCCTAAAGGATGTTGGCAATCATGGCTTACCACAATAGCACATAGAAGAAGAGCTATAAATGTTGACAGAAAATGGCACCAAACATAAACCAATTTACAGGTTTACTTTTTTACACAGAATTACAGAAAACAAAATTTCAAATTTTACCTTGTAAGGTTTTATTTTTATGTTTGTAAAATTTACTTAAAATATTCCTTTCCCTTCAGCACCTTTTAGGCTTATGACTACATCACATTGAAATGCTGGTTCTCATAAGATCACCAAAGTTAAGCAACCTTGAGCCTAATCAGTATCTAGAGGAGTGACTGCTTGGGAATACCAGGTGCTGTAAGCTTGGATGTAAAGGGTGGTTTAATGGATAATGGCTCAGAATTGTTAGTTGGAGAGAGCTGGTTATCCACACAATTATCCTTGGGAAATCAATTAATCCACCTCTTCTCTGTCCAGCTATGAATTAATTAGTAAGACTTGTATCACTGAAACCTTATTGTCTGCAAGATTAAAATAAAATTACATACAAAATATTTAGATTCTGATATTAAATAACCCATAGAGGTTGATATGCCAATAAACAAAAGCAATCAATCAACCAACACCTTTTACTTATAAATCAGAAATATATCTCACAAGTTTCCTTTGAAATCACTTGAGAGAGCTTTAAGTAGAAATGGAGGCACCAATATTTATACTTATTGATTTTAATATTAAAAAAGTTATATATTTTCAATCTAATGAAAAGTAAAACTAATTACAGAAAATACAGTTGATATTTAAAATTTAATTTCACTTGTACCATTCTGTTAATAATTTTAAATGTTTGGCAACTAAGTATTTCTGTTCAAAATTACATTTTCATTGGTTAATAGCAGTAATTCTTATCCGTAACTTTCTTTACAGTGGAATTGAGAGTTTATTACAAAATATTTAATGATGAGAAATCTTAGCTGTTTAGATCAATTATTAACAAAATTAAATTACTTTAATTAATTTCTGATAATTTTCTTCTTCTGAAAAATTATGTAGATTTTAATAATTCTATTAATTGAAAATTGTAATGTTTTACAATTATGTTATTCTTTGCTTTTCTTTATTGTTACAGTTGCTGAATCTTGCCTAAGATGTTGCCGAGTGAACAGTACCAGCCCTTGTGAGAAGTATAGCTCCAAATTATTTCTCAATGATGGTCGCCCGTGTCTTCAAGGCTACTGTCAAAATGTAATGTTATAGCCACATTGATATATCTATAATAATAATTTAGATCTGAAAATTTTAAAATTGATCTACATTCCTTTGTTGATCTAAAAAGTTGTTTTTGTTAACAATCTCTAATATTATGCTGCCTGATTCTTAGCCCATAAGGAACATAATGATACCACATTGTTTAGAATCTCTCTCTCTCTCTGCAGATATGTATTCATATGTAGGTTTCTCTTGTCTCTTTTTTATGATGGCCCATAACATATAGTTATATAGTTATTGATGTTGATCCTGCCTAACAATAGACAGTAGCTGTTTGGTTGTCAAGCAAAACAGTGTCTGACATGAAAGTAAATATGAAGCAGTGAATATATATAATATTATATAACATTTTTTTCCCCATTAACAGACTGTTTTCTGCATTTCATTGCAATTTTCAAAATGCGTATATATTTCCCCTTGAGGCTTTCAAGTTCAGCAGTTTTTTTTATGTTTTTTATGTGTCATAAATAAGAAAATGAATATACAAATCATATACATATATATATATATATAGAGAGAGAGAGAGAGAGATAGATAGATAAATAAATACAAGGAAATTTTTGTTAAATTTAATTAACAAGATGTGTCTGTTTAATTTCTTATTGTATTTTTCCAATTTTAAAATAAGTTGTTTTTTTTAGATCTGTATCAAATTGTTTCATTCTGTTTTTTTCTCAAGCGTATTCAGTTGTTTCCCATCAGAATAAAATGCAAACTTTGATTCTGATGTAAAAAACTTTATTCAAAAATTCAAAAAATACAATAAAAAAACTAAACAGTCACTATTGATTTAGTTTAACAAAATTTGTTTCAAATGAATTCTTGCTGCCTAAATATACCTTATATATATATATATATATATATATATATATATATATATATATATATATATATATATAGAGAGAGAGAATTAATATAAGTAAAAGTTTTGTCACTTAGCTGATTGATCTTACATACAGCATCCTAACTCCAAAGTTTTGTAGACCTGTCTGTCCACTCATCAGTAGGTATCAACAATTTACTGCTTATACTTCTTAATTTTTCTTTTTTATATGCATTTATTATTGATGCAAGATTTTTTTCATAGAATGTGTGTGCATGTGTGCATTCACACATATTTGCCCATGTTCTAGCATGTGTGTACATGTAGGATATCATGATTATATATATGTGTATAAATATTCAGTTGCATGGATAATAGTTTGTAACCCTGGGTTTCACGCTTTTGCGGTCATCAGACAAACTGTTTTATTTTTTCAAAAGTGGATCTATTTATGCTTAATTGTGTTTGATTATTTGTGTGTAGTGCATGGGGGAATTTTCTCCTGTGTTTGTTTGGGATGATACTCTCACATACATAGTGATGTAATGGAATAACCTGTCACCCCCATGAGTGACTACACTATAGGTAGTAACTACTATAAGTATCTGTAAGTCAATGGACTACAGAGACTAGCTGGAATCTGTTTCAGCTAAACAGTCAAACTCTCTGCCTTCAGGCAAAGAGGAACCTGGACAAGGCTCTGCCAAAGGGCAGAGTCTTGTTTGGAGAGGAAGACTGCCCCTAAACCCGTTTATACAGCTTCAAAAGGGAATTTTTTTGGCCGAGCCTATGGGCTTGAAGAACCCACATTAAACCAGCCCTGTGCTAAATGCAATCCTCGTGGGTGGGTGGGTAGCTAAATATTCTAGCTGGAATCTGTTGAGTATGACTCAGACTTACGTAAGAACTACCGACCTTCCAATAGTAGCAATCACTACTAGATGGACCTGTGACAACCTTGTGCATAGCTGTTACCTTTATTCTTATTGTACTGGGTTTTACAATAAACCTTTACTTATTTTATCCACCTTGTTTTTCAAGTATATATTCCTATTAGCATGGAATATATCACAGACATATATATATATATATATATATATATATATATATATATATATTCTAAAGAATTAATGGATTTTTAATTTTTTAATCCAACATTATGCTTATTAATTCAGATGTTATTTTTAGAGGATACCTGTATTCGAGTAGATGCTTTGTTTATTTTTAAACAGAATTTTATTTTATCTACTGGTTTCTACATTAGAGAAAAATTTATTAAAGAAAGGAAACTTTTCTTTAATAATTCGCTTGAGCCTACAGGTCTCAAGGCAAAATAAAATACTTTTTAAAAAATTAACAGAGTGTCTACTCCAATATGAGTATCCACTAAAAATAATATTTGAAGTTATATAATGTCAAGATGACTCATTTATAACATGAAAGCATGACAATTCAAGTTTTATAACTAAACTGCCAAATTCCCTACACATGACTGATAAAGAGGAGTGCCATACTTTTTGGAAGAACTAATGATAGGAAACTGATACATACTGTGCCACAAAATCTCCAAACAGCCCTCTTCAGGTTTTTAATTCTAAGTTGTCCTCCAAGACAGATTAGCAAACAGGGCTAAAGACTACCCTGATTTTTAACCCATACTTGGAGGAAGAAGTGATGGATTTATACCTTTTCTAATGGTATTTGTGCAAATGCAAATGCAACAGACTTGGCTGGAAATACAATCCCAGTATAATAAATAAGCTAAATTGATTTTGTTGATATTTGCTTCTTAGAAATTAATGTACCACAAATGTTATGAATAAACGCAAAGGATGACAATAAGATGCTAGATTAATATAACATGATCATCTGTAGCAACATTCAATTGCTCAGTGCTAATAATCATTAAATCATTCAGTTTCTGAAACAAAATGATGTTGGTTCCTGATATTTCAGGAAGTCAATATTTTGCACAACTTCTTGAGTGAAAATCTTATTCACACACATTTTTAACTACTGTTCACTTAGATGACTGCTTTTGACAGTTTTAGATTTCTTGGTGTCTTGAGTTGAAATTGAAAATTGAGGATCAGTGCCACTTTTTCATTGTTATAAAAGCAGGCTAATTTCCCTAAGTGATCTTTAGTAATGAGTATGTGACAGACTTGATATCTATTACTCCCCAAGTCTGAAAGAAAATGCAGAAGACCTGTCCTCCAAGTCTATTTCAGATCAAGAAGCTTTATGTATATTTGGGCAGCAACATTTCTTTTAAACATGTTTCATTGAATATGACGGGCAAGAAAAATTTCATTAATTTTTATCTCATTTTTCCGGCATTCTTACATTTTTTTTGTTTGGTGGGAGTAAGGGAATACAAAAATTGTCCATATTATCCATTGTACTAAATGCTTTCAGCTACTTCTTTAGCCATTTTCAAGGGGGATTGTTTTTAGGTGTTGTTAATTTCTTTTCATGTTTAACTGTTTTGAATACTAGTAGCAGTGTTTATTCATGTGTTGGACTGGAATTTAAATGTGTGTCTTTCTATTTTTAAAAAACTTTCAACACACCATTTCTGTTGCTTAATAATGTGAGATTTATACTGGGAGCAAGATGTTTTATATACAGGGCCTTTTCTCACAGCAAGAAGTTTTTGGTAATGTGATTTATATAAAATGTTAGTGTTTTCAACCAGAATTAAGTATTAAGTATGGGAAGCCTTTGGTATAAACCAATGGCATCTGTTATCAAAGTATATTTGTGGAGATTTCATAGTTTATTTTGTTTAGGTTAGGTTTCAACTGTTTTATGCATATAGCTTCAAGAAATTTTAGTTTTTGTTTATTAAAAATTCTTGAAGCTATATACATAAAACAGTTGAAACCTAACCTAAACAAAATAAACAATGTAATCTCCACAAATATCCTTAAATGTCTATAATTGGTAACAGAAGCCATTGGTTTATACCAACGGCTTCCCATACTTAATACTTCTCGAATTCACTCTTGCGTGGTCATGTGTGACATCATGAGCTGCGGTGCGATTTTCGCTTCCAGTGTCTTATATGCACGTGTTTATCGTTGCTTGGAAATCATCCATGTAAACAGAAACAGACTATCATCACATTCTTGTCCGTGTATTGCTTAATATATTGTAATGTAATTGTCATCTTTGATAATGGCTTATGTAAGCCGAAAGCTTAAATTGGATTAAAAAATATGTATCAATATTGGGATTTTCTTTCTTTGTTTAAAGATAATGTCATTAAGCTTATCAGACGTTATGAAAAGAATTTACATAAAATAAATAGACAACACTTGTTTATATTATTTAATGAAACATGTATGAATGAAAAATGCTGCCTAAATACACACAATATATATATATATATATATATATATATTTGTGTATTTAGGCAGCAGTCCTTCTTTCATGCACATTTCATTGAATACGACAGACAAGGAGCTTTGATTTAGTTTTTTTATATAATTTCTCGTGACATAATAATTTTTTTCTTTTCAGATGATAAATTAAATAAAAACTGTCTGAATGTTCTTTTTTTCTGACTGCTTTCAGCTATACATTTAGCCATTTTCGAGGATAAAATATTTAACTGTTAAATAAAAAATAGTTTGTTGCAAGTGTATATATATATAATGTTTTAATTTTTCAAAACATGGTCAAGACATTGTGTCCATGTTCATAGTTGATATTATTAAGTGTGGGTTTTTTGTTTTTATTAATAAGGCTTCCATTACTTTTAGGCTTTTTTTGCATGTAGATGAGGCTATTATATTTGTGTTGTTAACAGGTATGTTACAAATAGGATCTATATATATATATATATATATATATATATATATATATAAAATTTACATTTATTTTAATGAATAATATCTGTAGGTTTTATTGGGGATGATCCTTGTTGAAAAACAAAGAACTTAACAAATGACAGAAATCATATATTTTAAGAACTTTCAACAACAGTAACAATTAAAATGGTTAGCACATGTAACACAAAGAGAAATTAATGACACAATGAAGATGTTAATATTTCCAACTAATTAAAACAAAAGTTTAGGAAGGAAACCCCCATCAATAATAGAAAGAACAATAATAATTAGTGAACTTGAGAAATCTATTTTCTTGAAAAATTGTTTTAAGAGAAAGATTTTATAAATTTCAACTGAAAGTAGCACTAGCTCTTTGGTCAATGAATGCCAAGTGTTTCCTTACAAAGAAAAGGCTAATATAACCATTAATCTATTTTGCTTCAGCATAAAGAAATTTTATAAGAGCAATTGCATATCTGGAATTTTTGCGTCTGATCGAGTGCAAATATATGTTCTGAAAAAAAACACAATTATTTATTATAGATTGAGCCATATTTTCAAATAAGCAATTTTTATTTGATAGTGTTTCATGGAAATAGAAGAAATATTGCACACAATGCAGGTGATTCAGTAAAAAGCTTTCTGGCAATCAGCTCAACTAATATTTTTCCAATTATTTTTTTATTATTATAAGCTTTTTAAAAACCAAACTCATTTTCTTGCCTAAATCCTTTGTAAATGATTAACCTTTACTCTTGTAAAGAACATATTTGTCTGAACAAAGATATGGATATTGGTATAAATATTTCAGTTAATAATGATAGATTTTTTATGTTAGGATTTCAGACAACTTTTAAGCACTGAAAATTTAAGCTGTAAATCTCAATTGTTTATTGCTTATATGAGTTGGATTAGAAACATAATATAAACTACTTAAGGAGTTTGGGTGAATCAATGGCACAACAGGATCTAAGAGGGATAGTAAAAGGTTAGAATTTTTTCTTTTGCATTCCGTTTCCTTTTAGAACTTAGGCAATTTTGACTCTCCATAACTTCCTTTCCCTTGACTCCCTTAGCAATATTTGTCTCTTTGCCAATCCTCTTGCAACTCCCTTTCCACCATCCATTTGAACAAGTTTATCAGGTAGGTAGTTTGTAACCTTACTCTCTTGACCTAGAGAAACAAAATACAGGAAGTTGTGGAGAAACATGATCACATACATTCTGAAAAGATATAGCATATAAAAGAAGAGAAACAAGTAGGTAATGAAGTTTCTCAGCTGGACCAATCTAATCAGATTTATTTGATTTCCTTCTCAGTTTAACCATGAACTTTTTCTGACCTCTACAACTGTATTTAAATGAACAAACACCTGTATACTGATTTTGAGTAGTTGGTCAGGCTGAGAAATCTTAGAGAAACTCCTTGTAAGAAAATAAATACAACTCTTTTTATCTATTGCCTCTTTGTACATAAGAACCATAAAAATTGGGTGAAGTTTTAGTTTGTTGAAGGTTTCTTGGCCTTAAGTAACAACTACTAAGTAAGTGATTAATTACTAGTGACTAGTTGAGATAGGGGATGTCAGTTGTTCAGGTTTAACTGACATTGAAATTTATGAGAAGCAATCTTTGAATTAAATTGATTTCCAGCAATTGTATAAATTAGTAAACTTGAGAACTTCTACTGATACAGCCATGTTGGCTAGGTGCAGTCAAAGGATTGGCACAGTTATTTATTATCCTGAAATAAGATGCATCATTTAATATTTGATTCAAAGTAATTTACTAAGAAGTAAAAGCAGCAAAGTTTATTATTGTTATTATTTAAATTAAGTAATTTTTACTCTTAAAGCTTTTTTATTTCCAATTATTACATTCCAAATTATTTATTCCTTACTTTTCCCTCAGCACAGTTTGAATTTTTCTTCTAATTAATCCATCCTTTCAGAACATGAGTGATCATGGCTCTCCAGAAGTTCCTATTCCTTCTAGCCTTTAGAAGTTTTTCTCCTTTTGCTAATGATATCCCACCACCATTTCACTATTCATTCACACAAGTTTGTCTTCCTCTAATACCCTTGTTCTCAGTATGCTCTGTAAGGATTAAGTTTTCCAAGCACTCTTTCCTCATTACGTCCAAGGAATTTTGGCTTTTACTTTCTGATTCAGAGAGTAAGTTTTCTTTTTATTTCCATTTTCTCAAATAGCTGCTGGATAATTGTTCAGTGGCACATGTCATTCATATCTATCCTTACCAAGCAAGGAGTCATTCCCAAGAAAGTTAATCCCCTTTACACTGTTATTACTTATATTTATTTTGCAAACAGTCACTGTATAACAGTTAGTTGAAACCTTGTTACCTATAATACTTATGTTGCTTATTGCCATAATTTTTCATGGGATAGATAGTGGAGTAGTTGCTTTCTCCATGATGTTGTTTTTTGAGATACCAATTCTAGTTAGCTGGCCATTGACTCATCAAACTATTCAACCCTTCCTCATTGTTTGCGTGCTCCATCCATGCAATATCTCTGTATCATTCTGCAGAACTGCATTTCTGCTGCCTCAATTTTGTTCCTTGTCCATGGGGATATTGTTCAGCACTCACTGCCATGTAAGAAGATGGATAACACATAGCAATCCAGCAGTCTTTATTTTGTTTCTAATTAAATTTGTGTATTTCTTAAGACTTTGTTTAGCTTTTGGAATGCCATTTTCACTATTTCAATGCACATTCAGATTTCAGTGTTGAAACTTCTATCCTCTGTCAAAACATTTCCTAGATATTTAAACTTCTGCACCTGCTTGATGTTGACATCTCCAATTTGCAACTTGCACCTTAGACATTTTCTCTTGCTGATGACTATACTTTCTGCCTTCTTGCAGTTAAAGTTTCGTCCCATTTTTACCCTGTTGAGAAGTTCCTGTAGTTTTCTTTTCATGTCATCCATCAGCACAATGTCATCTACATATCTTATATTGTTAAGATATGCATAATAAACTTTAGTAGGGTCTCCAGCTCCCTTAGGATAGCTTTACTATAGAGGTTGAACTAAACTGCGATGAAGACACATCCTTGTCTTACATCACTTCCTGTTTTTGTGTACCTACTCAATTCATTTTCTATTTGTATCCAGATGATTTCCTTTCATTATAAGCTTTGGGTTTTTCTAATATCCTTTCCAAATAGGTCAAGTTTTCCTAGATATTCAAATAGATCCTTGTGTCATACATCGTCAAGGGCTTTTGTGTTTGTATTGCTCTCTCTGATATCATTCTAATTATGAATATTGCATTTCTTCTAATTTCCTTGACAAAACCACACTTTTCTTGTCCTATTTTCCATTTAATTCTGCTTCATACTCTATTCATCAGTATTCACATCATGTGTTTGGATATGTGGCTCATTAAACTGATTGTTCAATGGAGCTTGTATTCATTTGCACCTGGTTTCTTTTTTGGTCCTCCAATATTTCACCACTGTTGTATATTTCATTTATTACTTCTTTAATCTTGTCATTGCTGAAATCATCTAAGGCTGAGAACATTTCTGTTAAGATCCCATCTCTGTTCTGATCTTTCTGACCCTTTAGTATTTTCACGTGTAGTACCTTTTTCTCTTGAATCATGAAAAAGTTCTTGGATATATTTTTCCTACCATTGGATTATTTTTTCTTTTTCTATTATCAATGATCATTTCTTTAATTTTATAGGGTCTGTTGATTGGCTCAGCATTTGTCCTGTTAATTCTTTTATTCTATTGTGAATACCTGCTGTATTTGTGTTGCTTATCCTTTCTATTTCTGCACATATTTGTTTTTAATTATTGTGTTCTTTATTCTTTTCTAATCATTGGCATTGTTTATTGTGACTTTTTTATGTCATCCACTCATTCATTTCTTGTCTTGTTTTCCTTGAGATGATCACATTTTCTGATGTCAGTTTCTCTCAGCATGTTCCACTTTGAATTTGTAAACCTGCTCAGATTATATAAATTTCTAATTCTGTTTTTGAATGTCTCCTTGCAACTTGGGTCCTTCAGGATCAGTTCTATTTCATTTTAGACATTACATTGTTTTTTTTTAGTTTCCTTAGTTTTACTCTGTTGTAACAGATGTTTGCTGCCACAGTTGCACTTGGTATATATTGTAGTGAAGAAATGCATTTCAGAAACTTTTCTTGATATTTACATAATCAATCTGATTCTTTGTGTCTCCTGACGGGCTTCTCCATGTCTTCAGGTGTCTTGGCTGCTTCTGGAACTAGGTGTTGGTAATTATTTGATCCTTTCCTGTGCAGCACTGAACACATCATGCACTGTGCTCATTTTGGGATCCCGGTACAAAATTTCCAACTATTTTGTCTTCTTTTCTGACCTTAGCATTTGGGTCTGCTATAATGATAGTGATTTCTTGTGATTTACATAGGGTCTTGGTGTTGTCCAGAGAGTTGTAAAAGTTATTGATTTCCTCTTTCATGCATTGTCAGTGAATATACAATGATAATTGGTATCTTTCACTTTAACTAACATTCTGTCTGAGATTTGGTAGTATCCCAGAACACATTTCTTCATACCATTATCTAATATTAACCCTATACCTTTTTCATTTTTCTCTCTGCCTTCATGCATTATCTATATTGTGTGTGACTTACAAAATACCTAGCTTCACATATGCCGAGATACTTGAAATTTAATCTAGCCATCTCTTGCTTGATGTTTTCAAGCTGGTCTCATTAGTATCATATCCTTATGTCTCAGGTCCCAATTACTATATTTTGTTTGTTGCAAATAGCTACTGGATTCAGTGACACATATCATTCATATCTATCCTTACCAAGCAAGGAGTTATTCCCAAGAAAGTTAATCCCCTTTACACTGTTATTACTTATATTTATTTTGCAAATGGTCACTGTATAACAGTTAGTTGAAACCTTGTTACCTATAATACTTATGTTGCTTATTTCCATCATTTTTCATGGGATAGATAGTGGAGTAGTTGCTTTCTCCATGATGTTGTTTTTTTAGATACCAATTCTAGTTAGCTGGCCATTGAACTATTCCACCCTTCTATAGGTGTTATTTTTTATCCTACAGGGTTGTTAACCACCCTCCTTGCACCAGCCAAATTGGAACTTGGGTTTGTTACAGAATGTGAAGGCCAGAGCCAGAATGGTAACTGGAGTGCTTCATGGGCATGGTATTTTGACAGTGTTTGGGTTTTGAATATGTTCAAAACAGTGTGAATTCAACAGAGAGCCACAAGAATCATACACCTAAGTTAGAGATTGACTAAGACCAACTTTGACACTGAGCCAGCATGTGACATATGTTCACAGGACATCATTTCTCCCATTGCATATTAGAATCCAAGCTGCCACCACTCTCTCCTAATAAAACGAATAAGAAAAAGAAATCATCCATTTCATTGATACCATTTTATGTAATAGCATGGGAAATCAGAGATGACACAGAATCCAACAGATTCTTTGTGATGTTGTGACATGAATATTTTCACATGAATACATTTTATGAAACTGAAGACATGGAAACAGACAATTGGAAAATTAAGTTTCCATTAATTTTTGTCTTGCTGTGTACTTTTTACCAACCCTTAGAATGGTGCATTTTGGGGAATTTGTTCAGAGCCTCAGGGGTTAAAAATCCCTGGCCTTTGCATTCTGTAACAAGCACCTGACCAGATGTGACAGCAATATTCAATGCATGGATGGATGGTCAATTTATAAATGTTTAAGATAAATTGTCTTGCAGGACATAGAGCACCAAAATTTCAAACAGCAGACCTAGCAATATATTTATCTTGATCATTTTCTGTATATATATACGTCAATACGCCTCTCACACCCAGGTTAGCAACCAATGTATGACATGAGTTCCTGTGACATCATTCCTCCTACTGCCTCTTAGAATCCAAGCTGCCATCATGCTCTCTTAATAAAATGAATAAGAAAAAGAAATTGTTCTTTTCATTGACACCCTTTTATGTAGTATCATGGAGACCCAGAAAGACACAGTTTAGTCAAAAAGAACTCTTACCCTACAGGCCAAGTTGGGATTAGGGAAACGTCTTTGAAAGTAAGAAGAGGGATGGAATTTTCAGGGATTTAAATGTAGTTTACACAAGTGAAAAATACATGATCCTAATTAAAGTTAATATTTAGGTAACAGTGTTATATTATTAAATTTTAAATTAGCATAAGTTTAACTCCTGAAGTAAGGCTCAAATCTAGAAGTTATTAAATATTCTTTAAGAAAATAATAATGTATACATATATCATGTACTGTCAAAATACAAACTACATTTTATATACAAGTGAAATTGAAGCATTTCAAAATAGCTTCTCATTATTTTTCTCTACATAATATAAAATCTTTTATGATTTAATTTATATTCAAATAGATTCTTGAAAAAAAAAACAAATTGCTATGAATTTATTTTGCATATATAAAACTTTTACTCACTAAAGAACACAATATATGATTGTAAATTATCCTTGGGATGTTCATTCCCTTATCTCATGTGCCAATGATATTTTAACAAGTAGTTTTTTTTACAGGGTGCTATTCAAAACCTACATGCCACTGTTTTTTGCTATATTTTTTTTTAATTATATCTGGTAAGAGAAGTTCATTTCGCTTCTGGTTTGGACACTCAGGGTTGTTCTCTTAAACTGATTGTGAAACCAAGGTTGGAGATCCCAGTCTGCCCTATTGTTTACCTAGAGTTGGGAGAAAAAGACATGGATTCCTGCTTTAGTGCAATCTGAACACAAACTGTCTCAGGTAAAATTTGAACTTATCTTACCATTTCATGCTGCTAACCATTGACCTAACTCCACTTTCTGATTTTAAAACACATTTTCTCCAAGTGGTTCGAAATGAGATGTATTTCTTTAGATAGGCATGGAGTCTGTTCATGTAACTAGACAGAGATTACTTTTATCACATATGTAAATGTATATTAATTTAGATAAAAATGAAAGCTGAAGAAAATATTAATTTATTATATACTTATAGCTTATCTCCAAAAATTCAGACAAAAAAATATTTATTTAAATCAGTTCATGATTTTAGATACCAATTACATTATTCATGGGTAAAATGATTTATTTCATTAATACTTTCATATTAATTTCACATTGCAGAACATATGATTTTATACCCAGTCATGAATGTAGTTTTAACGGACAGATCAATGATAGTAATTTCACTTTGGACCAAAGTAGCTAAGATAGTTTATTCTTACCAGCACCAGTGGTTGGTATTTGGGTCCAATTAAAAAAAGCTAGATTCTTCCACTGAGAAAATTAATGAAACCCAGAATTTTCCCTAAGCTAAGCTTAATAATTATGATAATTTTGATTGAATTACTCCCTCCCCCAACACACATATATCTTTGCTTGGAAGAAAAATTTGCGATACTAACTTTGAGCAATGATAAAAGAATACTTAATAAAAAACTGAGTTAATTAGCAGATATAGACATAAAATACAACACTTTTTATGTCACCTACCATTGGACTAGCATATTGGTTTATTGGTCAATTTTTTTCCTACTGAACCTGGCCCTGCAGTACAACAGATTAGCCCCCACCACAGGAAACCTATCTTCTTTTTCCGCTGTATAAGTGTGGTTATCGAAAGGTTTTTAAATTAAATTATGTTGTTGTGCATTCAAACTAAATTCCATTGTTTATAACAATGCTTGGAAGAAAAGTGTTGTTGTCTAACCACACCACAGAAGTTTCATCAGTGACCATGGCTTGTTTGGGGTTCAAGCACAACATTCCCCAACTATAACAACCACCATATTCCTCAAATCTCACCCTATTTTCTTATCAAAAATCAAAAAAAGGAGTTCCAAGAATGCTTCCATCAATAGAAATAACACTGGATAAAGTGTGTGACTTCAGAAGGATACTTCTTCAAAGGAGATTAAATGCTGAGTTGATATATGTTGTTGTTTTCTTTTTATAGTACCAGTCCCAGTACCTTTTGATCAGATCTTATATATTTATGTGTATGTGTGTGTGTGTGTAAAGAAATTGCTGAAGTCCCTTTCTTAGATCATAATAATAATGTATATATACAACGTTATGGTGTCTCCATGAGTTCAGTACTGGGCCCGACATTTAGCAATTTCTACATGTTGAACCTCAAAAATAAGATATTTACAGAATTTATGAAACCATCCATCTACCTAAGATACATTGATGATATTCTTATGTTAGTTAAAAATACAGATGAAATACTTCAGCTTCAAAAACATTTCCAAAATAATTCTGTCCTTAAATTCACGTATGAACTCAATACTACTAATAAAATTCCCTTCCTTGACATATTGATAAACACAAATAATAACAAATTTGCTATTTTGCCATACAAAAAACCTACCAGCATAAATTCATGTACACTTAACTACAAGAGCGAATGCCCATGTTACTACAAAATAGCAATTATAACAAATGTAATACATTGTGCAGAAATTAATTCATCCACCAAACAGATTTTTTACAGTGAACTAAAGAATATAAAACAGACACTTATTAATAATAGCTTTCCAAACTATATAGTTGATGAACAAATAAGATGCTTTCTTAGAAATCTCAATACTAAGCAAATAGTACATAATACTGCTTCTACTAATCTCAAACATATTAATCTCCTATATCATAATCAAATGCATACTAATTATAAACAAGATGAAAATATACTAAAAAATTAGTAAATACCAATATATCTACAACAGATCCTAGCAAAAAAATTAAATTAATCATATACTACACTAAATCTAGTATATCTAACTCAATTATTCGCTAAGATTCTTCTCCCCCAGTTAGCGATTTGCAAAAACCCAACACAGTTTACAAATTCAAGTGCCCTTTGGGAGATTGTTTCTCCAACAAATTAAATAATATTTATGTTGGTCACACCTCAAACTCGCTTTCATGATGCTTGACACTACATTTAATGATAACTCTAACATTTTTAGGCATTTAAAACAACATGCCTGGCCGCATACACAGTTCGAGAAAATCCTTGTTGAAAACACAATTATACTTAAACATGAAAACAATAAACAAAAACTAAAAATTCTTGAAGCTATATACATAAAACAGTTGAAACCTAACCTAAACAAAATAAACTATGAAATCTCCACAAATATTCTTAAATGCTTATAATTGGTAACAGAAGCCATTGGTTTATACCAACGGCTTCCCATACTTAATACTTCTCGTTTTCACTCTCACATGGTCATGTGTGATGTCATGAGCTGCGGTGCGATTTTCGATTCCAGTGTCTTATATGCATGAGTTTGTCGTTGCTTGGAAATTTTCCATGTAAACAGAAACAGACTATCATCACTGTTTTGTCCGTGTATTGCTTAATATATTGTAATGTAATTGTCATCTTTGATAATGACTTATGTAAGCCGAAAGCTTAGATAGGATTAAAAAATATGTATCAATATTGTGATTTTCTTTCTTCGTTTAATGATAATGTTATTAAGCTTATCAGACGATATGAAAAGAATTTATATAAAATAAATAGACAACACTTGTCTATGTTATTTAATGAAACATGCATATATATATATATATATATATATATATATATATATATATATATTTATTTGTGTAAAAATTTGGATATAAATCAAATATATAGACAATATAGATAGAAGACAAAAGGAAACTTTTTTATGTCAGTGTGTTCCATTCCTTAAAGAACTTTATCAAGGTAAGTGTGGAAATTTTATTTCGTAACCTGTATTTTTACATAAAGTAACATGAAGAAAAATATTGTAAAGTTTTCAATTTTTGAATTTAAAGAACACTCAAAAATATTCTAAAAATTTACTTTGTAATTGAATACAAAGTGATGTAATTTTTCAGCCTATTAATCAAAAGTGGGATTTGATGTTTGAGATGTTTTTATATTTCTTATTCATTTATACATATTTTAATTTTAATTTTTTGTTTATTTATTTAATTAATTTACTTTTAAAAGTCATAATTTAACCGTTTTCTTTTAATTTTTAAAATGTTTATAGTCATCCATGTTGGCTTGAGAAAGGAGCATTTCTTTTAAAAATGGAAATATTTGAAAAATCCAATGTTTAAGTTAACAATTATTGATTGTTGTCAGAATGTTAACTTAGGTCTTGGAGTTTTCCACATATCTCTTTTCTTCAAAGTAAAATTTTATACTAATTTAGAGCATTCTCTAATTCCAAACTTGAAAACTTAATGATATTTTCTCTCCATGTTAATTTTGTGTATAAATACAAGTTACCAAATAAAACTCTCCCAATTGTCTTGATAAAGTTCCTCAAGGAACAAAAGACCTTTGCATAAAGAGTTTTCCTTTTGTTTTTTCTTTTATACATATATATATATATATATATATATATATAAAACTTTATATGATTACAGCATTATTAAAACTACCTGATATTAAGAACAAAGCAAAGTACTTATAAATTTAAGCATATATCAAATAATTCATTAAGAAAAGAATTTTTCTTATTTTACTTTATTAAATTTCATTGTATGTTCACAGTTGGTGTTTTATTCTAAGAAAATGGTGTCAGTTTATCAACTAATATATGTGCATCAAAATAGCACAAAGAGATTTTCATAAAAAAATCAAAACAATTTGTAAGTTCTTTTTAATTTTTTATTTAAAACATTTTAAGAAAAGAAATTTCAAGTTTAAATAAAACTTCTTTGTCATGAGTTTGATTCTAGTAATTTCACTTTTGCTATTAACTGAATTCCATTTCTTTATTTTGTTTATGGATTTCTTCAATTTAAATCTTATTCAATATAGTAGAGCAGACTGGGTTCTTCAGCCTTGGTTGGCAACCAGTCTAAGAGAAGGGCAACTCTGAATTCAAAAACTGTATATAGCCCTAGCAAAGCACATATTATGTGCAGCTCATGAAAGGATCATGACAGTTCACATGATACTAACTGTGGTCAGTCAAATCAAATCAAAAAGAGCCATAAATCATTATATTATTAGATTGATGTGAATGTTTTCAACATTCTTTCGACAAAATCTTTTGTTTGTATGAATTCATTGTCTCATCATTCACTCACTGAAATATTTTTTGTATGTTTGTGGCTTTAATGCTAACTTTCAACAAGATTCCATTGCAAAAATGTTACAGTTTTGATGTGAGAAATTCTTTCAATAATTCTTTTATATCTTGAAACCACTGGGATCACTGCTCAGACAAGAAGTGTTAAATGGAGTAAAAATTAGTTGCTCTAAACTTCTGTCCTAACTTTATGATCATATGTCAGTTTTTCAGTTGTAACATGAGGATAAACATTATCACTAGCTAGTGATAAAATAAATAGCTGACATGGTCATACCTCCAAATTTCATCAGTCTCAGAACCAGACATTTTTGTCAAGCCTAAAATAATTTAGCTCATGGCTCCTTGAAGAGTTTCACTCCACACAAATTTTAGAGAAAAAAAATAAATTTTAAGTCACAATTTATACCCAATCAGAGCATTAATTGTCATCAACCAAAATCTGTCTTTGTGAGCCTATTTGAGACAATAACTAGAGATGCATAAAATTCTCTACTTCAACATATTTAGTTCTACTGAAAGAAATTCCTTTTCAAAGTGGGTCAATAGTCAATCTCTACAAAACAGAACAACCTGCATTACAAGTAAGAATTTTTCACTACTAGCATTCATTCAAAGATCTCTTAACTTTTTCTTCTGCAACATGCACTCTACAAAAGAAACTTTGTTATAATTATTAGCAGTTGCACTCATTTTCCTCTATGAATATTTTATAAACTTCCAGCACCCCAAAGCAATTTTCCATACTCTGTTTCATTTTGATATGGCCTCTCCTAATTACTACACTCATGACCGTTTTTTTTAAAATCATTTCAGCTCAAGCAAGGCAACAAAACCACTAACATTCAAGGGGTTACTGAGCATGAGAGAATATGAGAAAAAAAAACAATATTAAGGAGCAAGAACAGGCATTAGGAAGACAGAAGATAATGATTGACATTGCATTTAAATTTTTGAAGATCAATTTTGATTGAAAAGCAAGACACCAGAAGAGAGTTCTATAAGCAAAAATGCAAGATATGAAACTTGTTATCTATCCTTTCTTACTTGTCCACTTAGTAGTAAACCACAGATATTTGTTTGTTCACGACAAGGTCACAGTGTTTTTTATAAGTAGAAAGTTTACAAACAACTACAAGACCTTTAAACAGAAAAAGGTATTTTCTTTTGCAAGTTATCATTTAAAGAAGCCAGTTTCTCACTATAACATTTCACATTTTAATAAATGGTCCAATTTACAGCCATTTATAATAAGGAATTTTCTTTACTTTCAAATTTAGAGAAGAAATTTTGGACCGAGGAAATTTAAATTAGTTTAAGATTTTGAAGGCATACTTTTCTTCATTTTCCATGCTTTATTTATATTTCATTTCCAGTGGCTACATTCTGCAAAAATGACTTTTTTTCCTGTGTTGAGCAAGAAGAGAAATACGAGTGTATGCTGATTAAACTTTTTTTCATTATATCCTCTCAAATCTATTTTCCTAGCTTCCGAATTTTTCCCAAAGGCATGTAAATGACATACAGCACGAGTGATTTAACTGAATTTTTTCTGCAAGTTCATGTGAGATTTCTGCTGTATCCTTCTTTAAAAGTTCTAATTCATCAGGTTTCAAATTTTTCACTCTTCCAGATGTGCCTTGTCCTTACAATCAAATTTTTGTTTGTAAATCTTTACAAACTATTGCCAACATATGCTTGCACCTACTGCTCCATTATGATGAGATTCATTGTTCATTTTCCCACTGCTTTTTTTTTTCAGACATTAAACATGAAGTAGAAGCAGTTTTAAATGCAAATCTTATATTCTGATATGATTTTCACCTGTTGATGAAACAAATAAAACTTTCTTAAGAGATGAATTTGATTTTGAAATAACAGTGGATCCAAAATTATTGGTAATTATTTGTATTATGACCTTGGTATTTTTTGGTCATTAATTGGATATATTCATAACTAAAATAAGGGATAATAGTCCAGTAAATATGCTAGAGTTAGAATAAATAAAATGTGTAAAAGATGTTACCTCCACTTGTGGCAGACTGGGCAATTCACATAACTTTTAGTGATTGTACATTTTTATGAACTGATACATCCCTACCACTAGTCCAGCCTGCTGTGGATAGCTGTTCTTATCAAGTCACTGTCTCTAGGTAGATTGCACAGCATCTATCTGCTTATTAAAGAAAGTATATAAACTCAAAATATATAAGAAGAACTCAAAATGTAGATGAGTAATTAAAATGAAGAAGAGAAACTCAAAAGGAGCAGCAAATCTAATATAAACATATAAGAGTAAGTAAAAACACAGAAGATTAACAAAAAATATGGAAAAGTAACTCAAGTGTAATGTGAAACATAGGAATAACTCAAAGCATAGAATGGTAACTAAAATATGACAGTAATTCAAAGAATATGAGTAACTCTAAGTGTAGAAGTGTGGTAAGTGGTGGAGGTTACATTATCTCTGTTCCCACCACATATCTATATGGCCTTGTGTAAGGATTGAAAGAAAATTCACACTGTGTTAATATAAACAAAATAAATTTTTATATAACACAATATATATACAGAAGCATAGAGTGATAAATTGGAGGTTCAAGAGTCAAATATAAATGTATCAGTGCATACCAAAGAGAAAGTCTGGGAGAATATATATATATATATATATATATATACAAATGTAGCTGTTGCCTTACTTAAATGGTTGAAGGAAGTAGGTATTGTATTTGTCTATGCCCAACAGTGTCGATAATACATATGTTGTATTTTGGATTCTGGGTATGTTATGATGATCACAATATCAGAGAATTGATAAAATTAATTCATTGATTCTGATTTAGGTTGATTTTCAGTCTTATATATGTATCTATGAAGGCAAAGAGATCCATGTTGAAACTTCTGCTTGACTTCTGATGGGCTCTTACTTTATATCCTGGTTGGAAACAGATCTTGTTTCTGATTTGCTCACTAGACGATGATGTTCACATCCTGGTCAGGATATTTGAAATATGACTTCATGGCTAAACAATGCTGAATATTCATCTATTTTTAGAGATAGTGAAATTTTGGTCTCCTTGTTATTACTTGTTTATTTTTTAATTTTTTATTTTTCTATCACTACAGATTAACTCAAAAACAAGAGTAATTCAAATCATAGAAGAGTAACTATGAGCATAACAAATATTTAATAAACCCCAAAATATTAATATCAGTTGTTACTATTGTTAACATGGCTGACTCATGCTTCAGCCCTTGTTAGGTGTGTTCTTTGAGTAAAAGAAAACCACCTTCCCCCTAGAAACAATGAAACTGATGATGGAGTTTTTCATTAATATACCCACCAAACTGGTTTCCCATGATATCAGACATAACAAGTAACTCCAGGTAAACTCAACTTGTGTACCTGGTTAGTATTTGCCAGCACCTTCAGCTTTCTCAATCTCAATTGATGCTCTCTGTTAATTATCTGGAAATTATCCCAGAAGGGAGAATGTGTATTTTTCTCCCTCCAGATATGGTCTACTCAGGGACAGCTCAATATACTGGCAAACTCAGGCATTTGCCTGGGGCATCATCATGCTGCCATGTCGTGTTTGGGATCTTCCAAAACTAAAGCTTATAAAAACATATTTGCAGTCATCCATGATCCAAGACAGATTAAATTCTTTGGTTATTTTATCAATAAAATATGATCTTGTAATTAAGATAGGTATAGAAAGTGCCATGAAAAGACTTCCAGATCAAATGTCTAGAAAAATGTTTTAGGTGGGATAAGGAATGTTTTCTTTACATTGTATTAAGTTGTATTTTGTAATAAACTCGTTATTCTACATTTTCAGTTTTTCTCCTTGTGAAAATTGAAATTATAGTTGTAAGGGTGCTGAATTTCAGCTTGCCCAGGGTGACAGCAACTCTCACTGGTTATAAAAAATGTCCAGAAAAATGTCTTAGGTGGGATAAAGAGTGTTTCCTTGTCCCTGCACATTGTAATAAACTCATTATTCTACATTTTCAGTTTCTCTCCTTGTGAAAATTTAAAAAAATATATTTGTAAGGGTACCAAAGTTCAGCTTGCCTGGGGTACCAGTAATCCTAGGGCCATCACTGAATCAAGTATACCACATTTTTCCATCTTGTTTTTGGTTAGAGCTTTATTCTGTTCCTTGAGTCTGACAGCACATTTTTTTTTCATATCTTCATTTTTTATTGATTACTTGCAAAACTATTTTTCAGAATTACTTTCATCTTTTATTATTTAAAATAGTCTTAAAAACAAGATTTTTGCAAGTGAATGAATGTAAACTACTTTTTAGGTTTTCTTATTAGTGCCAAATAATCCATCATATAATCTTGCTAAACAGACCCAATCATATTAGCTTATAATTATATCAGATAAGTAAACATAATTCTTGTACAGCTTTTCACTCTAATATGCCAATGACATTCTTATGCTTCAGTTTACATTGTTGGTCCCATGGAAATTGACTAGTTCTGAGAAAGAAAACAGTTATATATCATGTCTCTTGCACCTGGTCTCTGTTTTCAAAGAGATGTGCTTGATTGGTATTTTTGGAAATTGGATACAAAGTTGATTTATTTCTAATTTGACTCATTTTTTTTCAAGATTGTTGTCATATTACCAGTCTATGTAGATTGATTAAATCTTTTATTCTCTTTGTATTTGTTTTTGACAAATACACATTACCTTCATATTCCATTAGTAAGGAATAAGTTCCACTCAAATAGTTTTTTTTCCTAAGAACTACTGCTATGTCTGAATGAATTCCAGGAGAATATTTTCCCTGAAAACTACAATCCTAACCTTTTCAAGTTTAAGGTTAACTATTATCTTTTCACATAAATTGTGTCCCTTACACTTACTGTTCACATAACAACCACCTTCAGTAACCCTTGGAACTTGTATGGGGTGCACATTAGTAAAAAAAGAAAACAAAAGAACACTCTGACATAGTTCTATGATTTTAGTAATTTTGACATACAAACACATAAGCTTTCTATAACAGAAAGAAGATAACTATATTTAAAAATTACTAAATTTCTGTTCATATATAAAAAAATATTCACTATGAAATATGCACACTTGCATATTAGAATATTAAGTTGTTTGAAGTAAACATTTTAATTGTGTTCTAATATATCATTATAACAGTTGTGCAAAACTATATTGCATCTTCTTAATGATTAAAGAGTCCTCTTTGTTGACTTTAGGTCAATCTTTTTCAGAGTTTAACTTAACACATTATATTGTAGTAGACCGTGGCTGTGATGTTGTTGATAGAAGTAGAAGAACCACACGTGGGTTCAGATTTTCCTGCTAGCCGGTCCAAGTACATGAAAAAGTTGGACTTTAATTAAGTCCAAAGAATGCAAAGAAAAACAAACAGAAGACCAATAAACATATGTATACAAATATATATATTAATAACAAGTTACATGGAACATTTACAAAGGACAAAGTGTGTGTGTGAATATTATATATGTGTGTGTGTGTGTGTATTGTGCTTAGCGTGATCCCAGCATTTGGGAAATGCTATCTCTGTGAGCGCTTACATTTGCGAGGTGGTAAGGCTGAAAGCCTGAGGAAAAAGAAAGGAAGAGGCGAAGGGTCAGCGACTATTTATAGCCAGGGAAGAGAGACCCCTGGTGAAAGGGTTAACGAACTAAAGGAGAAGTTAACTCCGACAATATACCTTTCATCTTGAACTTGAAAAAAGAAGAGATGCATTTACTTATTTTTGCATGTGTTCAAGCTTCATCATAATGCTTCTCAAGCTGCTGCCAACATTAACAGACTCTGAGATGAAGAATCTACTTGTGATCAGACAGTATGGCACTGACTTCTGAAGTTTTGCAGCGGAGATACAAATCTTGACGATCATGGTATTAGAAGCTCTCCATTTGCAATTGACAATCTACATCTGAAAATAGTAGATGAACAAAACGCATGTCATGAAATCTCTCAGATAATGGGTGTCAGCATTTCAATAATATCAGACCACCTCTAGAAAAGTGGCAAGATGAAGAAACTCGATAAATCGATTCCATAGGCACTAGCGGAAAGTCAAAGAGTTTGATGTTTTGAAGTATGTCTGATGTTATATCTGCAAAATTTGAATGATCCATTTCTTGATTGAATAGTGACTTGTGAGGAGAAATGGATCCTTTATGACAATTGTAAATCATTGGCTCAATCGCATTAGTAGAAGAAAATTCCATTCAGACAGTATTTTTCCCAAGAACTGTTACTTTGTAAAACAGATCCATAAGACCCTTTCTTGATCACTACAATAGAAACCTTTTAAAGTAGAGTGTCAACTGTTATCTATCCTATATATATTCTCATACCCTGCATGGCCATGCAACTACCTCATTCAGTATCCCTCTACCTTGAGTGACTCTTGAGCCTTGTATTGGGTGAATATTTTAGTAAAACAATGTAAAGATCAATTACACTTTTTAAGAAATATGTCTCTCTCATTGGGACTTCATATCTCAAAAATTCTAACAAAATAGATAAAGTTTTGGCTGGTATTCACATCTGTATCACATGCCACAAGAGCTTGCTATATCATGCCCATAACATCTTGATTACAAAAGCCATAAAGATGTCAGAGAGAAAAAGCAACAGTTAAAATGGATAACACATGTAACTTGAAGAGAGAATAATGGCATAACCAAGATGCTTAAGTTTACATGACTTCAAACAAAAGGCAAGGAAGGAAATACCCATCAGTACTGGAAAGAGTGATAACAGTTACTGGACTTGAGTAACATAATTTCCTGACAAATTGTTTTAAGAGAGATTTTATAAATTTCAACTGTCAATGAATGCTGAAGGTTTCCTTATAAGGAAACAGCTAATATTACCATGCCCATATTCTGACACCTATTACTCTGATCCCAATTTTTCTCTCAGTTATTTTGTTAAATGTCTCATCAAAATTATTCAAAATATTTAAATTTTTCGTTTTTTACAGTTTTTTCACAAGTTATATTGAAACCAAAAAATATTTCTAGATTGTAAGAATTTTTTTGAGTTAATAATGATTTACTGATACAGGTTTTACTAATTAACCCATAGTTGAGGAGTGAAGAAGTTGATTCATAACTTTCCCTGGGGCATTTATGCATAGGTTAATATAATGAACCCAATTAGAAATGGAACTCGGCTCTCCAATTTCAAATTATGAGCTCTTATTTATTACGCTACCTGTACATTGAAACATAGCACCTAGGTTCTGGACAGGCTCAATATTGCTTAATTTGGGTGATCATACAAGAACCAGTATTCCAATGTGCTTCCATTTTTATAAACTGAAGTATTAATATCTTAATGCTTCTCACAAACGAAACTCTTTCTCTTTTCTCTTGAGTTATATCAGAATAAATAAGAAAATGATGTGGTGAAAAAGTTCACAAAGATTCTGTTTTGTATTGAAAATACAATATCTCTCTTTTAAAACTCAAAGAACAATCATTTGTTTTGAAATTTGTTTTAAATATTTCATAAATGCAACTTCTCTTAATAAATTGACTTATAATTTATGTGTTTTAGTTTAGTTTATAATTTATTTTCTTTATAATTCATTGTGGTAGTTTTAAGTATCAGTCAAGTCATTTTCTTTATTTTTTATATATATATGTATATACAAGTATATAATTGGTGTATACAGAATGAATTCCAATAAACAACAATTACTATTCTTAAAGGAATGGTTAGAATAAATTCTTTTTAATATTACCCGTATTTTAAAGATCTGAATAGCTATTATAACATGATTTTGTTGTCAAGCTTTTGAATCTTCTTATACTTGGGTTTTGATTGGTCATTCTAGCTTTTGTAACAATGTTTTCCCCTAGCAAAAGATCGTTAATTAATTTGAAACTTTTAAAACCATTTATTTTATATTCAACATCATCACTTGATAAGACACCGAGGGTGTTGAAACAAAATGGCTATTTTTGTAGTGATTTTATAACATATTTATGTTATAATTTTTTTTTTAAAAAAATAATTATATATATATATATATATATATATATATATATATATATATATATAGGTCATCCCATAAGTTCTGTCCGAATTTTAACTTTTTGTTAAAATGAACGAAATTTAAAGAGTATTTTATAATGTCTAATGGAGCTGAACATTATTTTTATGTTTAGATGCATTTAAACTGATCAAATTTGCACACACTTAAAAATGATATTTTCAATTATAGAGTGAAATATTTACAAATGATATTTCTACTAGAAAAATAATTGATGTTTCTTGAAAGGATTATTTCTATTTATCATAAACTGATAGCAAATTTGCAAACTTATTAAATCTACAAAGTATGATGTAAGCAAAATGTAAGTAAGTCCTGATTAAGTATAAATTCAAGAAAGTAGATTTTCTTTCTATGAAACAAAACAAGATTAAAGTTGAGACAATAAGGAGGAATATCAATCCTTCTATAGTGATGGCTTTGTCACTAACATATTGAAATCAATATAAATCTTTATAAAAACAAAAGCTTATTAAATGATCCAGTCACATATCATAAGTAATATAAAATTATGTAAAAAGAAAAATCTTGGGAGTAATACATTTCTGGTATCAAACATTTGACATGATTGCCAACATCTTGGATGGATATGACACAGAAGAAGATGATATATCAAATGATATAGCAACTAAATTTTTGTCTTGATATGTTTAACAGTTTTATCAGGTCATCCCATAAGTTCTGTCCAAATTTTACCTTTTTTTAAAATGAACAAAATTTAAAGAGTATTTTATAATGTCTAATGGAGCTGAACATTATCTTTATATTTAGATGCATTTAAACTGATCAAATTTTATTTCAGAGAACAATAAAATTAAATTTTGTTTAATTAAAACCCTGCTAACATGGAAGTACCCAAGAATCATTTGAGGCACATAATACTTTATGAGTTCAAGAAAGGAAACTCAGCAGCCGAAACAGCTAAAAACATTCACTCAGTTTATGGAGAGGAATGTGTGAATGAAAGAACTTGCAGAAGATGGTTTGCAAAATTCAGAGGTGGAGATTTCACCCTTGAAGATGAAGATCGAACCGGACGTCCAGTTGAGTTTGATGAAAAGCTTCTTGAAGCAGCCCTTGAAGAAAATCCTGCTTTATCAGTTGAGCAATTGGCAGTGGTTCTCAGTTCAAACCATACAACTCTTCATCGTCATCTTCAACAACTTGGAAAAGTTCCTAAACTTGGAAAATGGGTGCCTCATGAATTGTCTGAAAACAAACTCAAATCCTGAGTTGACATCTGCTCTTCTCTCCATTCTCGCCAACTTGTTTCACCTTTTTTGATAGACTTGTGACTAGCAACGAAAAATGGATCTTTTATCGAAATCTTAAGCGTCGTAGACAGTGGCTTGGTAAAGGGAAAGGACCCCAGCCACAGCTGAGAAGGGAACTTCATGGGCAAAAGGTTCTTCTTTCAATTTGGTGGGATCACCAAGGAATAATCCACTTTGCATTCTTACCACCTTATGCAACAATTAATGCTCAAATATACTGTCAGCAATTAGAGCATTTGAACCAAACTTTGAGGAAAAAAAAGCCTGCTCTAGTGAATTGAAAAGGGATGATGTTTCATCAGGATAATGCGTGACCACACACAGCAAGAATCACGTCACAAAAGATCGAAGAACTTGGTTGGGAGAAAATTTCTCATCCACCTTATTCTCCCGATCTTGCTCCTTCAGACTACCATTTGTTTCGTAGCTTACAGAATCATTTGGAAGAAACAGCTTTTATAACACAGGAAGAGGTTAAAACTGACATTTGTGAGTTCTTCGAATGAAAGCCAAAAGAATTTTACAGTAATGGAATTAGTAAGCTTGTTAATAGATGGAAGGAAGTCATAGATAATCAGGGAAAATACATTGTTGATTGAATCTGTAATTAAATGTAACATTTGGTCACTTGTTTTCTTTATTCAAAATTCGGACAGAACATATGGGATGACCTGATAGAAAAGATATGAGTTTATTGAAATTCTTATATAGATTTTTATTTACTACATTACAAGCCTAAAGTTTGCCTTTTAAACTGTTTATTGTTCCTGGTAAAATAGTAATGTAATTCAGTTGTCTTTTCAGTTGTGATTTTTAACCTTTTCAGTTCAAATAAGGGAAAATTCCCTTGACCGTAATTTTCTTCTTGATAGGTCAGGCTTGTTGATGAAGCAATAGCACATATTTGTGACTCCTTTTCTCTGTAAACATTCATACAAATACAGTTCTTCACTGCTGATTTTCAAAGAGAATCATTTCAAAGCCCCTTTAAAGAGATCTGTGTATTTGCATTGTAATGCTCACAACACATCGAGGAGGGCAGTTCTTGCTTGATCTTGTAAGATATTCATCATCAAACATTGGCATACACATCTATCTGCTTTGATTGGATAATTTCAAAGATATTAGAGAAATTGCAGATGCTTCTGCATGTTCATTCTCATAGAGATACCATCTGCTTGCAATTTTCATTGACATGGCTTATCTTTTTTTCTTTTTCATGTAAAGCTCAGCTGTGATAATTCTATCTAAATCTTTGATCGCTCTCACATATGCACACAAAGAAATAATTATATAAAAAACTGAGCCTTTCATTTTAGTTAAACTTTAAACTTGTCATAAATTTTATTTTTGAGAATCCAAATAAAAAAAGAAAATCTGCTAGGTTCTCAGATTATGAATGTGAAATTTTTAATGAAGATTCATAAGATTTTGTCTATTTTGAATTTCATATTTCTAAGTTTAACAGTTGATTTCATTTTATATTTAAAAAGCAGAATGATGGCCTAAAGGATACATCATGAGTCTACCCATCTCCAGATCAGTGGTTCAAGTCAAGGTTAACTTTTTATTAAAGCAAGATTTTTATTAAAAAAAACTTCTTATATATAAGGGAGATGCAAGTTCAACTGATGCTAACCTCCAGTGACTCATTTCGCTTTCTTAAGCTAATATTTTCCACTGACATGAAGGGTGATTATATTGAATCAATTGCTAGGTCTCCTGCTAGGAAAGTTGGTACACTGTGCTGTGCTAGATAATTTTTCTTACCAGAATCAATCTTATACATTTATAAGTCTACCATTCATTCTTGCATTGAATGTTGCTGCCATATCTCATCTGGTGCTTCTGCTATGTCACCAGAGATTCTTGATAAACTAAAAAGAAGAGTTTGCAGTACTAGGTTATTGGCAAGGTCTCATCATTTTACAGGTGAATTGGCAATAAGAAAACATTTTTACTCTTGTGGACAACTTTGTTAATTGTTATATTTTCTCTTAATTCCTGTTCTTTTATTGTTCTCTCTCCTTAATAATGTTTTTCTTTTTCTCATATTCTTTCACATTCGGCAACTCCTAGCATCTTAGTAACTTTATTGCCTTTCTTGGGGTAAAATGATTAAAAAGAAAAGATTCTCAAACAATCCAGACAGATAGGTATCCATTATTATATTTAAGAAACAGAGATGTCTATTCAAATGCATGTATCTGTTAGATATAAGATTTATAGTAATGAGAAATAATGTTAGATTAAAAATTCATTCTTTTGTAGTTACTTTGTTTACTTTTCAGATACAAAAATATATTTAGCAGAAATGTTTAAGCAGTCTAAAAGAACATCATGTTATATGGTGGTTTCCTCTATATAAGGGTGATGCAGGTTCAAAGGCACATTTTTTTCTTACTCTCAAAAAACCCAGGCTGGTAGATGAAAATGATTTTGTTTAAAAAACAGAGATGTCTGCTCAAACATGTGTATTCATTAAATATAGTACAGGGTTATTCCAAAAGAATGAACCAATTTCATTACGCAATATTTTAATAAGGAAAAGCAATATCTGAGATGAGGTATTATGTACATTATTTACATTATTTGGACTATTGTCCTTATTTTTGTCGCCATATTTATTACAACATTTCGGCCGTTGTACGCTCTGGCTTTCTTCAGGTGGTTGGAATGTCGAACTGAACCCTTTATTTCGCTCACTGGGGTAGACTGTTCTAGTTCCACGTGCCATGTTTAATGGATGTCAGTTATCAATTATCTCCTGTTAATTTTCCCTCTGAAAGTTCTCCACTGCCTTAGCCGGGTACTGAACTCACACTCTTTGGGTCCTGTCACTGGATCTAACCAATGCCTTTATCCACTGTGCCATGTGTCCTTGGCACATGTAACTAGATAGTCCAATAATGTAAATAAGGTAAGGAAAAGCAATAGAAAACTCCAGCCAAGTCACAAGTATTCTACTTACAATCAACTTTTATTTCCTGTCTTACAAGTGTTCAATGTCCTTGTCTTACTAATATATGTATGAACTGCACTGTTTTTTTTTATTTCTAAATGGTACTGCAAAGCTTCTAAAGTATTTCCAATAATAAAGATTAATCAGCAGTTTTTATTGAGAGTATCTCATAGAAAAGCCCATTTTAGAGTATTCTTATTTTATCAGTGGTCATACTGAAGCAAACACACACAAGCATATTTCTCCATACTATAGATACAGGGATATTCAAAAAGAATGAACTAATTCCATGACATGTTGCTTCAGTCCTCAAACATCATTATGGAATGAGTTATGATCTTTTGAAAGAGGGGCTTTCTAAGCACCTGCAGCATAGGCAACATCAGTGTGATAAGAGAATTCCTCCCAGACATGTATCAGCATATCACGATCCACTGAGTTGACTGTGGTTGTTATTCAGTGTTTAAGGTCATTGAGGTTAGTGGGTAGTGGTGGAACATAATCACAAATTTTTATGTATTCCCACAATAAAAAATCAAACACAGGGATCTTGCAGGCCAAGCACAAAGAGCAAGGCCTTGGTAAGTTCCAGAACAAGACATAGTCTGTAAGGTTTGAAATGTAGCACACACCAGATAGTTGAGAGATCATAAGCTCATAGCTAGCTCAATTTGTGGACTTCCGTGGACTCCCCTCACATGCAGCATGGGGAGATTAATGATGAATTGCCTTTGAAAAGCATGCTGCACCATGACAACCATATTTGTTTCTGTGAACTTGAGAATGCAGAACACCTTTTTCTGAGGACTTGCCATTCCAGGGGTAAACAAACAACTGAACAATGTCAGAGATACGACGCAACTGCAACACCCCTGTGGCAGCCATTCAAAACTTACAAAACTCCTCTTTCAAATAGTCACTGACTCATTCTATGATGATGTTTGAGGACTGAAACAATGCATCATGAAATTAGTTCATTCTTTTTGAATATCCCTGTATCTATAGTATGGAGAAATATGCTTGTGTGTGTTTACTTCAGTATGACCACTGATAAAATAATACTCCAAAATGGGCTTTTCTATGAGATACTCTCAATAAAAAACTACTGATTAATCTTTATTATTGGAAATATTCATAGAAACTTTGCAGTACCATTTACAAATGAAAAACAGTGCAGTTCATAAGACAAGGAAAATATATTTATTTACACTTTTAAGGCTTCTTTGCCAAATTATATGTCCTTGATGAAGGAAAGAAATCATTATCTTTATTGTTTGACAAAATGCTTTATGAGAAATATTATTTTTCTGCAATCTTTAACCTTCATGTCGACAAAAAGAGTGGAATATGAAAAAGATGGTTTTTCCCTTGACACCACTATTATTTTAACTACCTCCACTCCTGAGAAATGTTTATTGCTTTAAAAATGATGATTAGGATTTTTAAAAATTAAACTTATGAAAATGAATTTATATGTTTTTTTTTCTTAAGAAGTGACAACAAAAATGATAAATGTTGAGGTGTAAAGATAGTTAATATAATAGCAGTGTCAAAGAAAAAAACCTTGCTTTTGACATATACCATTTTTTGCAGGTACAAAAGTTAAAGATTGCTTATTTTTCTTGACTTGTTATTTTTGTTCTATTGAACACAAACTATATTTTACAATATTTGGCTTTAAAAAACAAACAAAACAATAACTATATACTATAGTCAGATACTAAAGACTGATTATTGAACCATATTCAAAATTTGACCATGGTTTTATTGAATGAAGAATTTTTTATTTTCTATGAAATTAATCTGTAGAATAGAGTGAATATATTTTAGGATTGTATAGAAAATATGGTGTACCCTATAGTTAGGTCAGTATTGATATATATATATTCTCTCCATTTTTTTCCAAATCATTAAACATCAATAGATTTGTGGAGGGTGAAGTAAATTGGGATAGCGTGCTATGTGGGTCATTAAATAAAAGTCAGCAAAAAATTGAATCAGTGGGTGATCTGTTGATTGTATTAATAAGTGATGTGTCTGAAGAAGCACTGATATACTTGATGTTTATTATTGATGATGTGTGTGTAAGTTTAACAATACTGGAGCTAGACTGGATTTCATATTCTTTTATATTAAAGCAAATCATCTTTTCCCAATAAAAAGGAAATTAACTCAAATCATAAAAAAAACTTAATCTATCTTTTTGTAAAAAAACAAATATAATGAAGATATTAAAATGAATAAACCAGCTGTAGATGAGTAAATTGAAGTTGCTTGCTAATAAAATATTTAACTGGATAAATAGAGTTTAACAGTTATATTAATGAGTAACAAACAGTTTAGGAGATGGAACTGTTTTAGTAGTTAGTAAATATGATACTTGTTAGTTGCATATTATATGCTGACTAATTAGCCAAATTCTCTTGTAAGAATCAGCTGTCTTGCCAAGTTTGCATTTGTGATGTGACACCTGAGAATATAACAAAGTCAGAGGAATTATACAAACATATAAAAAAAACAGACAAACAAAAAATTTGAATGCATTTTGCAGCTGACAGAAACTAAATGACATATGTTGGATAAAATAGATTCTTGACATAATCCAAATGCAGACATTCTATTCATTCTACATCATTTCAAATTGGATTATCAGCACTTTATATGAGGTTATATATATATATATATATATATATATATATATATATATAACACCAACAAATGTGACTGTTGCACTTATATATTTTTTTAAAAATTTCCTGTTTATTTCCTGCTAATGGCCCTATCATGTTGAAACATTGTTTCTTATTCAGTCACTGAAGTTAACCAATATCAGGCCTGGTCAGTACCTAGATGGGTAACCACTTGGCAATACCAGATGCTGTAAGCTTGGACATGTGAGTGGTGTAATGAATAATGACTGGGAATTAGAAATTGAAGTGTCAAGTTCCAATTCCAGTTGGGTTTGTTATATTCACTTACATGTAAATACCCTTGGGAAAGGTATGGGTCCACTACTTCTTATCTCGAGCTATGGGCTGAATAGTAATAACTGTATCATTAAAATCCAAAAAAATTCTTACAATGCAAAAATATTTTCTAGCTTTAAATAGCCTTCAACTGGTTGATAACCATAAAAAACAAATCAATCAATCAATCCTGTGTTAAAGTATTAGAGTAGTTTTACTGATTACCTTATTTAAAATATATCTCCAACAGAATTATGGAGTTAGGCTAGGTACAAGTATTTGTTGCCTAGAGTAAACAATGGACTACAAAAGATACTTCAACTTTACATATGAGAACTGACAAATATTAGTGTCAATCTGAGGACAGTGCAGAAGATTCAGAATGAGTTGGATGAGTCTAATGGTGATTACAAAAGTGTTTGGTGTGATTACTAGTGATGATGATATTCTGCCTTCATTAATCTTTCTATAGGGTCTCAGACTCAACACGATGGTCTACATCATATACCTTGAGAAGGTAGCACTGCTCTGGGTCAAGAGGGTGGCTGCTGGAAGACCCTATGTCTGCACCATAACACACAAGCAGGAGAACCCAGTCATGGCTGTCAGACAATTTCTGCAATTACATCACCCCTTATATCTGACCACCTAACTCCCCAGGCTGAAAATCCCTTGATTATTATATGTAGGGCACAGCTGAGTAAAAGACCAGCAAAACTCCTTGTAACACCAAAGATGAACTGAAGGCAAGGTTTAAGGCAACATTCACCAACTTACACAAGGAGACTGTCCAGAAGAATTGCTGGAGATTCTGAAGGTGTCTGGAGAGTATGGTTGAAGTCAATGGTGATTTGATTGAATAAATTTACTCTTTAGTATTTCAAGATATTTTTATGTAATTTTAGTAAATATATCTGTTAAAATGAGATGTCAGTGATGTTTTCATTTTTGCGTAATCTAGATGACAATTTATCCATCGCACTTTATATATCAGTGCTTAAGAATTCCTTTCTGAGAAAAAGAAAAAAATAACATTATAAAACATTATTTACATTCTGACTTATTATCTCATCTTTGTTGTTATTACAATGTCTCAGCCATTGTGCTCTCTGGCCTTCCTCAGGTGCCTTATATAGGGAATTTTGAACTGAACCCTATATTTACTTTACAAGTGCAAATTGTTCTTGTTTCACTGTTGATATCTAAGGAATGAGAACAATCTATTCATTTAGATTATGTTTATTTATTCTTCTTGTCACTGTGTGCAATGAAATTGGACAGTAGACTCCAGGTGAATCAACAAATGCAAACACATACACACACAAAAAAAATCATGCCCAACATCAAATAAAGAAAAGTAAAACATTTATAATATACTGAAAATTGTCAGCATGTAACACTGTTTGTTTTATGCAAGACCGAATGATAAAAGCTATCCTTCAAGAACTTTGAACTAAGAGAAATATGTCACTTTGAGAGTTACAGTTCAAACAAGAAGTACTCAGGATGTGTGATGTCTTTCATTCATTCCTGCTTTGCTGCAATGACAAGAATTAGAAATGTCTTCCAAGGGGGAGAGCAGGTGGCTGATTATTTCCTGGACAATATCTATAATCCTTAGGAGGGCTCTCCTGTCCACTGTTGAGCAGATGACATACCAAACAGTGGTGCAATACACCAGCATTCACTTGACAGAGCCGTGGTAGAAGATCATCAGTAGCTCCCTTTATAAATTATTTTTTCCTGAGACTTCTCGGTAAACAGAACCACTATTGTGTGCCTTCTTGATTAATGTGATAGTAATTGCTAGTCCAGTAGAGATCCTCTGTAATGTACATGCCCCAAAAACTTAATTTTATTCACTCTCTTTCTCATAGAAAGCACCCACCACCCAAAGGGACAGGTGCAGTGACATTTCTCTGAAAATCCACCACCAGCTTCTTTGTGTTTAATGTATGTTAAGTGAGGTTATTCTCTGAGCTTCATGCAGCTAATCTTTTTATTTCACTCTGGTAGTCCACCTCATCACCCACTTAAATGAGTTCAACCATAGTAGTGTATCCCACATTCTTATGATCATGTTGGTGGGATGGATAGGGATATAATTACAAGTATAGATGGTGGATAGAAGAGGTTTCAATACACATCACTGTTGGGCACCAGTGCTGATCATGAAATTTGGGGAGAGGTGTGCCTGTCCTGACAGTTTATTGATTTCTTGTCAGAAAGTCCTTAACCCAATGTCAAATAGATTGAGATAGTCCTAGTCATGTGAGCTTTGTGACCAGTCTGCTCAGAATGATTGAGTTAAAGGCAGAGCTAAAGTCAGCAAAAATCATTCTTATATAACTCCCCTTTCTCTCTAGGTGGATCAATACTACCATATGGAGAGTAGTGACAATGGTTTCTTCTGTTGACTGATTCACACTATATGCAAATTGTTATTGATCGAAAATAGATGGCAGACCTGCCTTAACATGTCACTGGATCAATCTTTCAAAGCACTTCATGACAATCATTGTAAGGGTGAATAATCACTGGTGCCACTAATAACTGTTTTTTTTGGTAAGGGGATGATGGTGGCTGATTTTAGACAGGATGGCATAGGTTAAATATTTTTGTAAAGATCCCAGAGTGTTGGTTTTCAAATTCTTTCCGGATCCTTCCTATCACTCTGTCAGGCCCATCTGTTTTCTTCAGATTTACCACTCTGAACACATTCATGAACTGCAGAGCTTTCATTTATAAATGAACAAAGAAACAATTAAGTTCCTCTGCCAAAGAAACAATTATGTTCCTCTACTGCCTCTAAATTTGCTGTGAATAATATGTTGAATACCTTGCTTTATATGTGATGGATCATTATCATTGAAGTGGCTATCTTGTACATTATTTTTGTTTCCCTAAAGCCTAAAGCCAGGTTAGATCTAGCAGCCCTATATAAAGCTGTGTTGTCAGAACTGAAGGCAACAATTTGCTCCCTAAGAAGAGACTAGACTTGTTTCAACTGTCACAATTTCTGGTTAGGATATATCCAAACACTTTTATCAATGGTGACAATGTTGATGCAATACTTTATATAAAAAGCACAATTGAGGTATACATTTCCATGTTTGATTCCTCAGAAATGTCCCAACTGGTTTTTCCAATGCAATCCTGCAACTGTAGAAATGCTTCTTCAAGCTGCACCATGGCAGACTTAATTGTAGGTTGACATTTCCTTCTGAGTGGGGTACATGTTGGTGTTAATAATATGAATGCATGGTCAGACTGACCTATAGTGTTGATTTAAATTCCCATTTAATATTTGAATATGCCTTGTCCAAAACATTTCTCCACTTTGTAATATTTTGTGGATATTTGTTTTGTTATTAATTGATAGCATTATGTAGATGTCCTTAAGCTGTATTAACATTTGCATCCAAATGTATTGTATTTATTAACAATATAGGGTTCAGTTTGAAAATTCCATGAAGATTTCCTGAATCAACAGGCATTTGAAGAAATCCAGAAGTCACAACATACAAAACTTTATGCTGATAATGACAAAGATGAGGACATTAATCTGGATTTAAATAATGATAACTCCTAACCCCAAAATTCAAACAGTAATTATGAAACATTTCAAATTTTATTGTATTATGTTCAGTTATAATTTATCAACATAACTTTTGATAAATACCATTTTGTTTCATTTGGTATAACTTGTATTTTTTAAATCAGTTTAATTTATTCCCATTAAAATATACTTTGATAATTATAGATAGTATAGTTAGTATGTAGTCTTTTTGTTGATCATTACAAATAATTATTAATATAAATGATGGTCAGTTGAATAAAGATAACTTTCACTGCCACTTTGACGACATCCCCTGCCATTTCCTTGCAACCTTTCTCACATTGTAAAATTGGCAAATAAAAGAACAAAAGCTTGCATATATAACAAAAATTATAATATTTGTTATATTGTTACTAAAATGCATATATGAGAGTGTGCTGAAAGGTTCTCAGCTCAACTATGGCAGGATTCCAAAAACATTCTGATGTTTGATTATTTGGTCAGATTTTGGTAGTGGGATAGGCTGATAAATTTTCAGAACCTCTTGTATGATGTTTTTAATGCCATGTTCATTTGGGAGCATAACTCCCCACAGATTTCTTTTTCTTTATTGTCTATAAATTGTCATGACTTCATGAGAAAGATTGTTCATTATTTTCCTTCTACTAGACTAGTTTCCAACCAAGGCTAGCCAACTCAGTTTAGTCTGTTGTTTGACTTATAGTTTGGGAGAGAAGAGATGGATTCCTGTCTTTCCCAAGATTGGAAAGATTGTGGAGAAATTTCCTTCTCCTAGACTAGTTACCAACCAAAGCCAGACCACTCAGTTTACTCTGTTATTTGACCTATAGATGGGGAGAGAAGAGACAGATTCCTACCTTTCCCAAGAGCATTTCTGCAGGGTTGGCTGGAATTTGAACTTGACTCATCAATTCCATTTTTTCCTTATCATCTTTGTGTTCTTTACATGGTAGGTTCCATAAAATGTTAAAGTATTTGGTTATTGAGAAAATATCAAGTTATCAATAACTTATAAGGAACTAATTGTAAATTTCTAAAAAAAAAAATGAATTTATACCATCTGGAAAATGTAAACTACAATTTTATTTGTTCAGCAATTATCTTTATCAATTTTTACAATGTTTCTTTCATCATAATTTTAGTTGGTTTTTATTACACCTATTCAGATTGTTAGCTTACTGTTGTTAGTAAACAGCTTAGATCCTAAATAAGATCTCAGTGAAATGGAATACAAACTGGCATCACTTTACCTTGCAGGGTCTGGTTAAGTGTATTGGCTGTTCTGCTAATTGACTTTTAAGACAGAAAATCAAATCTAACCCTATAGCTTTACTTTTCATTTTTCACTAATTGCTTGCACTATATTATTGTTTTTACATAAACTAAATAATTATATTGGTTTTAGTAATACTATGGTTTTATATTTTTTTTATCAACCATTATTCTTTGTACTGTTTACTGGTAGCCAAAACTGATGGTTTGAATAACTGATGAAAAAGCAATTAATATTAATACAAAAGAAATGCTAATAAAAAATTAATAATGATTGTCAATGAAAAAATAAAATCATTATAACATTTGTATTGCTCAGGGATTGCTAAAAAGTTGAAACTCAGCTTTTATCATTTTTATTAAGAAATCTTCTGCAGGCAGATATGATTCTTTTCTTTTATCCTTTGCACAATTGTATAACAAATTAATATTTGGATCAGATCATCTCTAAGATCAAAATTCTCTTTCAAAATGGATTAAAATTTTGAAGTTAAAAAATAGTGGATTTTACCATGAGTTTTTGTTTTATATGATCTTTATAGAAGCTGTAAAATAGATGTAGGGAAGTATAGAAGAGTTTTTGTGAAAATGGAGTGAATAGTTGAGAACAATGACCTGACCAATCATTTGCAATGCTTTTTAAAGGACTTAAAATATTTATCATTTTAATTAAATTATTTCAATATCATTTATGTCTTTGGTAATTTCTTATAAGAAATTCAAAACCAAATTGATCAGGTTGTCTTTTCTAAATTTAATGTCTACTATTCAAGGAGGTTGGTACTACAAACATTTTAGGCTGATAAGTAGTACTGGGTTAGTGATGTTTATTCCCACACTGTATATATTTCCTGTAGAACACATCAAAAAGCCAACAAGCAGTTTTTAAGGGAATTTTTTTTCAAACAAAGAAGCAATATTAAAAGATATTCCATGATCTCTTGATGAGTGAAATATGAATGGCTTTCACAAACATTTATAAATATAAAAATCTTGTAATTTTTAAAAATTGTTATCAAAGATCAATGCATTAGAGATGACACATGTAACTTCTCATAAAATTCCATTAACTTTTGAAAGATGTCAAGGGAAATGGAATTAAAATAATTTTATTGCATTGAATAAAAGAATGAAAAAAAACTATTTCACTAGATATGATTTGATTTCTTTAAGGACAAGTTCTTTGCTTTAGATTTTTGTATTTAGTCCCAGGTTCAGCATGCGCATATGTATGCATTTGTTGAATGCAAGAATATATAAGAAGACGTTTCACTTCAAGGTGCATGATGTGCTGGAAATATTACAAACTGTGTTGTGTGCATGCGCATCTAAAAGAGAGAGAGAGAGAGATGTGAGCCCATTTCAGAATGAGAGAAATATCAGGTTCGTATTTGAAAAGATCACCTTCAGCATTTTTAGTTCAAATAAGCTGATTTGTTTAAATAGTAGGAAATTTAAGCAGCCATATAGGCATGTATCCAAATGGTTAGAACATTAACCATGATACTCTAGTCTGAAGGATGTGATTTCTTGATAATATTGTCCTGGGAAGAGGATCTCAGCAATGAGCAGATAGAAGTACTTTTGCCTTAGTTATCAATATATCTAAAGATGGGAACAATATAAACACCTGTCTCCTAGCAATCTGGGGATGTAACAGACTGAAAAAGGCAAAATCACTGAAATTCTTAAAACTAAAAAGGAAAGTAGTATGAATTAATCATTTTCCACAGTTAGAAATAATACAACATTTTTAACCAATCAGTAAGAAGAAAGTGATAATATCTTACTACAGTTTATAGGATGCAGAAATAAATAAAACTCCATCATTATTTTGATAACTGAGACAAACTTTTTGACTGATCCCACAAACATTTATGAACTCTTCCTTTGTTTAACATCTAATTAATCATAACCTCTCTTCTCATTTCTTATTTACTTTTAGATCTTAAATGCTTTTACTTGACTTTGACTGATCTAAGACTTGGCCATATATAAACAATTTAAACTTGAGTAAAATGTAACTTAGTGAAAACTATTAAGTCTTGAACATGCAGTAGTCTTTCCCCCATATCAACAAGTTAAACCTATTTATTATGATTTCTTAAGTTTAATAATAAGTACAAGTAGATATATGTTTTGACTGTAACTTAGTTTTAATTAACATTCAAAAATATTGCTACAATCAATTGAGATTACTATTTTGAAGAGACAGTTGAACTCCTTCATCTTGCCTGGATTATTAGTATGCTACAGAATGTTGTAGATTAGATAGGTATTTGTTTTTATTCCACAAATAAAATTGAATAACTGCCAAAATATTTAATGGAAGTTTTAAGTTGGCCAAAAATCTTGTTTGGTCTAAGTAAATTTTCTCCTTAAGTGAACAAACTTTTTGGCCAATCCAATTGAAATATCTCACAATATGAAACAAAAACTATTAACAAGTTTAGGTATTTTTATAATAAAAATTTTAGTAGTAGCAGGATATATGCACTGATAAGTCAGAACATTATGCCCACTGCCTAAAGTGTTGGTCCTCAATATTACTGCAAAACAACTCTTACTCAATTAGGCATAGATTCTGCAAGATCACTAAAACTTTCCTCTTGGATTTGGTTCCACAATTTTAAAAGCAAGTCCTTTAACTTCTACAGGTTACAAAGTTCTGTATAGTCAATTTGTTAATCTGCAACCTCTCATAAGTGATCCTGTGGTGTTGACTTCCAGAGTGTTTGGTGGTTAGATCAATGCAGTGTAGTCTTCTTAATGTTCCTCAAAACCGTACGTGTACATGCAGTGTGACAGAGTGCAATGCAAAAGAGTATGTTGTTCTGTTCAGTGATGCCACTGTTAACAATAAAGACTGTTTCCATAAACGGGTGTACTTGTTCTTCAAAGATATTGAAGTAAATCATACACAACAAAATACCTTCTACATAAATGGTATGAATTAGTATTTCCCAAGAGAAACATTGGCCAAATTATTGCACTACCTCTTTGGAATTGTTGTTTTCCCACTGCACCCTGAAGCCATCATTTCCTCATGATAATTATGTAGATGTACTGTTTTATTCACCTTATTTATGAAAAAGCAAAGTTCATCAGATCAGGTTATCTTCTTCTATTGAGGCAAGATCCAGTTTTAATATCCACACTGAAGATGAATTTTGTAATGGGCATTGTTCAGTATTCTGTCTTTCCAGTCCTGTACTGTGTGCAGTGACACATCCCCACTTTTCAATCTGATTAAAGCTACAGTTTTTAACATAGTAGCCAGTCTGTTGGCTTATACTTCGCTGAAATGCTTTGTTAAAAAAAATGTATTAATCATTTCACCACCAAGCAAGGTGAAAATGCCACGAGGGAACAGTGGCATGTTTGGAGTGAAAGAGAATAAGAAGACTTTAGTGAAGAGAAAGGACAATACAAGAATGAGAAATAGGAAGATAAACAATGGTAATTGATGTTGTATTTAAATCTTTGAATATTGTAGGTGACATCAAAGCAAGAAACCAGAAGAGAGTTCAACAGGTGAGATGTGTAAGAAAATTATTTAGAATAGAATTTATGGCTTAAATTGAACTATTTCGACAGTACAATGGTGAGACCTAGTTGCCAATATAGTAGTATGCTTAAATTCATGCAGTCAAGGTATCAAGCTCACTAGAATAGTTGCCATGAAAATATTTGGAGAAATGACCAAGGGATGCCACTTTACGACGTGGAAAAGTGAGTGAAGTCAAGATACTATGTCAGGACCAATTACATTACAGACCCTTCATTGAATTTTCTCAACAAGCTCAAGATATGTAGTAGGAGATTTTTCATGATGTAATGAATATTCATACATTTGGTTCCCCCACACAGTAATATGATTGGCTGGTGTCAGCCATAAATACAGACTGATGTGGAGGTACAGGGAGGACGCCTATTGACTACACCTATTATCTATTGCCTGTGCCTATTGCCTACCACTACGACGAGGACCAATCCATCACAGTTACCTGCTAGATTGTCCTACTCGGTTACAGTAGTCCAAAACCACTTTGCTACTTTGAACAAATATATCCCTTTCCGGGACATATCAGTTCATTCTTGTATTGATAAGACTTGGTCTCACAATGCCTTGTCATAAATTGATGATTTCTCCCTCCTTAAACCACAGCCAGTAATTTCTGACTGTGACTGAAAGTGAATATTCCATAAGCTACAACATTTTAGAATATTTGATTGAGTTTTTTAGATACAAAAAATAGCTTTTATCTAAGTCACTAAAATCTTTCTTTTTGGCTATAACTGCAGCATTCAGCATTTCAAAATGGTGTATTTGAGACTGGTTTATCTGCCTTTATACTTCTTCCCCTGATATTTACTGTTGTTACTAGGTAGTATAAGTCATTCTTGCCATATGTCACTGGTTCCAATGTTTTAACTTTTGTATATATAAGACAAAAAATTGAAGAGACGCATTCCAATTCAAATTGGGATCATCATATTCACTTACAACAAATACACTTGGGAAAGGTATAAATCCACCTTTTCTCCCTACCCAGCTATATTGTTAATTAGAACTTGTATCAGTAAATCAATATTATATCTCAAACTTTTTACAATGTAAAAATATCTTCAGCTTTTAAGGTTGATAAGCTGTAAAAAACAAATCAATCAATCAAGAAAATACCTGAGAGAATTGAAGAAGAAGTTTCTAATTGTTAGATAACTAACTTGGAGAATATTTGGTGTAAAGTTTTGAACAGAAAAGTTTTGAAAAGAAGAATTAGACAAAATATTATGTTTCTCATACAAAATAAACATAATTTAGCAAAATGTATTGTAGACAGATGAATCCAAATTTGAACTGGAGGGACCTTGAAAAAGACTGAAAATAAAAGCAGGTACTGAAATTTTATCTTTTAAAAAGCAAAAATACAAAAATGTCTCATCTTGAGGTGTTTTTTAAAGAGATTCAGAGAGGTCCCAAACTTTTGGCATGCAGTGTATACATTTTGAAACATTTCATTAGGAACAGGTTAGTTCTATAGTTATTTAGATATTTTACGCTATAAAAGAGTTTGTTTACACTAAATAAAATAGGGCTTCATATTCTGAAGCTGGATAAACAGATACTACACTTCCATTTCATAAAAGCCAGAAAATATTTTTGCACTGTACTGATCAAGTGATGCATTCTAACAAAGACAAGGCATATTTCTAGTTTTCCTTGAATTTGTTTTGTTTTTAAAGTTTTCTATAGATCAGAAAATATCAACTCTACAGGTAAATACCTATAATTTTCTTAAAAGTTATTTCCCATCAACAGCAACATATTAAAATAAACAGTAATCAATCTGGTGACATTATGCTGTGAAAAAAGGAAGCAGGAGAATTCTCAGGAGTGAATTATAATATACAAGGCAAGATGTATTATTACTTTAAGTCTCCAAATAGATTAGCAAAAGGACTTTGAATATTTTAAATTGAAAATTGCTTTGTACTGTGGCTTTAGATAACTTCTCAGTCAGACAGAAGAAAATGAAGAATGCAATCAAAGTAAAAGAAAAAGATTCAAATCTAATTATAAGTTCATATGCATTTTCATGTACCAATTTATAATGACTATCAGCATGATGGTTAAAAATAAAAGGTCACTAAGGAAATGAAACTAATATACATTACTTTTAACTCAATTTAAGAAATTTTTTTTTGCCCTTTCTCGAGTATATATATTTATGCATGCATATAGATAATATAATTTAAGGTATTTTAAAAATGTTCTAAGTATTTAACTAAATTTAAAAACTATCTCTTTTTGCCCATTTTCTTTCTTACCTGCTCTATTTCTTGTTCTCTCTCTCTCTCCCTCTCTCTCTCTCTCTCTATATATATATATATATTTAAAGGGGTTAAGTCTGACAATTATTTAATATATTTTCTGTTTATATGTCATTTTTATACATATCATTTGAATAAATTCCTCATTTTTTTTAATTAAACAGTATTAATTACATTTACCGGCCTGAAAGTTTGAGAAATTTTGTAGAAAATATACACTTTCTGAGAGAAATTGAACCTATAACCTTAATAAGAACCACCATTTGATATGATGTGCTGTTAACCATTCAAAGAAGTGTCTGGTTAGCAAAGTCTGAATTAGAGAAATACATACCTTTGACGATTTTTCTTGATTGATCATATCTGCTCACATATCATGTTTTTTTATATATTCAGGAAACTTCTTAAAGTGGTTGGTAGATAAAATTAAACATGTCGAACATCTATATACGATGCTAATAATACTGAATAGACAGTAAAACATAGCAATATTAAAGTTGAATAAACCAAATAAAGTAATTACCCATAGAGAGTGAACCATTATATATCAATAAAATGATAGCTATAAAATTGTTATACATAATTGTTTTTTATAAAGAATTTTTAACTATATTTCAAGATAAAAGATAGACTGCATCAGCATCTCACTGTTAATTCACTTCTTTGGGTTAACAGATCTTTTTTGTTTGCAAACGTGATTATATAGAATTTTTCCTGTAAACACAGGAAACAGATCATTTAAAGATTTACAAGTTCTAGGTATTTTTAATATTTTTCATTTTACTGTTTTGTTGATTTCTTTTAAGTACCAAAAATATTTAGAAAGGGACATTCTATTTCTATACGCATTGTTGTTGAAAGAAGATATCTGTTGATACCACCTTGCTTCGAAGGAATTCTTGGTACTGCTGATATAAAATTTTTAACTCTTGGATTTTCTATAGTAGGAATCGTACTTAGGTAAACAAGGTTAATCAGTTTGGCATCTGTTTTGCAAAGGACACTTGTTAGGATTTCTACAATTACACATGTTGTTATCATTAGTGTTTGCTGCTTTGGAATGGCAACTTAGGTTTTTGTATTGATTTAAAATTTTATTATTATGTTTTTTACTACAAAAGAGAAATTATAAAGAATCTAATACATCGTGCAGAAACTAATTCATCCACAAAACAGATTTTTTACAGTGAACTGAAGAATACAAAGCAAACACTTATTAATAATAGCTTTCCAAACTATATAGTTGATGAACAAATAAGATGCTTTCTTACAAATCTCAATACTAAGCAAATAGTACATAATACTGCTTCTACTGATCTCAAACATATTAATCTCCTATATCGTAATCAAATGCATACTAATTATAAACAAGATGAAAATATACTAACAAATTTAGTAAGTACTAATATATCTACAACAAATCCTAGCAAAAAAAAAAAAAATCATATACTACACTAAATCTAGTATATCCAACTTAATACTTCGCAATGATTCTTCTCCTCCAGTTAGAGATTTGCAAAAAAAAAACATAGTTTATAAATTCAAGGGCCCTTTGGGAGATTGTATCTCCAGCGAATTAAATAATATTTATGTTGGTCACACCACAAACTCGCTTTCACGATGCTTGACACTACATTTGAATGAAAACTCTAACATTTTTAGGAATTTAAAACAACATGACTGACCGCACACACAATTCCGTAAAATACTTGTTGAAAACACAATTATACTTCGACATGAAAACAATAGACAAAAACTAAAAATCTTTGAAGCATTATACATCAAACAGTTGAAACACATCCTAAACAAAATCAACTATGGAATCTCTACAAATATCCTTAAATGTCTATAATTGGTAACAGAAGCCATTGGTTTATACCAACGGCTTCCCATACTTCATACTTCTCCAATTCACTCTCGCATGGTCATGTGTGACATCATGAGATGCGGTGCGATTTTTGCTTCTAGAGTCTTATATGCACGTGTTTAGCGTTGCTTCGAAATCATCTATGTAAACAATCACAGACTATCATCACTGTCTTGTCCATATATTGCTTAATATATTGTAATTGACATCTTTGATAATGGCTTATGTAAGCCGAAATATGGATCAGTATTGGGAATTTCTTTCTTCATTCAATGATAAAGTTATTAAACTTATCAGATGTTATGAAAAGAATTTACATAAAATAAATAGACAACACTTGTCTATATTAATGAAATGTGTATGAATGAAAAAATGAAAAGATGTGTCCTAAATACACACAAAATACATATATATATATATATATATATATATATATATTTTGAACAATAAAAAATATTAAGAAATTAAAATCTTCAGACACAGTGGGTTGTAGATTAATATTCTTTCGATTTTTTTATTATTATTTCATTTAGATTCCTCAACTAGTTTCGGCCAAAATGGCCATCATCGGGAGAAGAAATATTTCTGCTTGCTGGTAGCAGTAAACTACAGAAAAATTAATTGCAAAATCCAACAAAAGTCATCTATGGAAAGTAAAGTAATGACTTACGTACATCAATATATATATATATTGATGTACATAAGTCATTACTTTCCATACAAACAATTATTTTTATTTCATGGATGACTTTTGTTGGATTTTGCAATTAATTTTGATTATTCACCAAATAATTTCAAAGTTATAAAAATTGATATCATCCAAAGAAATTTCTTGAAAAAAATCATGTAAAAAATTCACTGAAGACAATTGCAGTAATGAAAATTTGGGATTTCAGAATTTCAGGAATATGAGTCTGGATCAGGCACAGAATGTTTTTAATTTGATCATGGAATCATCCTGATTCCAAAATGGTTTGAAATGTTGGGCTATGACCTGTAAGAGCATAGTTGAATACACAGACAATTTTATTCTGAGACATGGTAATTTCAGAATTTTGAAAGGAATTATTGAAAGTTAGAGAGCTGTGTCCCTTTAAGTTGACAAAGTGTAACACATTGATACAGTGACATTTGCCTTCATTATATTGATATATATAACAATATCTATCTATCTATCTATCTATCTATCTATCTATCTATCTATCTATATATATATATATATATATATATATTTATATATATATATATATATATATATATATATATATATATATATATATATATATATATAGATAGATAGATTATATATATATATATATATATATATATATATATATATACATCTCTATATAACATCTCTTTCTCTCTCTCTCTCTATATATATATATATCAATATCTCCTATATACATAACAATATATATAACAATATCTATCTATATATATAACAATATCTATCTATATATATAACAATATCTATCTATCTATATATATATATATATATATATATATATATATAAAAAAATTGATTTTAAAAAGTTAAGTAATTTTTAAGTAATAAATATATAGATATATGAATATATATTATATATATATATATATATATATATATATATATATATATATATATATATATATAAATAATTTTATGTTCTTTAAAATATGCTCTGAATACATGCATTGCATATATTACTTTCAGAAACTTTATTTCATTTTGATTAAAAATAAAATCAAACACAATATATGGTAATCCTATCTTATTAATCTGACCAAGCCAGAAAGATCTTCATAATATCTCATCAGGATAATGTTTCTCAAATTTTCTTATATTCTTTTTCTACATTTCAGCTGACAAAAGTATCTTAATTAGACATCATATGAATAATATTTACAATTTGTTTTCTTTTATTTTTTGATAATTTTAAAAGGATGTTTCCTTTAATAATTTAAAATTGTTGGATAATCTTCATGATAATATATTAAAATATGATGAGGTGCTGAAAAATACTTAGCCTGCCTTGATAGCCTTGCATAATGTTCTGTTTGTGATTTTAGGAATATCTGTCTATATTTCTGTGATTACTTATTTACACTATTTACATTGTTTGGACTATTGTCATATTCACAATGTTTTGGCTGTTGTATGCTCCGGCCATCTCCAGGTGATATATATTGGAATTTTGCACCAAACCCTTTATTTTCTCCACTAGGGTAGAATGTTCTTGTTCCATGCCTTTTCTTTGGTTCACTCAATGCTTTTATCCACTGTGCCTTGAAAATTCAATGTATATCAACTGACAAACAATGGCTGAAACATTGTGAATATAACAATAAAAATGAGGACAATAGTCTGAACAATATAAGTAGTGTAAATAAATTTTAGGAAGCCTGAGAGTTTTAAGTACTCTTTCAAAGAGTTTAGAGATACCTGCAATAAATATCAAGTTAGATTTTTAAATCTCAGTAGAGATCCCAATACTTTGACTCTGTAGTGAGCCTTATTCTCTGTGCACTAACCCTTCAGAATATTGTCAATATGGCTCTCCAAAAATTTCCTGTCCTTTGTAACAGTTAATAAATTTTGATTTTATGCTATCTCTCCTAAACCCTGTTCTGACATCCATTTACTCAATTCTGTTAGGTATGTTATGTGTTGCTGTCAAAAAGTCCTGTGAGTATCAAATTTTCCAAGCTCTCTTTCCTTATTATGTATTCTACAAATTTTAACTATTTCTTTGTGATGTTAAGCATAAATGTCCTTTTTATTTCCATTTTCACTAAAGCTTCTTTGCTTCTCACATGTTCGGTCCATGGTATTCTCAGCACACTCCTGTAGAACCACATTTCTGTTGTTTTAAGTCTCTTTCATCAGTAAGGAGATTGTCCAGCATTCAATGTCATATTGGAGGACTGAAGATTATTAAATATTTATATATAAACAGAGCTAACTGTAATGACAAGGGGGAGTGGTGCTTGTGATTTTAGCAGGCCATTATATATAATCAATAATAATAATAATAATAATAACAGTTGTAGTTGGAGCCTGCGGACTAATTGGATAAGATTCCAATAGGCTCATTAAAGGAATCCCTGTATCCCATGCCTTAAAGAAATATAACAAAAACTGTACTCACAAGTGCAGCTCATGCCTTATGAAGTGCTTTATCTATGTAAAATATGAGATTTTTTTCAAACCTGCTCAGTGAAAAATGTCATGATGCCATTTCTGACCTTAGTTCTCTGGTCGGGACCTGGAAAGAAATGAGTATATACCAAAAACCAATGGAAATAAATAATAATAAAAATAATAATTAACTAGAAATTATCAAGCACACTTGCATTACCCCAAAATGCAGGTTTTGTGATAAATATCCAGAAACAATTGATCATCTTCTATCAGGTTGCAAGGTATTGGCACCTGCTGAATATAAAACCTGTCATGACATTAAAATAGCCTTATAATTTCTCTATATTTTATGATTTATGCAGAATAAAGGAAAGAAAGACATTCAAGCTAACAAGAATTGATTTCACAAGCATGTCATAAAAGACTATTTGTTCTTTGTAATGACAACTATCTTTGAACAGTTGATTTCTCTCCATATCTTTACTGTGTGTTTCTTTCCATTACTATGTTCTGGTTAAGCTGAAATATTCATTTCCATCAGTCTCCTTAGGGAAGAGAATTTTATAACATACTAATCAATGTTGCATATGCAAAAGTAATGTGTATGTGTCTGGGGGGGGGAATCTTTTCCTACAGTTACTTTAATTCTTAAAATAACTGTAGAGAAATTTATGTGTTCAACAAAACTTCTTAGCTGCAACTGAAGGACATCTTATAAAGCAATTCATTTTAATATATGCTTTAGATAAAAATATATGCTTTAGATAAAAATGAACAATATCATGAATAAAATGATGTTTATTATTTCCTTAGGTAAAATATTCTGTGAATTGTTTTTTGTTTTGAAACTGTTTTCAAATATTATAATTCATTATTTATTAGTTTTATTTGCATACAAAGTTATTTCATAGTCTCTATTCATTTATCTAGGATTAATACAAATATAGAATTTGTCGCTTAACTCATTGTTCTTATTTTTGGCAACTCTACTGTAGACTTTCCTAGGTAAACCTTTGTGTAATTTTTTGGTTCACTCATCAATAAATGTCTATCAATTTTCTCATTTTCATTAGTTTTATAATAAGTTAAAAAATATAATTTATACGATTTTATAAGCAGGATGTCATGGTTATTTCTTCATTTTAAAATTTTCTTCTCTCCTTATGCACTCTCATTATTCCTTTTGTTTTTTTCTTTATCTTTTGGCTCTGAGTGTTTAATGATGAAGGAACAATGTTATATCTGGTGTCAGAGATAACTTATATTTAGGCTAATTTTCTGTAAATATTCTGGGTTTTTTAAAGTTTTTGAAATAGATGTCTATTCCATTTATTTTAATTTATTTCTGGTTTAAGTAACTAATTTTTTATTTATGTCTTGCTTAAATATTTTTTCTTTTAATTAATGCTTAAATATATATATTTTTTATTTTTTTTATTTCCTTATTTTATTTCCTATTTTATTTCCTTACACCTTCAAATTCAAAGAGCTTTCAAAGCTTTTTCTTTGGATTTTAGATCGCTTATCCTTTGAATTTAGCTCAACTTTCGTTTCATCAGAGAAGAGAACATTTAGTAAAAAAATCAGGTGAGTCACTTTTATCGAACCGCACTGTATATATATATGAGATAACTATATATATATATTTTATATATCAAGAAAATATTGCAGAAATTAAATGATAAAATGGAAAAAGTTTACTTGTGACACATTTCAACCTTCAGGACTTCATCAGACTAAATTTGTTATGTTGGTAGAACTACTCATGCACACAACAGAGGGGTTCTGGAAATTTTAGAATTTTTGTTTTTTTTATCAGCCTAATTCATTTACTTTCCATCATTTTTGTAAGTAGGTATTCCACATATCTTCCAGGAATGGTGAAATGTTGTAAGAGCTAGGGTGCAAATTTACTGTACATAACCTTGCGATTAAGGCACTCTCAAGACATTTATGTTCTGGTGAATTATTTTCTTCTTTGATCAGAACAGCATTTTTTAAGTGAAAGTTGTGATCAGTCTTGTTACAGTGGGCAACCAAAGCATTTCATGTATTATTTTATAAAATGTCCCTTTTGTGTTCATATAATCTTTTATTTAGATTCCTTGAGGTTTTTCTTATCTATTTTTGTGACAATTATTGCAGACAATGGAGTAAACTCTTCCTTCAGGTTTTAGCTAATTGTTTTGTTTAGTATTGACTAAGATTTTTTTATTGTTTTGAATGTAGTAGTGACAATATTTATGTTGAGTTTAGATAGATTCTTTTCAATTGTAGATGTGATAGAATTAATAGGCAGGATAATATGTTTTTTTGATTTATTGGGTTTCTCAGGAGGTTTTAGGTTTGGGAATATTTTATGGGCCTTTTGTTTCACATTGAATATGAAATAATTAGGGTACTGGAGAATTTTAAAAATGTTTTCAATGTATTTTTCCTCTTTGTGTAAATAATTTGAACTGCATATTCTTGAAACTGATGATTATGCCAGATTTTATTTTGTTGTTATGATGGGAATAGAAATTGATTAGGTTGTTTTTGTTGGTTGATTTCCAGTGGAAACTGTTATTAACGTGGCATAGCTTGATATCTAGGAAGGGTAATGAATTGTGTTCATCCATATATATATATATATATATATATATATATATATATATATATAAATTTAAAAGAAAAACAGACAACTTTAAGGTACCATTATAATAATTTATTCCACCAGAGTCCTTTTAAAGGGTGTTGGATCATCAGATAGCACTTCTAAAAATGAAATGAAACGAAAAATGAAAAAGGACTCTGGTGAAATAAATTATTATAATGGTACCTTAAAGTGGTCTGTTTTTCTTTTAAATATTAGCTCTGGATTTATATTGAGCTCTCAGGATTTCATTCTCCTTGGGATTACCCATATGGATTACCAAGTTCTTCATAACTTATATATATATATATATATATATATATATATATATATATATATAAAATGCTTCAGCAACTAGCCATGACACCTGTATTACTAAGTCTGAAGACTAACTCCAAACACCTTCTTCTTCTTCCTCTGACCTGGAGCTCTTTATAGTTATGGACTAGTTCATATAGTCACCAGGGGTGTACTATTTACTCAACAACATTCCCCCTTTTTAGATTAATACTTTTTATAGATATTTTATTTTTTATTAGTATTAGTATCCCCTCCTCCTCTGTCTGGAGAATTCACCAACGTATTTGATTTTGCAATGGTCCTGTTACAGATCCACTTCCAGTTCTTGAGTATGTTATCTTTTTCTGAACCTTGTCCTTGTAGTTTCCACAACTTGTTGTGATGCTGGAACATCAAAAACATCATATAGCAATTTTATTGTTTTTTTCAATGTATTAGGTCTTTCATTGATGAACCGTTTTTTCAGCTGATTATGTTAAAATCTTTTCCCTTTTGCAATGTCAATCAACTTTCCAATTATTGCTGATATTATATACTGTTTTCCCACATTTATTTGCCATCCTTATATGCTCTAAAGAACACTTTATTGTTGACCTTGAAACTTTTGGTGTCATATTTGCTATCCATTTGTGTATTTCAACTTGGGGTCATAACTTGTTGAACCTCGATTTTATTTTTCTAGCAAACATTAATTCCATCAGCAACATGCCTAATGGCATATTAGGGTTAGATGTTAGATGGTAAACTCTCAAAAAATTTTGAAGTGCTTCCTCATTTACTTTCTCAAGGCTTACTTTCTTCAATGCTCTTTTGACTGTTCCCACAAACTCTTCCCCTTGTCTGTTCAACCTTGGGTGATACATGGCAGAGTCATAATATATTCAATGGAGAACATTTTACAAAAATCTTTGAATTCTTTACTCAGGAATTGTGTTCCATCATCAGAGACTATGGTACCAGGTATACCATATCTTGCAAATGGTTCATGCCTTAAATTCCCTGTCACTGAAGATGTTGGATTTTTGCATTTATAAATTTCTGGCAATTTAGTGAAACTATCAAGATAATGTGATCCGTCTCATAAGACCTGCAAACCTCTGTATGCATTCTTGACCACAGCATGTCTGTATTTGGCCAAGGTTCTATCTTTGGTGTAGGTAGTCACTATGTTTTCAATATCTTAGTACATTCTGGTCCAATATACAAAACTTCTCATCAGAAATTTAATTCTTGAAATGCCAGTATGTCTACTATGAAAATCCTTCAATATTTACTTCTGTAACACTACATATTACAACCTCTTTCTCAATAAAGACATCATTTTCCACTTTTTATTTTATTTCTTCCAGGGTAACTGGTAACTCTTGTACTATGTTATTAGAGCCTCTTTTTCTATCTGGCTGTAATTTTTCTCTGTTGGTAGAAGTGAGCTTGAAGCATGAGTAAAGGCTTTCCTTTTACCACCATCATATTTGTGTAAAATCACTGCTCCAATACTGTACTCACTAGCATCTGATGTCACTACAATTTCTGCTTCTGGATCATAGTTTGCTAATGATAAATCTGATATAAGTCTTTTTTTTTATTTTGTCAGACTCCTTTTGACAATTTACATTCCACTTTACTCTTTTTTATAGTAGATCATTCAGTGGAGCTCTCAAATTATGGATATTATGTACATATATTTGATAATATTTAGCCAGTCCTAGAAAAACTTGGAATGTAGGCACGTTTGTTGGTGGAAGTATATTTTTAATGGCACTTGCACTCAATTTATTTAGTTGATAAATTTTTTTAGCAATAATGTAATCAAGGTATTTAATTTTTGGCAAGAATAATTTGCATTTTTCTTCACTGAGCTTGAAATCGTACTCTCTTATTTCTTCCAAAATTGTTTTCACATGCCCAACATGTTGTTCTTTAGATACACTTTTGATTAAAATGTTGTCCAGATATTCCACTGCAAAATTAGTCTGCAAGCATGGTATCCAGAGCTTGTTGAAAAATAGCTGATTCAGCTTTATACCAAAAGGAAGTTGGTTAAACTTATATAATCCTCTGTGTGTATTTATGGTCATTAATTCTGAACATTCATTTTCAATCTGAATTTGTAAATATGCTACAGAGAGATCCAGCTTTGAAAATATTCTTCCACCATTTAACTTAAAAAAATTTCCTCTGGATTTGGTAATGGGTAGTTATGTGTTATTAAATGACTGTTTGATCCTGTCGAGAAATCTATGCAAACAAAAAATTTATTATTTTATTTCTGTGCAACCCATTTTGAATGGTTAGTTTTTTCTATTACTTTCAAATCTGTCAATGGTATGCTATGTTTCTGCTTAAATACAGGCATCAAACCTTTTTTCACTTGAAAATCCACCTTGAATTTTGAACACTGATCCAGTTCATTTGACAAAACATCTTGAAAACATTTTTTTAATTCTTCCTTAAGATTTTTGCTCTGATTTTTAAATTGGTTATTTGTCCACTTAATTTTTCACAATAAATGTTTAGCAGCAAATCCCAAATTTAAAATAGTTCTATCCACTCAGAACCAAATAAATACATAAGCTTTAGTTTTTACAGGCTTATTAAGGAATAAGATATTACAAGTCATTTCCCAAAAAAAAAAAAAAATTCTCACCAGAAACTGAAATCACAATTTTGGAAGTTCTTTTTAATAAAGGTTTTCCAACTTCCTTCTGTGTGATTTCAGTGATTATTGAAATATCACTACCAGTATCCAGTAGGATTTTCACACCCGTATTATTTATTTTCACATTTACAGATTTCATGTGACCATTTTTTCTGTCACAATGTTGTGTATGTATTTCTTCCTGTGAGAATTTTTTCTTGGTTTGATTTTGCAGTTTGCCTTTATATGTCCTCTTTTACCACACTTGTAACATTTTGCATTTTTAAATGGCCAGTCATTTCCAAGATGTAATTTACCACATCTGAAACAAGGATTTTTTTTTTGTACATTTATCCTTTGCTTGTACCAATGCACATTCTTTTTATCTGAATTTCTTCAGCATTGTGTTTCAGACTTAGAATTGTCTGGCAATCATCCACTATTTCTTGCAGTGTCATATTACTGTTTTGTTCAATTTTCATTGCGATTTTCACTGATATTTCAGCATCTTTTTTAACTGAACAAAAATTAACCCTTTGAACATATCTGAAGGCATTTTCTTTAGTCTAAACATTTAACATTCTCTGTTGATGATACAAGAACACATGACAAAATCTTTATCCTCTTTTTTGGTGAGATTCATGTACCACCAATGATCATTAAACAGTGAGTTCTTGTCATTAAAGATTTTCATCAGAATGTGTACTGTGTGTTCAAACCTGATTTCACCTGTTTTTTGTTTTTCCCTAATATGTAGTTGCAGTATTTTTTATATTCTATTGAAGTTATTTTCCTCATCAACAATCTCATTTTTCTCTCATCTCCTCAGCTGCTGCATTACTGACTGAATATTTGTTCATATCTACTAAAATACACAGAAAAATTCAGTCCCTCATTGTATACAAATTCTGGTATGGTGCTTTGGTCAGTGTCTAGTATAAGAGATGTTAAAATTTTTTTGTTTTGTTCAGAATTATATCCAATGACTCCTGTTACTGTTTTTGTAGTTCTAGCAACTGTTGATTTTGTTGTCGTCATTAAAGTTTAATGTGCAGTAACAAACATGAAACTTTAAGAAGTAGTGGGCATTTAACATAAAATAGTGGCCAACCAGTGGAGACACCATTTTTATAAATAATATTTACTCTGCTATGAAATTTTTGATACTTTTTGTAACCCTAGTATCAGTTTTTCTATCACTTAATTGGGATATATATATATATATATATATATATATATATATATATATATATATATATAAAATTTCATAGCAGAGTAAATATTATTTGTAAAATGGTAAACTTTTCTCAAATTGTCTTATATATATATATGTATATATATATATATAAGACAATTTGAGAAAGTTTACTTTGACATTTACACATTAACATTTTTTGAAGAAATTCACTGCAAGCAAGGAGATAATGCCACTAAGAAACAAGAACCTATTGGAAGTGAAAGAGAAGGAAGACTTTAGAAGGAACTGAAAACCCAGTCTTAAATAGCTCTGTTATTATAAATTCAGTTCTGTTTTATTTGCACCAGCACTCAATCTTCAATACTTTATAGTTATACTTATATTTATACATAGGATTAATACAAATATAAAATTCTTTACTTAGTTGATTGATGTTATATTCAGTACTCAGATTTTCACATACCAACCTTTTATAATTGTTTGGTCCACTCATCAGGATGTTTCAACAAAGATATATATATATATATATATATATATATATATATATATATATATATATATATATATACGTGTGTGTGTATACCATTATAACCATAGCCACATGTTGAAAAACATACTTACATTATGCAACAGATATTTACTTTTTTACCTAATCTCTTTCTTTGTATATATACTTAATTCAGATCAAACATACAGTGAAAATTTTATATCAAAATTCAAATAATTAACTTTAGACTTAAAGCCATCTTGAAGCTTACAGGAAAAGACTGTAATTGTCTAGAAATAAAAGATAATGACATCTAAAGCCTGCAATATGGATTCAAATTTGTGTATTGGCTATTAGAGTTGTTGAGCGCAATGGTAGCTAAAAATAGTATTTGCACTTAGTGATCTATGTATGCAAACTAATGAAACTACATTGAAAGAAAACTTCTACAAGAGGGTGCTTGAACGGTCTCAACTCAACCCACTTTCTCAAATCTAATCAAATAACTAAACATCAGATTTTGGAGTGTGGGGTGAGTAAGAGTATCTTGGTCAGACCAAGAACTTGTCAGTACTCCTTCATATGTGACCAGCTAAAAGGCAGAAGGGAAAATAATTGCCAATTTCTGCATTATTATCCCATCACTAAGGGTCTTGAGTTTTTCTTTACTATTAACAACAGGACAAGAAAATAGCGATGCTTGCTGGATGAGGCTAATTGAAAAAGACTTCACTTGTAATGGTTTGTAAGATGAGTATGCTAGTCAAGACAGATTGTGTTGAATAAAAATGAGAACATGTGTAATCTGCTTTCTGTGTTATGAGCTTTAATCAATAGCAGGAATGCTGTTGTCTATTTGCAAATATTTGAAGAGGATCATCCTTTGATCATTAAAAAAGAGAAGTATATAAACTGTTTTTATATTAGTATTTTATATTCATATATCTGGATTATTAGCATGACCATGTTCAAATATTGTTGCATATATTAATTTCTTAGTTTAAGTATTTCCACAATGGAATATACATGACAACCTTATTAAGAGCTACAAAGAACAGGAAGTTGTGGGGAGCCATGATCATCCAAATCCTGATTGTACTCAACATATAACAGAAGAATACAAATGACAAATATTTACACTATTTACATTGTTCAGATGTTATACTCATCTTTATTGTCATATTAACAACATTTCGACTGTTTTATGCTCCAGCCTTCTTCAGGTGATATACATTAGAATTTTGAACCAAACCATAGAACAATCTACCCCTGTGGATGAAATTAAAGGGTTTGGCTTGAAATTCCAATGTATATCATCTGAAGAAGGCTGGAGTGTGCAATGGCTGAAATGTTGTGAATATGATGATAAAGATGAGGACAAAAGTCCAAACAATACAAATAGTGTAAATAGTTACAATATCTCATATCAGAAATATAGACAAATGTCAAATATTTTTTTAATTTTAATTTCTTTTTCATAACCTGGTTATGATTTTTACTTTTTTATGTTTAAGTGCTAAATATTATATGATTTTTCTAAGAAATAAATAGCTAAAAAGAAAAAAATTTAAGCAGCAATAATAATAATGATAATGTGTCCTAAAGCTACACCAAGCATGGATCTAATGTCGCCAGTTCTTGTGTTAACAAGTACAACTTTTTTCTTGGTGAATTAAGGTAACAATACACACTCAAATTTTATTTTTTTTAAATTTGATGTATATATAAGTTAGATTTTTTTTTAATAGAACTCATTGTAAAAAGAAAAATGATTTTTTTATTTTTTACATTCATTGAATGGTTGCTGAGTTATTTGGATTTTTCATTCAGGCCAAATTAGAAATTGCTGTACTAAATAAAACTATAAGAAGCCAAAATCAGGATTTTGGATACAAAAAAACACACTTTCAGGGATAAAATCAATTTTCTCTACTATCACTGAATGTAAATTTGTGAAAATTCATATAGTAGTAGTTTTCAAAATAGGGAATAATATGGTTTTATTCCCAACCACATAGATGTTACAGTCATCCAATATGGCTGCCATATATCCAAGATAGTGGCCCTAAAATTCAGATTTTGTTACTGTAAGATCAGAAAAAGAGCATTTTTTGGTCAATTATTGTCAGCAATTAACAATTAGATGTATTTTAATCCATAGAGGCCACTAAATTCAATAGATAATATCAACTAATGTTAATGTCAGCCATTTTTAATTAAGTGACCATTTTTTAATTAAAATAAAATTTTGAGATTTGAAAAAACCTAGTCAAATTATATATCAAATAAAAGCTTTGAATGAGAAGGTCAACATAAGGACCACACTTGAATCAACTTGAAATGAAAACTCTTCTAAAAACAGATCTTCCAGTAGTGACCAAGTTATTTTTGCATAACATGAAGAGAAAAAGCAAATAAACCATTGAAACCTCATAAATCATTTACCTCAATTTAGATCTATAATAATTTTATTGCTTATTGTTTCCATTTTAAAAAAAAACTATCAGAATCAGAGCCATGTACATTTGCATAAACTTTAATATTACCTCAGAAATATTTTACTTTAGTTTATTTTTTACAAGATAAGGTGGAAAGGCTCTTACAGCAAAGACAATTTTTTTAATTTTTCTGATTCTTTTGGAGAAGGCCATTTGTATATTCCAGGATGAAAGCAAAATCTGCTGTTACATTATCATCACTATGAAATCTTTTATGATTCTTACAGAATAAAATGTTTCAAGACATATTTTGTTGGTAACTTGGAAATTTGGACAAATATTGAACAATATTGTCAATAGCCAGGGTTGTGGAATTTGTTAAAACCATTTTGAAAATTGACTTTGCTCATTAATAAATATTCAATTCAGACTCCTTTGACTTTTTTGAAAGACACTTATGTTTGTTCAAAAAATATTAAAAATAAAAAATAAGTTAAATTAAATGAATACAAAAATAAATAGAAATGCCGGAATTAATTAAATAAAAAAAATTTGAAAGTTCTTAGAAATTCACAATTTTTTCTTCAAGGAATAATCAGTCAAGTAACTGTGGCTGGTGCTGCTGTTGTGTCCAGTAAGTTATTACAAACTGAACACAGTCAGTTTTATTTTATTATTTTGACAATTCATATCATTTTTGTCTAGAATGAACAATAACAGTGACTGGACTTGAGAAATCTATTTTCAGGGAAAATTGTTTTAAAAGAAAGATTTTATAAATTTCAAGCATCAGTAATACTGGCTGTTCTGTCAATGAATGTCAAATGTTTTCTTATAAGGATACAGCTAATAATACCATTTGCAAAAAAGGAATTGGCTAATATTACAATTACCATAAAAAGAAATGTTTAATATTACCATTACCATAAATGGAAATGACTAATATTCTTCTTCTCTTATGTGCTTCAGGATGTACATGATCATGGCCTGCCACTTCCTCCTATCCCTTGTAGTTCTGAATAAGTTTTGTCTTTTTTCTTCTTCTCCCAGATCCTGTTCTGTTATCCACTTGCTTAAGTTCACTGAATATGTCAAGAGTTCATTATTTACATTATTCAAACTATTGGCCTCATCTTTGTCGCCATATTTATTACAACGTTTCGGCTGTTGTACGTTCCGGCCTTCTTCAGGTGGTTGGAATGTTGAACTGAACCCTTTATTTCGCTCACTGGGGTAGACTGTTCTAGTTCCATGTGCCATGTTTGATGGATGTCAGTTATCAGTTATCGCCTGTTAATTTCCCTCTGAAAGTTCTCCACTGCCTTAACCGGGTATTGAACTCACACTCTTTGGGTCCTGTCACTGGATTTAAAAATATATAAATATAGACAGATTCTGAATGTCAAGTGTTGCTTTCCCTTGTCCCTTTTTTCCTCTATTCACCCCTCTGTACATATCAGATTTTCCAAGCCTTCCATTCTAATTACATGTCCCAGACATTTCAGCTGCCTCTTCCCAATGTTAAGTATAAGTTTTCTCTTTGTTTGCATCCTCTCTAAAACCTCTTTGTTGCTCACATGTTTTGTCCATGGTATCCTTAGCATCCTTCTGTAGAACCACACTTCTGTTACTTCAGTTCTCCATCTTCAAGGAGACTGTCCAACATTCACTGCCGTAAAGAAAGACAAATCTCATGCAGCAGTTCAGTACTCTTTTCTTTTTTACCAATGAAGTCCTCCTGTCTTGTAATACTCTGCTCAACTTTTGGAATGCATCTTTGGCCATCCCAATATGTCTTTGGATCTCAGCATCACACTTTCTGTCCTCTGTTAGAACACTTCCTAGATATTTAAATTTCTGTACCTGCTTGATTTTAGTGTCCCTGACCTGTAAATCATATTTTGAGTTCATCTTTTAACTGATGACCATGCATTCTGTCTTCTTGTAGTTTATGCTTAGTCCCTTCTTCTTATTCTCCTTTGCCACTTTCTGTAAGAGGTCTTGTAGTTTCCTTTCTGTGTCTGCTATAAGCACTGTGTCATCTGTATATCTTATGTTGTTAAGATTGTGGCTGCCAATGATGAATCCTGGTAGGATTTCCAGTTTTCTCAGAATTGTCTAGCTGTTATAGGTTGAATAAGTCCGGTGAGTAGACACATCCTGGCCTTACACCCCTTTCTATTTTTGTATATCTGCTGAATCCATATTTCTATCCATATGCAGGCTGTTTTCTGCCAGTATAGGTTCTTGATTATTCTAATATCTTTCCCCAATATATAAGAAGGTTGCTGAGCAGTTCCAATAGAACTTTGTGGCATATTTTGTTGAATGCCTTTGCACAGGTGCAACACAGGTGCACATCCTTCTGCATTTGTATTGCTCTTTCTGATAACATTCTGAGCATAAATATCACATTCTTTGTTCCAGTGTCACACTGTTCTTATTCTATCTCTGGCCTAATTCTGCTGCATGCTCTATTCATTAGAATACGGAAGATGAGTTTTGTTATGTAGCTCATTGTTGGTTGATTGTTTGGTGGAGTTCACTGGTTTCTTATGCAGTGCTATCAAAATAGATCTGCTGAGATCTTCCTGTATATCCCCACTGTTGTAGATTTAATTTATTATTTCTGTAATCTTGTCTATACAAAAATTCTCTAAGGCTGTCAGCATCTCTATTACAATTCCCTGCTACTTTGTTTCTGTTCAATTTGGCCAGTGGAGCTTCTTTTTTTTTATTATAAGCATTTCATCCCAAGCAAGGCGGGAGTGTCACGAATATGCAAGGGGATACAGAGAGTGTAAGTAAGGGAAAAGGCAGCGTATATGTTGGGGGTGGTTGAGGAAATGATAAAAAGAAGAACAGAGATCAAGACAACTGAAGGTATTGATCGACATTATTTCGGTTTTTAGAATTTCAGGCCTGTCGGTAGTTTTGTGTATTGCCACTTGTCCTCTTTTGTTGTGGAAAAGTTCTCCAATATATTCATTCCAGTGCTGAAGAATTTTTTCCTTCTCTAATATGAGCATTCCATCCTTGGATCTTATGCACCCTATTGATGATGATGTCTTCTGTTTTGTTAGTTCCCTTATTTATTTATGCATATCTCCTTTGTGCTACTCAATCTCTCTATTTCTGCACATTTTTTGTTTAGCCTGTCTGCATTTGGTCCTTATTTCATTGTATAGTTTTTGTATTCTGTTCCATATGTTGGCAGAGTTTTCTGTCTTCTTTGCATCATGTCATGAATCTCATCAGTGATCAATTCATTTTTTTCTTCTTTGTCTATTCTCCTTTGGAATGATATCATTTGCTGATGTCACTAAAGCTTCTCTTAGTGTGTCCCATTTTCAGTTTCCATTTCTACTGTGTCCCTTGTATCTTCTTTTCATACTGTCCATATATTTTTCCTTCATGTTCGGGTCACTCAGGAATTTGTTGAATTGTAATTTGGGTGCTGCATTAGGCTTCTTTCCGTAGTTTCACTCTTAGTTTACATATAACAGGGTGATGGTTGCTTCTGCAGTCAGCACTTGGGTTTTGCAGTAAAACATTGCATTCCTGAATCTTTTGTTGATAGTTATGTAGACAATTTGCTTTTTAGTTTCTCCTCCTGGGCTTCTCCATATCCATAATTGCCTTGGATGTTCTTGGAACCATGTGTTGGCTAATATTACTGTTAGCATAAGAAAAAAATGGCTAATATTACCATTACCACAGAATTCTATTTCCATCTCACAACAGAAACTGCCTCATTTTGATAACTCATTTCACATGATATCTTTGTATTTCCTTCTGTCGTAACTTTAACATTGATAAGGACTAGAATAATAAATTTTTAAGCAGAAAAAACATGTGTGTCACACTTAAATTATTCATGAATTAAGACTGTTATTATCTTCTTATTTCAGGGTGTTTGTAAAAAGACTGTCAAGAATTTAATACAGAGATTATTTAAATTTGCGAACAGCTTGAGTATCAGTAAATTAAGTAAGTATTCATTTTTTTAATAAATGTAACAATAAGGAATGTGAGGTTGGTAAAGCTTTCATGGCTTGTAGACATCAGAATTTTCAATCCATTTGTCACCGTATGTTAATTATGGCTTCACTTCACAAAGACTTGGGAAGATTTTCCATGTCTGTTGCAGGCTTAAGACTCCATAAATGTACTTTATTGCTTTCAAAAGCATAAAATACAGTGCCTTCAAATTAGGAACAATACTTGTCTGAAAATAAACAATAAACTATCAAAAATTAAAAGAAGAGAATAAAAGTGGCTAAAAAGAAAAGCATACTGTGTCTTTATGATAATTGTCATTTGAAAGTGGCTTTAAATATTAAATTGTTCGACATGAAATTTCCAATTTTGTTTTACACTTGAAAGTTTTAGTTTTAAGAACAGTAAAACAATTTTTAATTTTTATTTTTTTTCAAAATATTTGTTAATCGTTGCATAAAAATTTCATTTCATTGATATCTACTCAAATTTTGTGGCTATATGAAAAGATTTTTAACACACGATTTTCTTATTTCATACTTATATGTACTCATGTTTTGCTATAGAGAAGCTATAACTGCAAGGAACAGCAAAATACAAATTCAGAGTAATTCTGTTAGTCAAGTGTCCATTTAGTTTAAAAAATGTAAATGGTAAATTCATTTTAGAAAATTATTTAATGCTGAAGTTTTGAAGATTGTATCAGAAAACAATGCAAAAACCTCAATTAGAGAAATTCATCAAGCTTAAATTTATCCCAAATAATTTAAAAATAATAAGCAAGAAAAATGCTTAATAAATTGATTCTACTTGAATGAGAAAGAAAAAAATGTTAATGTATACATTAATCATACACAGTATAATAAAAGTGATCCATTTCTATGCCATATGATCATGTGAAGAAAAATATATTTTGTAGCAATAAAATCTTCAGAGAATATTTTCACAAGGGGTGGATACATTTGAGGTAGCACAGAGGAGTAATCTGTTTCTCTCGGCTAGAATAATCATTACATAAAATATCACATCAAAACTATTAAGGGGGTCAGGTGCAGGGTTCAGCTAAGGTAACCTCCTGGCCTAGCTGCTCCTGGTTTGCAAGCATGAGAAAGATTACAGGAGATATATAAACACTCACCCTAGAGAAACAGAGTGGAGCAATATCTGAGGAATTACAGACAAGAATGTTTCAGATGAGAGGCCTGGAGTCACCTACTGACCGATGGAAATTGATAAAGTCTAGAATTAAGTAAAATATAACATTAAATATGAGAGATTAGGTCTTGTGTTTGAATTAGTAATATTATACTCCACTACAATTAGATCTTTTTCTGATTCACTCTGCATGTCGGCAAGATGTGAATACCAAGAAGGAAGAACACAAAATAAAAATAGTTGTTTTCTGCACTCTGAGCATTACATCTGATCCACAAAAGAAATCCCCACAATGAAAATAATACAATAGCCAATCACAAGCATTCCCATCAGAAAAAGAGATGATCCTGGGGACCACCAGATTTGCTTAAAAGATAATGACCATGATTGCTTCTCTCAACCGTGATCTCACCCAAGCTTCACTAATCTCACCTGACTCTTCCCACACATAGAATGTGACTGACAGTTCAGCTTTGACACTGCCAGGCTCCCGAAGATAATCACTGTTATTTATAACACCTCAATATTGTCACCACTCTGCTCTAGGAACCCCTCACTGTCACCACCATGATCCTGTTTTGTTGATACCACATTCGACCCAAATTCAACAGAAACATTAAACTTGAGTACTACAGGCCTCCCTTGTAATCACTACTGTGACCCTGCTTCATTGATACCACATTCTTTCACAACCAAACACATGTTATGATAGTAAGCACAAGAAAATCATTACAGATGTAGTTTGCTTCAATGTTAAACAATATGCACATATACAAACTTAAAATAGAATATTTAAAATGCAAACTGTGTGCTGTTTGGAGAATAAAATGATATCATTTTTGCTGGATGATGATACCAGACTTTATGTAAAAATAATTTTGCTAACATTGAATAAATTAACTTAAATTGAAGAAGCTTTACTTAATCAGTTATTTTCTTGAAACAATTGGTGAATTGTTCAAGAAGTGGTATAATTTTATATAGGCTAAGTAAAAATATTTTGACTGAAAAAGTAATTGTTTTCTTTTGAACTTTTTCCAGGTTTATTTAATAGGAAATTTCATATTAAACAAACAGACACAGCTGAGAAGTAAAATGTACTCACAACATTAAGAATCTCATTAAGAAAAGAGCAATTAACTCCTGATTAGTTTTCAACAAAAATGCTTTAATACATATTTTTGATCACATTAAGATAAAAATAAATGAATGAATAAAAGAAATAAAATGGCAAAAAAATGAAAGGATACATCAATGTTTTTTTTTTTATTTTGCTGCTGTTTTCTTTTCTTAAAAGACTTTTCTAAGTTTTATACAAACTGGACACTTATGGACATGTCTTTTTTAATCCTTACTATTACCATGAATATAATATGTTGTCTGCCAATAATCAAAATGGCTGCACTCTTTTTGAAGGCTTTTTTCTTTCATTTTCAGAGATAAATTCCAGTTGCTTTCTTTCCTTAAAAGAGTTAAAAAAAGAACAAATGTATACATATGCATATGTGTGTGTGTGTAAATGTTTATATGTATATAAATGAGTTTGTGTGTAAAACCATACATATGTAAGCATATTTATAAATATATACATGTATGAATACGTTTTGCATATTTGTATGTGTATATACACATGCCCTTTGCTTGGTGAGGCTGTGGTCCTATACTCTACAAGGAAACTACAGGATTAACACATCACATATATACATGCACATACATGTGTGTGTGTGTGCATATTTATGTGTAAATATACTCACATACAAATAGGCACTCTAATAATATTCCATCAGCTGATGTGGCACTTCTTTTTTTTTTTACACTGGACAAAATTATGTTCCTTTCATGTTCATATTATGTTTAATTTACATGGAAGCCACAAATGCTGCTTGTATCTTTGTAATTTGTAAGAATTTTAACTTATTTTACTTCATTTTATTAATAGTAACATTTTCTCCACAAGATATATATTTCATTGTGTGGTCACGCATGAGCAAATATCCACATGAAGGAAGAATTCTTGCAGCATTTCTGACTTTGAACAATATTTGAATGGAAGGAAATTATTAGAGAATTGATATTGTCTTTATCTCAGTTGATCTTGGAAAACTGTTTATATATATATATATATATATATATATATATATATATATAGTGGGGAGTTCTCATAAAGTTTGAAATATATGTCAAAAATCAACTAAAAAGACTACATGCAAAAAAATGGTCCCACATAAAGGTATATAAATTTTATTCACTTTTATCCTTGATATTTCTATAGCTTTAGTCATGTATGATTTATCAAGAAAACTGTTTGAATGTTTGTCTATATTTCTGAGATGAGGTATTGTAACTATTTATATTGTTCAAACTGTTATCCTCATGTTTATTGTCATATTCATAATGTTTCGGACATTGTATTCTCTGGCCTTCTTCAAGTGATATAAGTAGGAATTTTAAACTGAACCCTTTCTTTCATCCACTGTTCTATTTCCATGTGGCATACCTTTTCTGGATATCTCAGTTTCAGCTAATTCCCTTTAGTAACACTTCAACTATCCAGAAAAGGCATGTATGTGGAACTAGAACAGTTCAACCCCATAAATGAAATAAAGTGATCAGTCCAAAACTCCATCAATCAAGTTACTTACTGTAACCAGGCATTTTACACTTCTCCCCAAATCAATTCACTAGAATTAAAAAAAAACTCATATTTTATCAATTTTTTCTTTCTTTGGAGAAACCATTTCATATATATTTCTAAAAAATTAGTGGATTTATTTTTAATCCAACATTTTTATTACTTCAGAGGTAATAGTGGATACTCCATGTTTGAAAAAGATGTCTCATATTTCTTATTAAACAGTGTTTATCACATTTATTGACTGGTACATTCAAGAAATCTTAGTAAAGAAAAATGCATTCTCCAGCAGGGATTGAACCTGTTTCTTCATTTGTACAGGAAAATAGCTTAACCTACAGGGACTAAATCTGGATTAAATGGTGGCTTTCCTCTTTGGGGAATGCATTTTTTTGGAATGCACAGGCCAATAGACGATAGACATTATGCACACTGTTTAATAAGTAAAAATGAGGCTTCTATATCAAATATGGAGTATCCACTATAATAACATTCGAACTTCTGGTGCAACCTAAATCAGCACATAGATGCAGGAATTTAGTTTTGGATATTCACAAACTCTGTACTTATTTTTATTGACTTATATATGTAATACGTGTATATAATATTACAATTGAAATTGGTATATTTTAAGTAAGTATATGACATTATTATATATATATATATATATATATATATATATATATATATATATATATATATATATATATGTGTGTGTGTGTGTGTGTGTGTGTGTAATTTAATGTATCAAAACTGTCAGACCCCACTAATTTGGACAGTGTGGGGTGGAATTAATCTGGTTTAGTGGAAATTCGTAAATGTTATAATGACATACATATGGCACAGGCATAAATTAATTCTAACATTACTGGTCATCTACATCTCAAATTTATTGCATTTTTATGCAAAAGTAAAGAGATTAATTGATAAAAGGATTATATTTAAATGGTCAATAAGTTAAGATATATAATAAAATAATATATATATATATATATATATATATATATATATGTATATATTACAAGGGAAAAACAGTGTAATAATTGTCACATGTCTAACTCTATGTATTGTTTTTTAGGTGCAATTTAACATTAAAAGACAAATTTCAGTTATTTGTTTGAAATCTGGGAAAAATTAAGAACTTTTTACTTTTAATATTTGAATATAATTTTTATTGGTTAATTACATGCAATTTGGTAAATGCCAACTGTGATAAACTAGGCAATTAAAAGTGCTCAATACAAAGTAGAGCCTATAAAACATAAGATATATGAAGAATAGAAAATAAAATTTAAAGTTTCATTCTAAGAATCTTTATCAATAAAGATTGAACATTAGCTGATGACCACACATTCTTAAAGTGAAATATTAAAAATATATATATATATATATATATATATATATATATATATACATACACATGTGTGTTTACAATCAAGCACAATGAAGGAAAATCAACCTAATGTATAAAGAAGTACATAAATTATTTTTTAACTTAATATAAAAATAATGAAAACGAGAAAATTGGCAGACATTTGCTAATACCCTGTGGATTGAAAGTTACACAAAGGTTTGTCTATGAAACTCTAAAGTAGAGGTACTGAATACAACATCACTCAACTAAGTGACAAATTTTATATTTGTAGTAATCCTATATCTATATAAGTGTACATTGAAGTTAACATGCCGAGGTGACAGTCTGTTTCATGCTAAATGTAATCATCAAGCCATATGTATAAATGCAAGAAAATATTAATGTCTTGTATATGTATATATATATATATATATATATATATATATATATATATATATATATATATATATATATATATATATATATATATATATATATATATATATATATATATATATATATATATATATATATATATATATATATATATATATATATATATATATATATATATATATATATATATATATATATATATATATATATATATATATATATATATATATATATATATATATATATATATGTAGGGATAATGGGACAAAATGTATCAGATTTTTAATGATGTGTTTCACCAATAAATATTTTAAGTTCATCTTCTTCAGGTTGGAATGGCAAACAACATTGTGTGTAAGGATTGTGCTGGGATTTTTTAGAATAAGAGGGGCAATAAATTAAATGTTTGTTTAAGTATTTACATTATAATATATATACTATATAAATAAAATAAAAATAGCAATAATAAAACAATAGTGGTTGCACCTATTAATATAAGTAAAATGATATAATTCAGTGTATGTAAAGTTGAACAGGATCTCTGTCAATAAAGTGCTCAATATATATCTAGAGCAATAATTATTGTATGAAAAATATTAATACTTATATGAGATTGACTCTGATTTTCACAGTTCTTCACAACTCTTTTGCCTTGAAGAGTGAAGAATTAAAAAATTCAGAGCTGACCGCCAATAAGTATCATGAACTTTCAATATCTTCAATGCAATAATATATTTATATATATATATATATTCATGTATATAATATTGATATTAAAATCATACATATCTGAATATATATAGAATATATACATAGTTTGTAAATACATGCTGTGACATATATATCTTTTATATTTACTTTTAAATGTACCTTACAGGAATCTAAATTATATGTGTGTGCATATGCAAAAGGATATGTATACATGTGATAGATTTTATTTTTTGGAGGAAAATGTAGCATTGGTAACAAGGTGTGGTTATAAAATAAAAGAAGGTTAAGTTATAATACAGATGAGAAATGTCCAGGAAGCAAGTACTCCAAATCTCAAATAATCACAAAAGTCTTTATCTCTGGTAAATGAAACATAGCCTTATTTCGACTTCTCATCATCAAACTGGAATTAAATAAATCTTTTCATAAATCAGGCCATTGACAGACACATATTTGTTGTTTGTCTCATTTATGTTTTGTCATTTTAGGCCAACAATATAAAAAACAATTATATTCACAATGACAACAATAATAGTAATGATAATAATCATAAAAATATTATTGACAATAATAATGACAACAGTAACAATAACAGCCACAAATATAATGACCTTGATTGAATAATAATAATAAGCAATAACCCGTGCATCAGACTCATTCATAATGCCTTGAATTGATTCTTTATTTTTAATTTGATATGAATGACATTTTTGGAATACTAATAATAATGATCATAAGAATAGCAATGAAAATACTAAAATCAGAATGATAACATAGCAATAATGATTAATAGTAAGCATTGTTATAAGAATCAATAACAAATGTAAACATAATAACAAAAATATGAGCATTTTGACAAACAAAAATAATGATAATCAATCAACAAAAATTTTAATAACAATTATTAATTTGTAATGACTGTCTGAGTCATAAAACCAAATGTAATAACAGAAATAAATGACAAATGAATACTATATATATATATATATATATATATATATATATATATATATATGTAGGTATATATATGTATGTATATATATATATATATATATATATATATATATATATGTAGGTATGAAGGAAATAATACTAAAATAAAAATCATAGTTTTATGATAGTAATGATCACAATAATTTTAGAAATAACAATAATCATAATATTCACAATCAGGAGAGTTGAAGTTATTAAAATATCAGCAATAATCATAATATAGATAATAAATAATGTTAAAAATAAGTTTAATAATAGTTTTAATTATAGCCTTGCTCTTCAGTATTGTGGTAGTGAGTGATTACAATATCACGCAAAAATCTTCATACAAAATACAGAAATTTACAAATTCATCACCCAGAAAAAAAAGACAAAAATAAGATTTGACACAATACATAAAAAATTCATATAAAGAACAAAAATAAAAAAAAGAGGGAAGCAAGGGAGATTCTTTTTGAGAGGGGGAAGGAGACCTTAAAAATGTAGACAATTCACAAAAATGCAGAAAATATTACTCATTAGGATAGCACATATTGCAAGACATTTTCTTCTATCATTTCAATATGATGAAATATAACTCAACCTGGACATTGGACATGTGTTTTTTTGTGGGTTGAATGGAAACACAATCTTTTCAAAGAAAACAATTTACATCCATTAAAACAATAGAATTAATAAATTTACACAAATAGTAATATCATTATTTTGATATTAACTGTAGAAAAAAATTCATAAAAAAATACTAATGATAATAGGGATGTGTTGGTAGTGTAATGGTTATCAGTATAAATTGGTGATTTGAGTTCAAATTCCATCCAGGTCTGTTGTGTTACCTTTGCACTGATGCTCTTGAAAAAGGCATAAATCTAGCAAGGGGTTAAATAAAAGGATAGCCTGAACTCTTTAGCCTTGGATACCAGCCAATCTTAAAGAATAACAAATCTGTGGAGAAGCAAAGTGAAACCATTCTGATAGTATGATAGTATTCCATTGGAGTATTAAAGTTTTGTTGTCACTTGACGAGAGACACCAAATAAAACTGGTATGGTGACTTAACAAACAGGATACTATTTCCGCTACTACTACTACTACTTCTAATAATAATAATAAGAAGAAGACGAATACTACAAGAAGAAAAAGAAGGGTTAACACTGTCATCATGAATAACTGACATATTCTTACCCTTCTCAGCTGTTAGTGATGCATTTTCTTTTTTAATTGTATTATCTGTTGCTTATTTGGACATCACAAATAATTCAGGATAATACTTTTAAACATATATATATATATATATATATATATATATATATACGTATTTATATGTGAGATAACAATATATATTTTTATATATCAGGAACAATATTGAGGAAAAATGTATGACAAAGTGGAAAAAGTTTCCTTTATGAAGGCCTAAAGAAGGAAGCTTGTCACAAGAAAACTTTTTTCCAGTATGTCATAAATTTTCTCCAATGTTTATTTGTTTATATGTATAACTTTTTAAAAATTTATCCATTAACAGCACTGTTTCATGCTTAGCAATTTTTCAAAATGAGTGTGTCTATATTAATGATCTTGAGATCTATTGTCCTTTGCACAAAAATAAATAATTTTATTCCTTTTGTTTATTAAATTATTTATGTTCTTGAATTCTATGATTTTTAGTTTTTTTCTCCATGCATGGATTGAAATTTCTGTCTCTATTTATCTTTTTTAATGGGTAAGTAAAGTAAAAATGTTAATTATATGCTATTATATAGAATGAAGTTGCTTTTATTGGCTCAAGTATATTTCATGTAAAAACAACATTGTTAAGATTTGGGCTTTGAGTTCAAGAAACTTGTAAAGTTAATGACACTCATTTTGAATATTCAAAATCAAATAATATTATTATTTAAGAATAAATTTATTTTATTATTCTTTATCCTGATATAGTTACTGAATATCAACATATCTATAGATACATAATGCATAGAAAATGGGTTTTATTACTGGCATATCTTTGTTCAGATGGATACTGGATAATATTTCTAGCAACTGAAAACAAAGTTCCAGAGGTTTCTGACTGTAATTCTGCATTGTCATAAGCAAAAGTGTCAGTTATTAATACCATTGATTTCAATATGAACATGGCATTGCATAAAATGAATATTAACATCATATGTGAGAAATCATGCATTCTGAACTTTTTTCCTTTCAAACATATAATGACATGTCTTTCTCCATAAACTCTTTTTTTGTTTTTATTCATTCTTCTTTTTATTTAAATAAAAGAAGCAAAAGACAATAGTTATATCCTGATTCCTTTCATTCTTTCTATATATATCTACTTATCAATCACCATTATATTTCTAAAGGAGAAAGCCTTTAATAGAATCCCATTTGTTTATTTACTTACCTTTTTTTTAATATCAGCCCATTTATCATATCAGTCTGCTTATATGTTTATTTAACTATGTGTTCATATATTTTAAAATTCAAATATTTTTTTAATCTTATCTTATCTGATATTTCTATTTCTATACATAAATATATAGGAAAACAATATATAAATTTTTATATATCAAAACAATTTTAGGAAAATCTATGACAAAGTGAAAAAAGTTTTCATGTGATACATTTTGCCTTTATAACATTATTGAACTCAAGTGATGTGACTACACGTGTGTGAAGGAAAAGGGATGCCGAGAATTTTAAATTTAAATTAATTTCTTTTTTTAAATGTATCTTTTGGGTAACCAATTTCATTTAGTTGCTTTTTTATGTTTTTATCGCTTTTGTCATTAGATATCCCACATTGTGATAATAGAAGATCTACTAAGAAATATGAAATTTTGTAATAACAGAGAAGTAAATTTACTGTGAATGATCTAGCAATTAAAGCACATTCTATACATTGTCATCTTAGAAAATTACTTACTCTTTTAATTAAAGTAGCATTTTTTAAAAATAAAAACTATTTTCAGGCTCATTATGGTGAGCAGCTAATGCAATGAGTGTGTTGTTTTTTAAAAGATTCCTTTTGTGTTTATATAATATTTTATTTAAATTCATTGAGGTTTCTTGTGGCAATTATTACATGTAATAGAGTAAATTCCTCCTTCAAGTTATATTAAATTCAGGTTCTATCACATGACATCCAGTTTGTTTGTTTTTTTTCATTGTTTTCTTTTCTATTTTACTATTTTTCTTAACTTAAAAATTGTTAGAATTTTAACAAAATTGTAATGTTTTTCTATTGAATTTTCTGAAGAATGTTAAATACTAAATACATAATCACTTTTTATCATATTAATTTGATTTAGTAGTAATAACAGAAATTAGAGAAAAAAGATTGATAGTGGGAGAAGTGTTCATATTATTAAATCTATAAATCACAACCAACACCAGCACAATTGTTAATATTATTATTGTAGTAGTGATGTTTTCTAATTTTCATCTTACCAATTTTTTCATGAGTTAATCAAAATATTATTATAAAACTAATAGACTTTAAGAGATTCTTGTGTATTATTTTCAATTATTCTGGAGATATATTCATAGCTGAGCAAGCAATAATAATTTTTGGTAATTTTATTTTTTATTAAAAAAATTGCATGGCAGACACTGTTATATTGTTTTACTTTTTAAGGAATTAATGGATTTTTTTTAATCCGACATTATTTCCTTCTACTAAAACATTATATTTAGTGGTTAAACAAGTTTGGGTAGACATCTCTGTTTGTTTTTGAAACAATGTCTACCAGTAGAGAGATTGATAATTCCTCAATAAAGAAAATGTGCCTCTTGACAGGAATTACTAATTTTTCTTTGCCAAAATGTTGGCATTCTTTTTTCATCAAGCACATTCAATATTGCAAACTCTTACACCATCTAATGCTTAAATGTTTTGTCTTTAATCATATATTCTATGTATCCTATACAAAAAATATTTTTGTAGTTACGAAAGCATTTTTAGTCATGAATAAAGAAATAGTTTACAAGAAAAATGTTTATTGTGAACAGTTTTGGCAAAATTTTATCTTGAATTAAAAGGTTAAAATTTCTAAATATTCTTTTCATACTTTGCTTTTGTCAACAGTAGATATCAGTTTATATTAGTTTTTAGCTTTTTATCACAATATTCTAAGGTGGATGGCCTCCTGCTGTTAGAGTAAGCAATATGAATCAGAACTATAAAGTTGATTTTGCATAAGACATGAACTCATATGTCATATTTTGTGAGCTGGTCTTACATGAATGCTGTTGTAACCAATTCAACCATGAAATTGAAAGGCATTAGCAGAGTTCAAATCTATAGTTGCAATCTCTTTTTTCAGATATATTTCATACTATACTGTTTGCTAACTATCTAGTAATTGTCAGAAGGTACTCAATGTTGTAGTAAGAAGATGAAGAGATTAAAAAAAAATTACAAGAAAAACATCTTTAAGGATAATAATCATTGTTCTCTATTACAATTTATGTATTTTGACTGTTTCTTTATTGACATCTCTTTTTGCCAGTGATAGCTATAATAATGATATTTATTTAATTTTCTTAAATTGCAATATATAGTTTGCTTACAAAGATCTTTTTGGTATTGTTGTAATCCTGCTATAGAACATTATAATTTCATAGGATCAATAAAGTTCACATTTGAAACATTTGTGCCAAAGGCTTCAGAATAGGTAATTAGCATCTGCTGTAACAACTTTCTGATAATATACGGCTCCTATTACTATTACTTGATACTATTATTATTATTATTATTATTATTATTATTGACAGAAAAAGAAAGAGAAGAAAAAGATGAAGAAAAAATTAAAATAATGTAAATTTTATGTAATTAGCCAAAGTAACTAAACAGAATTTTTTTTAATTTGAAAATAAAACCCACAAATACACTTTTCATGCCCAGTTGAGTTATTCATTAATATTATAGGTATTCGTTGTTAGTAATTATTGTTATTTATTTATCATTTGTTAATCATCAGTTATTAATATTTTGAGTGAACTCAGACTTAATTAAACAGGATGAACGTATGAAAGATCGTTGCAAAGTTTTCTTTTCATGTGAAGCACAAAAGAAATTTCCTAAGAGTCAGTTGTTAGCAGGATAAAAAAAAATATAGAAAGAATAGCAAGCAGAATTGGGCAAGAGGTTACAGCAAAGAAAATGTAACTTTTGGAATAAACTTGACCGACTGACAAACATTTGCCAAAATGGTTGATCAAAGCAGTTGAAACATGAACATCAAATCATAATTTTTTTAATTTATTAGCCAATTACAGTTATATAAAAAAAATGGACAATACATCACAGTTTATACAGGTTGAGACTAGAAACAATGAATAAAATTTTATCTGTAGCATTTAAAAATTAAAACAATTATTACTACAGTGAAGAAAAAAATTAGTCATTTCTCTGAAAAGACAGCATAGGATATGTAGAATCTTTTATTGTTTCCAACCATGTTTAGCCTTTTATTATGGAATTATGAATACAGACATTTTTCTTTATTTCTAGTATTCACTTTTTAAGAAGGCTTCTAATCATTGAACCAAAATTCTGATTAAGTAATTATTCTTTGATGATTTTCTTTTCAGAGACTGCAAACCAATTTATAATAAACATAAAAGCAAATTTCAGTTTTTTTCTCCTTGTATGTTACTGTCAATACTTTTATCCACAAATAACTTTTAAATACCTAAGATTGAATGTGTGTAGTTGTGTCATGAAAATGGTATTCATGCATGTGTTTATGGTACCATGCTCCATTGTTGACAACAGGGTAGGGGTAAGACTATAAAAACCTCCCCCAAACATAATTTATTGGAATGATTTTTTTAATTAAACAAGCACATTAAAATAAACATTGCCAGTATTGACATTTTAAGTTTAACCAAAAAATAATAAAAACCATGCAAAAAAAAAAAGGATTGTTTGATTTTTAGGATATGTATTTTTAACCAGAGCAGCAGACAGTGTTAATGTTTTTTTTTTTTTTCATTTTTCTTTTTTTTAAATATTTAGAACATGAAAAGATTAATTTTTTGTTGTTCTTGTTCATTTTTTTTGTTTTACCTGCTTAATCAATTTAGGTACATTTTTTCAGAAATGGACTGCATCAATTTTTTTTCAAATTTGAAACCAAAGCTTTTAAAAGATCTCCCCAAATATGTTTTCCTTTTGATTTTACAGTTAAACTATAGAATACTATTTAAATTTTAATGGCCTTCTTAATAACATTGGATATGCCATTTTATGAGTTAATAAATTTCAATAGAAAAATTTACATAAAAATATTAATAATGCATAAACAACAAACAATTTTATTTAAAAATATTTTTTTAAATTTTGACAAATATGTTTACTACAAGAAAAGTCCCAAGTTTATACTCCAGATATATATTTCTACCAAATGATATCCATGAATTAATACCAATAACTTTTTATCTGTATTTTTATATAATTTTTAAAATCAATGACCTATTTTGTCAGTTGGTTAGTATTTCCCTCATAGATATGAAATAACTGAATTATTTCTCTTTGATGTGTATAAACATTACACAAAATGAATACCCACTATAAAAGTCATTTGATCATCAAGACTGTTCAGAAGCTATAAAATATTACTATTCTATACTTGGTTATTTTCCTAATGAAGTGAGCATAAAAGACAATTTGACCAAAAGATGTTGTAAACTTAAGTTTTTCTACCAGTTTTTCTTTATTTATATTCTATGTAAAGAAATTATATTTTATGAAATAAAAAAAATAGTAAAATATCTGCAGTTGAAAAATTAACAATATTATTCTACAATCTTAAGCAATTTTCTTCTTTTCAAAATCACTCCTTGTTAAAAAGCTCAGATTTACAAAAAATATCACAATATTTTGGCTCTGAAGGTAATATCAGGATTAATCAAACATTCAGGATTCCAAGAAAACTAATTGAGTTATTCCAAAACATAGATTGATTCTTGCAGATAGCCTATTGTAAGAATTCTTAAATTTGAGATGATTGCTTTATAAGGTTGTTTGCTAGCTGTCTTCTCAACTACTTTTAGCTATCAACTGAAGATAAATGGACAAAGATAAACTCTTCTCACAGATGTCCACTGCAACCCTTCAACATTCTGTTCTCTGCAGTCTGGACACAATGCCTGTTCAAATACAACTTGGTTCACATGCTGGACCTGCCCCCACGTTTTAATTTCCGAAGAATCTCATGTTTGCCAAACAAAAACCCTGTATAAGAATAACAAGATTTGGCAATAGAAAGAAAAACGTATTGATAGTGCAGTCTTTTATAGAAGGATCATTTAAACAATCTTCTTCATGACACAAGTTCTGATGGGAATATTCTATTTTTCTATGTCTTAGATTTCTTCCATTATGAAAACAAGTGAGAGGTTTTAAGATGGTAGCCATCTTTATAGAAAAAGTTGATGAAATTAAGAAATTTGTGATAAGTTTTTGTCAAGTTGAATTTTTAACATGAAAGGAATTATAATTGTTTTAAGGAATCAATTTGATTGGATGCTTTGTCTCAACACATGGATCTGAGTCTGTATCAAACATTCAGCTTGATTAGGCAGAGCAAATTGAGTCTTAAAAATAAATTAGCATTTGAATAGAAAATGCAAAGTCTTAAGCTTAATCCTCTAAGACTTCCTATGTAAAGAAAAATCTATGAAATAATTCTAAAGGTTTAAATTGTACTTAAAATACATTGCATCTCTCTTTCTCTACATGCCATGTTCTTTCAGAATTTGAGTGATTATAGCTCTCCACAGCCGCCTGTCTTTCGTTCCTCTAAGTAATTCTTGCTCCTTTATGACCTATATTTGTTTTTGTGTTATATATTTAACTATTTACTCAAAATTACCAAGTAATTTTTATCTGGATCTCTGCATTTCCTGATTATTTTTCATAAAATTTTCAGCTGTCTTTTTTTTTATTCTTATCAGTAGTTAGTATGTAGTTCCTGTTCTTTTAAAAACTTCCTAATTTCTAACATAATTCTGTCCATGGTATTCCCAACATTCATTGGTAGAAACATATCTTTGCCAATTCAAATCTTTTCTTCATCCAAAATTCACCACCTTATAGAAGATTACAGATTACATAACAGCCCAGCAAAGTTTTGTTTGTTTCTAACAAAGTGTTTCAGTTTCGGAAATGCATCCTTTATGATTTCTATCTCACACTGTCCATTATCTGTTACTATACTATTTATTTAGTGAAATTTCTTCGGTTGTTTGAGTTTTAAATCACCATAACATAACTAAAACTTTAGATTGTCTTCTTTTATTGACAAATATACATTCTATCTTCTTACATTAAATGGTTAGTCACTTCTTCTTGCTTTCATCAACTATCTTGTTTAATAGTTCTTTAAGCTTTTTTCTGGCTTTACCATCAGCTCAGTGTTTGTATAGTTTATATTGTTAATTTTACACCATTTTTAAAATCCTTTAACCCACTGCAGGTCAATAAAGCCACTAAGGTTTAAAGGGTTACTGAGTATGAAAGAATCTGAGAAAAAAAAACATTATTAAGGAGAGAGACAATAAAAGAACATGAATTAAGGAGACAGAAGATGATGATTGACATTGCATTTAAATTTTTCAAGATCAAAGTTGATTGGAAAGCCAGAAGCCAGAAAAGACTTTCACAATTGAGAAGTGCAAGAGAAGATATTTGTTAGCAAAGAACTTTTGTTTACATCTAGCAATTTCAACTGTAAAATAATGAGACCTAACTGTTAATCTAGTAATCTTAAATTCATGAAGCTGAGGTACCAAAGATCAGAACAGTTACCATGAAAATATTTATAGGAATAGCACAGGGAAGCTACATTATGGCAGTGGGAAAGTAACTGAAGTCAGGACCAATAACATTGCAGATTCTTCTTTGGATTTTATCAAGAATTTCTAGATATGTAGCAGAAACATCAGACCAGATGTGACAGCAATATTCAATGTATAGTTGAATAGGTGACTTGCCAGAATCTATCTTGAAACTTATAATGGTGGAAGATAGATTCTGGCAAGAAAAACTGTCTAACACAGTAAACCAATACTTCTAGCAGCTGATCTAGCAATTGGTTCAATATAATTGTTCCACTTCATGTCAGTGGAAAACACTAATGGTATTGCGTATATTGTTAAGTTTACCTCTGCTTATAATAAAATCCTGATAGTTCTTTTTAGCATCATCTTGCTGTACAGGTATATAAATCTGGTGAGGAAACTTATCCGTGTTACATTCTTTCTATTTGTGTGTTTTCACTTAAATTGTGAATCTGAATGTAAGCTCTTTATTCTCTGATTATCAGAATATCTTTTTGTGTAGATCAAACTTTACTAACATTTCAAAGAATTCTTTCTGTTGTACTTTATCAAATGCCTCTAAAATATCTATGAATTATAGATAGTGATTTCTCTGTACTTCAGCTGTGTTTAAAAAAATCCTCAATATATGTTTCTGAGTAAAAAGGAAATGATGATGCAGATAGTAAGATGAGATGAGCTTGGACAGTGTTTATTTTAAAAAGAAATTATAAGTTAGCAAAATATTACCTGAAGTCAATTTAAGCCATTAAAAATGTGGGAAATTTGATAGGCTTTTATTTAATTGCTTTTCTCACTGGGCTATGGTTAGTAAACCTCTAGTTTAAAGAGTGGAGTCACTTTTACTTAAGACTTCACAAATGCAGGCTTGGGGCTTATTCCCTGTCTTCCGCAGCAGATATGCTGCGAAATTCATGGAAACCTCCTCTAAAGCAACTTTTGTAGAAAAACCTTTTAAAACTTCATTCATAGAAACCCCTTCAAAAGCAACTTTCATGGAAACCCTTTTTAAAGATTCATGGAAAATCCTTCTAAAGCAATTTTCATAGAAATCCCTTCTAAAGCAATTTTCATGGAAACTCATATAACAACTTTCATGGAAAAACCTTCTAAAACAACTTTCATGGAAAAACCTTCTAAAACAACTTTCATGTAAAACCCTCTAAAGATTAATTCATGGAAAAGCTTTTCTAAAGCAACATTCATAGAACATTCATTCAAATGCATTGAAGAAAATCTTTCTTGTAAATAGTAATTTGCAGACAGAACATTTCTTCTTTTGAGTAGCTGATGCAAGGAAGTGGCTCACTGAATGGAATATCTCAAGCTCAGACCAGGAATATAAAGGTAGTAAAGTGACAAAAATGAATAAAGTTAGACTCTGAGTAAAGCCATTTTCCTTATTATTTGTCATATGGATTCCAATTTTGGCTTATAATTGTCTTTCTAGCTGCAGGTCTGATAGTTAGGTCAGCCTTAATTTGTTTATATTGGATTCTTTATTATTGCTGTTTGGTATAATGAAAATCTTTTATGAACTTTATTACACTACTTATAAGTTATATAACTTCAGTTATCAGGCTCAAAATATTGGCCATTGGTAAGTTGCATATTATTTATGCTCAATAAACCTGAGCAAAAGTTGGTTTAGACCAGATAATTGTGTCATCTATTCGGAAATATCATTATTTTTACTTAGCAAGTTGGACTTTCTACTTGTAAGAAATTGGATTAGTTATAAAGACGTTTTTCAATTTGAATTTTTATATAGTTTTGATAATTTTGAATGCAGAGTACACATTATTGAGGATTTCACTATTGTTTTTTTAATACTACCAATATATACACACACACATAAACATATAAATATATACAGATATACATATTACTTATTACTGTATATGTTATATTTAATGGATACACGTATTTGAGTAGACATCTCTGTTTTTAAACTGTATTATTTTTGTTTACAGATATGGGTTTTTAGAGAGTCTTTAATAAAGAAAATGTACCTATTGGCAGGGTTCAAACATGTCCCCCTTAAGTAGACGAAACCACTGGATATTCTCTTAGACCACATAGTCATACAGGACTTCATGGCAAAATAAGGTTCAGTTACATTATGTAGGAAAATACATCTTTTGTTAAGATCTTTCGTAGCTCATATTTGCTAACTTCTAAGTAATTTCTAAGATTTTAATATATTTTTATTTATAATCTGACATTATTTCTTATTGACATATAAATAATGGATACATGTGTTTGAGTAGACATCTCTGATTTTAAACAGCATAAATTTCATCTACCAGCCTTTGTTTTTCAAGAGTCTTTAATACTAGAAATGTTCCCTTTGCTAGGGTTCAAATCTTTGTCCCCCTTATATAGGGAAAACATTAGCATGCTTTTAGACTGCTCAATATTTTACTTAAGATTATAGAAAAAGATACTTTTCTAAATTAACTTGTCACGGTTATATTCAAGAAAAGTCATGCTTGGATTCATTCAGTGCAAATAATTAATAATCACTAGCAGTAGAGCCCGGTGTTGCCCGGGGATGTAACAGTAAGAGATAGATCAAGTATCGACCATCATAAAGACTGAAAAATAAAATTGACAAAGTTTATTGTTTAAGGTTGACAGACACACATGTCTTAATTAGTTTTTTTTTTTTTTTTTTTTTTTTTACGAATTGGTCAAACAAAACATTGTTTACAATTGTTATGAGTCTATTGATTGGTGAATAGAATTTTATTATAAACAATTGTCTTGTAAATGGAATTTTTAAAGCATTCTGAATGTAAATAAAGAAAAAGTGCAAGACAATAAGAATACTACCTGCCGAAAAAAAAAAGTGGATGTTTGTTTTATCGGCTGAAAATGTAAGAAATCCAATCCCATATATAAAGGAACACACACACACAACCTGGGTTTTTTAACCTAAGTCACTCCACGGAATTGCTAAAACATAGAGCATAGTCTGATGAAAAAGATGCCAAAGTTTATGAAAACAAAATTTTATCGTCAAAATGCTTATTTTTTTTTGAAGAGGAGAGACTAAATTTTTTTAATTATTTTTAAAAATTTTTCCATCTTTTTTAGAATATTCTAAATTTTGATTTAAAAAAACCTTGTTTCTCTTTGTCGCAACAAGGGGTAGTAAATAACATAGATAATTTTTAGCGCATTTTTTTTATATTTACACACATTAATTTGGAAAATCTTGCAAAAATAAAAATAATTGTCAGATGTTAATGAAACTTTCAGAAACTATTCACAGATGATCGAAATTATTATAAATATTTTTTTTTTTATTAAAGTCATGGCAGATATTTTTTTTTATATTTATTAACACCCCCATAAATAATTTTATGAAAAACTCTAGAAATTCGAGACCATCGGTTTTAGTGATTATAATAGTTAAAAGCACAAGGTTTTGAAGAATGCAAATCATGTTTTTTTTTTGTTTTTTTTGTTTTTTGGCCAACGTACCTGAAAATCAGCTGTGAATTATAACATACAAAACTCAATAAAACAAATATATTATTTAGTTTCAAATGCTTTTATTTGTTTTAATTTGTTTTTATGAATATGGACAATATTTTCTTAAAGCAAATATTTTTTCAATGAAAATTGAATTTTTAATACAATTATTTCTTATTTCTTTAATTTTAAAAAGATTTTTAAAAAATGTTTAAATTGAATTTTAAAAAATATTTTAACATTAGTTAAAAGCAACATCAACCTTTCAAAATGTCCATGAGATTGTCATTGTCTAGCGCTTTGAAAATTGTATAATTTGGACCAATCAGATTAGCCATGGTAATTAAGAAATGTAATTTTTGTGTTTATAGTCGGACAGTATTTATCAAGTACGGAAGACCAACCAGAATACAATTTAGTTGCATTATTTGAGTTCAGCATTGTTCTCCGCTGTTAAGCCCTTTACTTTTTATGAAACACGTATGGAGAAGTTAATTTGAGTTTTCAATTTCAACTGAGAAGGGTACCTACAAGTAACAGTATCATCTTATGAAATTTAACTACTGCTAAACTTTAATTTATATGATCTTATTTTTATATTAATCTCAGTTATGACATTTTTCCATAAATGAAATATCAAAATTAATAATAAAATGAATGGAAATACAAATAAAACAGTAAAAATGTAATAAATGTACATAAAATTATAGTATTTTATGTACACTTCTGATAAAATTTCATAAGAAAGGTACCTAAATTAATTAGATACCTTTTTCTTATGAAATTTAATCTCACTATTAACAGTCTTATTTTTAATTTCTTTATATTTTCCATAAAGCATCGTAAACGTAAAATGAAAGCTAAGTACAAAAAAAAAAACAAATAAAAAATAAAAATTAGAGCGCTGAAAGTTTTCCTTAAAAGTAACAAGGTAAATAATTTGTTCACTTAAATAATTTCACTTCCTTCCATCCGTAGAAAGAATTCTCCTCCCGTAAGTTATCTAAACGTCATGAATGTGCCTTTCGTCAATCGTCAAGCGACGCAAAAGGTTATGACCTGCTTTGTTTTATTTTCAAATTACATTTTTTCGGTGCAGAAGCTAAGTTAAGCTTGGTTCAAAATATTTTAAATAAACAGTATAATATCTGTTTTTATTAAAATCAGTTTTGAAAAAATGATAATTGACTTTTAAAAGAATATCAAAGTAAGATTTTAATCTTTTTTATCAAATTGAAAAAAAATGATTGAAAATGATTATCTGCCCTTTTTTTTGACCAAAAAAAAAACAATATTTTTAACGAAAATTTCAGACGTGCTAGGAACGATTAAAAAATGTAAAAAAATACCCCCAAAATACTTTGATCTTTCCTCTTTAATAATAATATGAACATTAGACGATAAAATTTTGTTTTTGTCAAGGTCGGCGTCTTTTTCATCATGCTATGCTCTTTTGTTTACATTTTCGTGGGTGAGTTGTCCCCCTTTCATTCTCACGATGTGTCTTAATCGTGTTTTCAAATTGATTTTATTAAAAAACAACTGTATTTTTCCCATTTTTGGCCCCGTTAGAACCACCACAAGGTAATTTTATGTAGTCCTGTGAAGTTTTGTTGAAATCGGCTAAAAAATGTAGGAAATTCAATCCAACATATAAACGTTACAGACACACACACACACACACACAACCTGCATTTTATAATAAGTAAGATTAATAGAAACATGAAGAGCACATTGAGCAGACAAGTGGCAAGTTACTCTATGGGATATGGGGATACTTGTCTGTCCAATAAATTTGGTGTTGGACACAATTACTCAAAAGAATTATATATATATATATATATATATATATATATATATATATATATATATATATATGATGACTGCATTCTTGTTTTTGAGTATGGCCATCACTTGGTAATGTATCATTCCACAGTGTAACATAAGAGACCCATATACCATTCAGTATTTTTTTGATTTCCTATTATCGACCATTGTGATTTAAACTCAGATATCCTCTAATGAAGATACTTTTAAGAAGCAATGCCTGTGGCTGAAGCTTTCTTAAAATGAGGAAAATCCTTTCCTGAGACCAATTCCACTCTATGAACTAAGATAAGATTTAACGTAAGAGAAGAACTAGCTCATATCATTTAATATAATCTTCTAGATATATAACTTAAAGATTAGAGTTTAATATCTTCCAGTCAGCTAAACAGTTTACCAACCCAGTTTTCCATAGATCTATTTAAAAGCTCCTGATGTATGGATCAATTATACCAATTTAGTATAGATAAGAAAACTGAGTATAAAATAGTCTGTGCTAAGGGGAGATTTTGTTCAATCCCTCATGAAACCACAAAACGAAAACATTAACCAAAAAACTCATGTCATGTTTTTAAATAGTTTTATCAGATCTAGACTCTCATGTGGATGTCATACATGGCTCCCAACTTGTTCTAAACTACCAGCTACATACATTTGTTTTCCCAGAATAATGATTAAAAATGGCTCCAAGTGTATGAACCTGTAGGTCTTAAAGAAGACAACCTTTCATCAGATATTATAGACTGGTGCTACAGAATAACAAAGACCTTTACCAAATAACAGAAACCACATCACTTGAAGGCTTTCAGCAGCAGTAACAACTAAAATGGATAGCATATGTAACTGAAAGCATAATCAGGATGTTGACTTTCCACACTACTTCAAACAAAATATTAAGAAGGAAACTTTCATCAATTCTAGAAAGAGTGATAACAGCTCCTAAACCTGAAAAATCTATTTTCCCCAAAAAATTGTTTTAAGAGAAAAGTCTTATAAATTTCAACCAACGGCAATGCTGTTTGGTCAATCAATGCCAAATGTTTCCTAATAATAAAATATCTAATCTTACCATTATCATTTGTTTCATGGGAACCTAATAAGTACTACCACTCTGGATGAAAGTGGTTCTTAGAAAAATGGTAACTAAGTGGTGACTATATTCCCCATGAATTTCAGAACTTCCAGGTTGAATGCAGCTTAATCTCATATGCATATACATAAAGAGAGTTAATACAATAATATTGTTATGCTTCAATCTGAGTTCTCTCTTTATTTAATCTTTGAAGCCTGTAATAGTATTGCTCAGAAAATTCATTGCGAAAAGAAAAACATTCCTACTTGCTTTGTATTTGTTTTTACAATAAGCCTCAAAATCTTAAAAAAACAAGAGCAGATGCAACTAGATGCCTTTGGAATGTTTAAATGTTTTCTTTTCCAATCTTACAAATTAGAAATAGGGCACACTTAATTCATTTTCTTTAAAGAAAGAGCAATGCTTAGAATTAAAGGATTAAATTAATTAGCTAACTACATGCAAGCTTTTATTCAAAATCAAAACTGTAACAATTTAACAAGCTATATTTCTGGATTAGATTCATGTTTTAAAAAGTATAAAATATTTTTTAGATGTAAGAAAATAAAGACAAATGATATATTTTCTTCTGTTAAAGGACAGGGTTTTAAATTAATATCTTTATATATAGTCTACTAATCTCTTAGATACAAAGTTTTTACATGGACATATTTAATTCTTTAGGAACAATGTTATATTATTTTTTTTTATAATAGGGAGAAAGTTATATTTTCTGTGTACTTTACCATATAGCAAAAACATAAAAGTTATATAATAAGTAGACAATTAATTATTCTTTTAGCTTCATATAATTATAAGCCATACACTTCAGGATTATTCACTATTTATATTAAAAGAAAAGGAATGTTTAATATATTTTTAAATTCTGTGTATTTAGGTAGTAAATATTATTTAAGGCAAATATTATTAAAGACAATAAACATTTTGTCTCAATTAATTTTACTATTTAACTTTTCCAAATTATGAATAATCCTTGATGAAATAATATCATTGAGGAGGTTATAATTTTTAATGAAACAATTATGATGAAAATAATCCTACAAATTTGAATATGAAGTATACTTTAAAACTTAGTAAATTTTTATTTTACCCAACCATTTCCATCTTTTCAGCTCCAATGTATTGTGAACATTTCAGATTTTAAGAAACTGTCAAAATGAATTTTCTTCCTATAAATCATGTTACAATGAGCCTGGGATGCTTTAGAACATTTTTATAGAACTCATTTCCTTGTAGGTGCCTTATCAAGTCCCAAGTGAAGCTGACATGTATTCACACATATAATCAAAATTGTGAACTTACAAACTCAGCCATTGATAAACTCCTTGCTTATTTTTGCCAGCCTATTAAACAACAAAAAAATCTTATCAATGCTAAAAAGCTCAAAATGAACAAAAATTGTTTCCAGCAGAAATAAGAAAAAGAAAATATTATTTTTCTTTAAGGAATGATTGAATGGAAAGTTGCTTAGGCTCGCTTATTTCTTGAAAGTACATTTCAAGATCAAATGCTTTTTGTTAAAGGTTTTGTCTTTAATCATATTTATATTTATTTTTCTTTTTTCAAAATTTCTTAACACTATGTTTATGATAAATGTTCAGTTTTAATATATTAAAACAATTTTTCTGGCTTCCCGTGTTACAAATTACAAATATGCGATCAATAAATATTCCTTTAAAAATAAATATAGAAAAGAAAAGTTTTCAGGGAATCTACAGATTGAACAACATGTCATATATTTATATTTAGTTATAATGATTTTAATTAATTTCATTTAGCAAATAAATTATCATTCATTGAGTATTTAGTTAGTCATTAGTGGTACATAAAATGTTGAGTTGGCAACGGTGTTTGAACCCAGTGTTGTCATGATTGCTTCAAGTGTAATTGTATGTTGAGGTCCAAAACATTTTCTAATTAGGAATTGAATGATCATGTGAACTAAATTATTTCTATCAAAATTCAGCAGAAACTGTTTTATCATTTTCATTTCCTTTGTGTATCTATACTTTGTAAAAGTTTGTAATTCTATCAATGTATTGTTTGTGTGTGCATATATATATATATATATATATATATATATATATATATATATATATATATATATATATATATGTGTGTGTGTGTGTGTGTGTGTGTGTGTACATGCATATGGACACCTGTTCTAGTTGCCTGAAGATCATGAGAGCATGAAACTTGAGTAATGACTCAAGCTGTTCTTCTTTGATGTGTTGCATTTTTTGTTCTGTCTAGATAGTCTAGGCATTGAGCACTTTAATTTATTGTGTAGGTAGATGTTTTTTTTCCCTTCTTCAGGATTTTTTCTTGTCTAAGTTTATGAATCTATTGGCAAGTTATTTGTTGGTCATACTAACAATGTGTTTTTTTTTTGCATTATAAAAAAGTTAAAAACCAAATACAAAAACATCCTTGATGATGGCTAAAAGTAAAGCCAAAAACACTCAGAATTACAGAACATTTGAACAGTTTCTACACGCATTCTGTCCAGAAAAGAAAACACTTGTTTGAACACAAGAAAAATCAAATAAAATGCTTAATTGCAGTATCTTGTCTGTCATATATATATATATATATATATATATATATATATATATATATATATATATATATGTTTGAATAAAAGACAGACCACATTAAGATTCCATGTAATAAGCTATTTCACCATAACCCCTTTAACAGGGTTCTGGATCATCAGACTTTACTTCCAAAAGCTGAAATGAAAAATGAAAAGAAATTCACACGTTTTTGACGGACCTCATCAAGTATACGTAAAATTAACGAAGTGAGGGAGTGAGGTGGGGGAGAGGATATGAGTATGTCATATGTATCATTTCAGTTTCCTATTTTTAACCCCAGTGTGTCGGCTAGATGTTGCTCAAATTTAATGCGTCTCGTCTCTAGATATAGATGGCTAAGGGGTGAATGATAAGAACGACATTAAAGGAAGAAGTTTCAACAACCCCAATAAATTACACGACAGGTTTCATTCAAATTCTTAGACACTGTTAATTCGCGTTACTTTAACGTGCATATTTGGGAGGTTAAGGTTTGATAAATATCTAAATGTTAAAACAATCTACGAAGAAATTAATTTGAAATTCGGTGGAGTTTTGGGTATTTTCTATGAAACAGTCGATTGGAAAAATTCATAGACAGAACATTGAAAGAGTAATCCATTGTTATATTTAGTAATCTTTTTTATTCCACTAAAACTTTTATCTTTTTGTTGGAGAGTGGCCTAACACCACAAATAAAGTGGAGAATAATATCAAGAGCCAGAACTCCCAAAAACTTCAGAGACAGATGCGACTTATGTTTGAAGGAGAAAATCTTCATAATCAAACATAAAGATCCAGACATACTACTAAAAAAACTCCTCAGGTCTACCCATATGGATTACCTAAGTTTGCATAAACTATATATATATATATATATATATATATATATATGAAACATGTATAAATTATATATATATATATATATATATATATATATATATATATATGAAACATGTATAAGTGATATATATGTAACATGTATAAATGATATATATATATATATATATATATATATGTGTGTGTGTCTATACAAACAGGGGTGCTCCAAAAGTAATGACTCCTGTTTATGTTCCACAAATCTTCAATGATCACAATAACATTGTTGGATTGAGCAAGTTTTTAGTTACCAAACATTATTTTTACATATAGTCACCACCACTAGCTAGGCATTTTCCCCTGTAATGATGATCTGTTAATTTCCCAGATGTGCGGGACACTAAGTGTATAGGTTGTCACTAACTGTACTCACATCCACTCTTTGGTTTCAACAAGCATTGATAAATGATTGATGCAATTTTGCTTGATACACACATTTATGTCATATGCCATTTGCCAGACTGCCATTCAGCTGCTATTTCTAAAATGGCAGAAATGTTATGGATTATTGGTAGGAAGGTTTAACTTTTACTACTATATCACCAACATCTGCATTTGAAATAATAAGGAGATTTACTTTCAAAGCAATCCACATTTATATGTACTGTTTGCATATATGTAACTATATAAACACATGCATCTATATACAAATATGTATGAGCATATGTAAATAAATGTGCATAAAAAGAAATGAGTGTGTAGCATGTTACACACTCACACACATATGTAGAAAAGTTTTCAGCAAAAACAGTTTTCTTCTATGTATTCATTCATGCTTTAGTTTTCAAAAAAGGACACTTCTAACTTTTGTATGCACCTACTATAAACACACAAACACAAACACACACACACATATATAGTTTCATTGAAGATGACTGACAAGGCACTGCATTTAAGCTTTTTATTAAATTTTTCTTACATTTATAAAAGTCATTTCTTTTCTGGACCTATTGTGTGTAAAAACTGTCCAAATAATCTGTAGCTCTGAGTACTTTTGGCTAACATTTTAGCTATTATCAGGGATAATTTTTTGTTTAACAGAATATATTGATTTTATATGTATATATAAAAATGGGAATATTTTTAATTTCCAAACACAGTCATCACATGGTCACGTTCATAATTGATATTATTATTCTTTTTTAATAAGCATAATAATAAAAAAAAGAACTGCTAACTATCAATAATATCAATGGTGAACACAGCCAAAACATGCTGACAGTGTTTGAAAGCTAAAAAAATTCTTATCCCTATATATAGATAAAATAAAAATCTACATATTCAGTTCAACAAAAAGACATCCTTGATAATAGTTAATATATTAGCCAAAAAGCACTCAGAGCTACAGATAAGTTTATAATAATTTCATTGTTTTTGTGTGAATTTCTGGGATAAGGAGTTATCATTATTTACACTATTTATATTCAGACTATTGTAAATAATTTCAGTATTATTATTGGTTTTATTTTTTCACTAAAATTCTTTGAATGTAATTTTATTACTCATCAGCGAGCAATAGTTTAGGAAACTATTATTCATAAGTGTTTAATATGACTCATTCTTTTTCTGCTATTTTACATCTGCAAGACATTTACTTTGATAATTAAGAAGACAAAAATTTATACTTGTAGTTTTATTTATGTGGTGATGTGCTAAAATTGTGACAATCTAGCAAAACATCAAGGAAAGGTATTCCATTATTAAATTTATATGTAAAGTGTAGTACAGAGTTTACCTCAAAGAATATTCTTATAGAGGCAATGTTACCATTATGCCATAGGTACTTGGCTTGTACAAATTGTTGGTTTAATATTAAGAGTTTACATTATTACAGTTTCTTTGATAAGTACATTAGTAAAAAGATTTTGAAATCTAAGGAAACAAGGGATCATTATTAGAGCTATATGAGTACAATATTTGAAGAAATTCATTAGTAAAATTAAGGCTATATTTATTTGGTAAGTACAATAGGATCAGTTGGTTTATAATTTTAAATAATTTATATATGGGAATAGAGTTGCTGCTAATGGATTAAATCATTGGTTTATGAATTTGGTGACATAGTAATTGTGAGTTCAATCCTTGGGCCAGGCAGTGTCTGTTTGGGTTCAATGGAAACAGGTGAGCAATAACTGAGCAGTACTCAGAACTAAACAATATCCTTAGATATGGGCAGTAGAATGAGCCTACCCCAATAGATGGAATTCCCTGTAGGTTATCCAGATTGATATACCCCTGATGAAGGCTGGAGGACACACAGGTCAAAACATTGTGATAGCAACAACAAATATGAGTCTGAATATAAATAGTGTAAATTTAGACAGAGAAAATGAGAATAGAGGAATATCAAAATTTATATAACTTACATATACTTGCAAACCATTTTATTCATAACGTCATGTAAATTTGATTTATATTAAAATTGAAGGGTTTGTAAGATGCAATTAATCAAAACTCTGTCTTAACTGATAATAGAAAAGCTCTTGATAAAAGACTAATGATGATTGAAAATACTTGAACAAAATATTACAAACTTTGGACAGTTACTTTATAACTTTGATCTAGATGTAAAACAATTCATATAGCAACTGGAAAGATGTAATAAAGCATTGAATCGACATGCCTTGTTAGTCAAGTTCAGTAAAATATGTTTAAATATAATGGTTACTTTTCCAGGCACCCTGTTTGCTAGGGTGCCTAGCCAGTCATTTTCAAAGGTGCCTGATCAGGCACATTTGTTTTTGCTCAACATGCACAGACCCCACTTGTGGTTAATACTGAAATGACATTGGGACGAGAGCACATAATCTAGCATGATCAACAGTTTGAACAATGCTCAAATTCTTGGCTATGATGATTTGTGATTTCATACTAGTACAACCATTGATGACTTCCAAATAGTTCCATCTAACCAATTTCATTCACAGAGATTAGTACATCTCATGAAATGGTTTACAAGCACTTTCCAGAGATGCCGCATGCTGGAATCATCTCTCCAGAATGATCACATCTAGAAGTCCCAAAAATTGACAATCGTGAAATTCAAACTTGAGTTTAATGATCTCTTGTTCAAGCATTCATACATTCATGGTCTATTCAATTTTTTATTAAGTTTTTAAGTTTCAAATTTTATTAAATTTTTCAAGTTATTGGGAAATCTTAATAAAAATACTGGATAGACAGATCTTGTTGATATTATTCAAAACAAAGAATTTGTCTAAGTACACCTTATACACACACACACACACACACACACACACACACACACATATATATATATATATATATATATATATATATATATATATATATATATATATATATATATATATATCTCAAGTATAGGATTGGTGTATACGGAATAAATTCCAATAACCAAAAAATACTATTCTTAAAAGAGTACTCAATACAGAGTAGAACAAATATAATTTATTTGAAAATTATAACATAAATATGTTATAACATCACTACAAAAATAGCCATTTTGTTTCAACACTTCTGGTGTCTTATCAAGTGATGGTGTTGAATGTAGAATAAAGAGTTTTGCTATATATATATATATATATATATATATATATATATATATATATTCTAATATCTTAATATACAGAGTAAGTAAGGTAAAAGAAAGTGATTTAATTATTTTTATATTAATTATGTATCAAAAATTCAAGTAACTTCCAGACAGGTTAAGGAAACAAATCTGCATCCATATGTATATATTGACTGTTTCTCTTTAAAATCAACTAAAAATGACAAAAGATGCTGTCCATCTCAGAAGAATGTAACTGTTATTCATATTTTATCCTAGCCATGTTGTCATTGAGATGACATAAGACAGGAAGTCTAAATACATTCATCAAATTTTTGACATCACTTGTTTTTATGTTTCTGTGCTGCTTATCCATGGACAAAATCTTGGAATTCCTTTGGCAGCTTGAAAGGAAAAAATTACATTGGACAAATCGTATACATATATAAAGTCAATTTCTTTTTCCATAATAGTTATTACACAAACTTTTGCTTTGATCTAAACAATGACTTGGTCTGAGTAATAAAAAAGAATCAAAAATCAAAATTTATAAGAAAAGTTTTAGTTAATTTGTTTAGACAAGTTGTTTCTTTTTGAACTTGTTAATAATTCATCAAACTAGTTTCATTTTTCTTTTCCCATTTTTTTTTTTTTTTGTACATTTCAATTCTTAGGAAGAAGATAACTTTGGTTAAAACTGACAAATCAAAACCAAGAAATATAAAACGTCTCAGAGCCCTGCAGAAATCATGTACAATCATATGGAAGGAAACATTTTTAGGTATTGGACATTAGTTTAAATTCAGGCAGATTTATTTTCTGAATATTTTATAGAAATAAACAGTCAGTGAATAAATAAAAAAGAACTTCATGTGCTTTGTTTCTAGAATTTTGCTGAAATAATAATATGAATAATGTGTAACATATATTTATTTTTCTAATTCATCAAATTAAAAATATGTTTTTAATGATTTTCTCTACATATATTTTTAAACAATTTCTTATTACTATATTATATATTATTATTATGTTATATAAACATTATATTTAGTGGGTTATATGTGTTTGAGTTGATGCCCTTGTTAGTTTAAACAATGAAATTAATGTTAACCAGCCTAGAGATTAAAAAATTGAAATGACTTGTCTATATTGAATCTTTTGAATGAGAGACTCTAATCCACATTTTTTTCTTTGTTATACTTTATGGAAAAGTTTGGGGTATTATTCAAAGAATAATAAGGACATTTTCGAATAATCAATAAAACAAATGTCTTTAAAAAAGATCGAAAGAAAACAAGTAATATAAAATCCTGAAGCAAACACAATAATTTAATTATTGATTGTAGCATTTCTAACAACATTTCATTATTCCTTTGAGACATATTTTCATTTGCCTTTTGAGCAATATATAAATATCATTAGGTACTTTCTTTTGTTATATAATTTAAAATCAAATGACTCATTTCAATGAAAACAAAAGGAAATAAACAGCATGATAATCCATTGAAATTCTGCCCACCCAAATAAAAACATGCAAGTTGCCCTAGAAAAAAATGTTTCCTTGAATGTTATAAACAGGTATATAAGCCAAAAACTAGGTACCTCCCCATTTTGCAAAATATGGTTGGGTTCAGTTTCCATTTTTGGATTATGGGATGATAATGATGTTCAGAGACCACACTGTCTAATTTTTAATATTTCATTGCACGCACACACACATAGATATAAGGAAAATCTATGACAGTTATATATTTTCCTAATATTGTTCTGGATATATAAAAATTTATATATCATTTCCTTCATATATATATATATATATATATATATATATATATATATATAGAATTTATATTCAAGCAATTCAGTAATCTGTTAAGATTATTGATTTATAATATAAATTCTATAGAATTATTTTTGTATCAGTTTCTTCCTTTGTCTATTATGCAAACTATTATTCTGAATAATGCTATTTTTTATTGAGACCAGGAATTTGAATATCTATTTTCAAATATAGTAGACACTTGAATATTGCATATTCAAGTATATATATTTGTTATTATTTTTATAAAATGTACTCTATGACATTATCACACAGCTAACACTTGCCATTAATGTAAACACTGTCTTTTCAGATCCACTTTAACTATGAGGTCTGAGCACTCTGCATTTTACAGTTTTTATGGTTATTTTTGGTTATTGAATTGCTTATATATATATTTTTTACTCATTTAAATATTAATTATTGAATCAATAATATTTGGTTTTTGACTTAATATATTCCAAAGACTGATTTTTTTCTTTCCCTGCAGACTGGGTCCAAATTTATCAACATATTTTTATCCAATTATTTTAAAGAACTCAAGAAATATTCAAAACTGAATTAGAGATTAAAAAAGTAGAAAGGAAATAAACTTCCAACTTAGGTCACTGTGAATCATTGTTAGAGGATCTCCTCCATCGTTTACGTCCCTGAATATTGGAAAAATGAACCCAATTAGACTTAGCAAAAGGGAGTGGTACCTATTTGAAAATTCAGGTTAAAAAATATTAAAAAAAGGTAAAACAACAAAGCATTAAATGATATCAGGCTGATATCATTCCTTTGAGAGGCCAAGTCCATGCAAAGGTTAATATTTTTGGAACATAAATGCCTTCTGTATTGATGGCAGGGATTGAGTGCTTGATTTCAAACAAAAATGATATGATGGTTGTCATCTATTTCTACAATGAATTGGTTCAAATTGCTTGGATTTTTTTAAAATCTATTGCCTTTTCACCTTGTTTTTTTTTTTTTTCTTGCAAACCCTCATTTTTATTTTTGTTTGCATCTTTCAAGTAACACACAAGAAATATTTGCTAAAACCGTGCCTTTCTGATATCATTCAAAATGTAGAAATTTGCTTCAGCTTTGTTCATTGACCTTGACAGTACTGAACTCTATCCTGATTGGGTTCATTTAATATGATAAAATATTCTTTAACTTTTAGAAGTTTTCATGAATATTTCAGCTTTTTAAAGGTCATTCTTTTCCTACTGGAAGAATACTGTATATTGTATTCTTTAAAGTTCTGGTTTTCAAACTGTTTTGATCATATCTTTCTTGATTTTTTAAAATTTTTTTGCTCTGTGCAAGTGTTTGAAGATATTCTAAGAAAAATGCATGTGCATTTACTAAAAAGAGAGATTATAGATAACATTTAGTGAAATCAAAAAGGAATTATTATAATACATTGTTATTATTAGTAATTTCTTTTGTTATATCAGAGAGAAGTCATGAGAGATATTGCTTATGAAAACACCATCTGAACTTCATTTACATTAATTTGTTTTTGCATATATGCAAAAGTTATTAAATATATATTTGTGTCATTAGCCATGTTGTCTATGTATTAATTTTAATATTATTTATTCAAGTTGGTGCATATATCAAGCTCAAGGTTTATATCAAGTTTTAATATCAGTCAATGAAATTAATATGGTTATTGTTTATTCTTTTATAGATTGGTTGATCATTCAAAATGAACACAGATTTGTTTTAATCCCCATTTAAAATTAGATTCAATGTTCTAATATGTGATCAAACATATTTTAATGAATCTGATCAGAGAATAGAAAACTCAAATTGTTTATTTCTGCTTAATTCAAGTCCAGAGAAAACAGTCAAACTATCAAGGTAACAAATTAACTGAGGCTGGCTTTTATAATTCAGATTCATAATTCAGTAGTAATTATATTTTAACGTTCAAATTGCATTGATTTCAATAAATTTTTTTTGGGGGGGTGCCTCCAATGACCAACTAGGCATCCACTAACATGGATTTGGACATAACAAAGAACAAGAATTGTCTGTGTTATATTTAAGAAATCTAAGTTAATATCCAAAATTTCCATTCTCTTAAAAAATTGATGATTGGGGCACCCTCAATGATCTGCCAACAGTGCTTTGTAATTATCCTGAATTATGATATCAGGAAATGAAATGAATATTTTTGAAAATGTTTGTATCATTCAGATTTATTAACCACCGTAGTACTGCAACTTTCCTGTAAACCAATTGAAAAAAAAAATGAATGTTTATCATGACTTCATACCAGCTACAAGAAATCCAGCACTACTGTTTTTGTATCCTTACAATGCGAGATCCCTTTATATATTTGTCCATTCAGATACATCTTCATAACATTATAAGAAGTATTTTTTGAAAATGTATATTTAACAGGCAAATTTAGTATGATTTATTCATCTTTCACCGGGACTCAATAGTAAACTTCATGATTGGCAACCCAATTTTCTAACCATTAAGCTTTTTTCCAAGTGAATTTTCTCCATTATAGATAGAGAATGGAAAAATAAAATCTGAATAATTTGAGAAACATGGTTGAATTACAATCCTCAGAAATTATTTTTTATTATACTATAATTTTTTAATTACTGCATTCTCATTATCATTTGCATGATCAGCTTAATAGAAAAAGACATGTTGTTCATTTATTCTTTTCTTAAAAAGGAAATCTCAGAACGCAGTTCATAATACTGGTATTTTGCATAGAAAGCACCAAAAATATTCAGAGGCATTTTATTATTAGACATTTTTATGCAATTTTTTGCCATCCATTATTAAGGGGATATATTTTATCATCATTGTTTTACTTTAAACAATTAATACAAGCATGAATTCATGGACTTCAAATCAGTGGCTTTTGAGAAAGAAGATCACAAGATCTTTTGAGGCAGCTTTCAATTATCATCATTGTCACTGTCTCAATAAAAATGATGTACAACAATGAGTTATTGTCTTGAACTTATAAAACAAATCAAAATAACTGACTCTGTAAAATACTGAAGATTCAACTAAACTTCAAAATTAAAAGAGAAATATTTCAACTCTTTTACAAAATTTGATTTGAGCCTAATTTCTTTGAAAAAAAAAGTATATATTTGTATATATTTTTTGTTGCTGTTGATATGGAATTTTAATCCATTCTCTGCATTGGCCAGTGATGATGTATCAGATATTTATTTTGTAAATTAGATACTAAAAATAAAATCTGAGAGAGATGGAATGTTCTTGGCTGTCACTGCCAGATTCATTATTTTCAGATACAGAAACTCTGTCAACTCCTTACAGCACTTAAAGTTTCCAACTGTCCATGACTAGAGTACATTTAACTAGAAGGGAAAGTAAACATATCAAGATGTTGACTTTCAGCATTATCTTAAATGAAAGGTTAGAAAGGAAACTAGAAAGAATGATAACAGTGGATTTGGGTAGCCTATTTTCTTGAAAAATGTTTTAAGAGAAAGATTTTATAAATTTCAACTGACAGCAATGCTATTTGGTTAATGAATGTTGAATGTTTACAGTACAGAAATGGGTAATCATAACATTACCATTAATAATAGATTCTGAAGACTCGTCCTTTGACCTATGTGCTGCCAAAAAAAAGGAATCAAAAGGACATTTTCCCATTGACACTGCTATTATTTTAACTACCTTCACTCCTCAGCAATATTTGTTTTAAAAAGCAATGATTAGAATTTTAAGTCTAAAAACTTAAATCATATGTAAGTGAATTTATACATTTTCTTTGTTCTTGAGAATTGGAAAAAAAACACTATTTATTTATTAGATAGTTTATTTACACTATTTATTATGTTATTAATTGGAATGTGTTGAAACTTGACTAATGTATGGAATAATAATGCAACACAAAATGTACTTAGAACAAAATGTATTGAAACAAGAAAGTGTACACAATATTTACATATAGTCTTTTGTATATTCCTGGTAAGACCGTTCCTGGAGAATGTGTTGACTGAGTCGCAGTCGGGCAGAGTCTCTGGTTGAATCTCTTGATTCCTCCCTCTCTTCCTGGTACCAACCATATTTATATGGTCGGTACTCCACTATGCAAATTAGGTGGATCCTACCACAACAGAATGGTTAGCAAAACATTGGCTAATTCTCAATTGATTCAAACTTTATAAAATGGTAAATAATAAAGATTTACTTATAGTTGGTTCACATTTTTTTAGAATTTAGTAAATGTTTATAAATTTATGAATAAATAATTGTTTTCATATTTATTTCTTTTTAAATTTGAAAATGATAAATATTGTATTAGTTTTAATACAATTGTACTAGGTTTTAGGATGTTGTAATTATAAAATTATACTTGTAAATAATCTAATAAATAATGTTTAATATTTTTGTTGTAAATTCTCAAGAACAAAAAATGTATAAACTCACTTTCATCATATGTTTAGGTTTTATTACAATTTTAATAAATCACATTGCTGAGGAGCAAAGGTAGTTAAAATAATAGCGGTATCAAAGGAAAAAACTGTCCTTTTGACACTCTGTTTTTGTAGGCTTGAGGGCCCAAATTTTCTTCTGAGAGAAAGCAAACCAGAACAAACTCCTTGCAACAAGGCAAACAAATGGGGAGAAATAAAATGGATACAATTAAAGTGTCAAAACACTAGATTTTAATTATTATTATCTTTATAAGCTTTGAGAAAAATCATCAAAATTGCAACCTTATATTCTGGAAGGAAAAAAAAAGGTTAAAATAAAGATTTGGAAGTTGATTCTAAAAATTGAAACCTTATTTTTATTAGGTCTTATGTTAGATTTTTGAGAGATTTTACATTAAATCACTTTTTTGTTCCTATTTATCAAGTCTGATCAAAGAATTCTTTCATTACTAGCTTCCCAAAAATAGTTTTATTCCAAATTTGAAACTTTCCTAACTTTTTCATAAACATTATTTTGTTATATAATTAGGTATAAATTAATTAGAAATTCAAATTGAAACTCATAAATTGGTCACGTTAGAATTTGATTTGTCTAAACATACTTTCTTCTGCTTGTTATACAGCATCAGTTTGTGTGGGAATAAAACATCAAGAAACAAACACACTTACATTTTCCATCAGAAATGTATTTTTCATTTCTGTTCTTTCTAATAATTTAAATTTAAAAGGGCTGTGGAGGACTTTTTAAAGACTTAAATAAATTTCTAGGAATAATTTGAAAGATGAACTCTTAGGAAAACCTGGATTTGGGTCTCAAAGAGTTACAAAATTAATCCTTCATTTTTAATGTATTGACTGAGTTATTCAAGCTCAGATTAATTTTTAAAAATTATAGTTCCTTTTTTTATGGTTAAAATATTTGCTTTTAATAGACATAATTTAAGATTTAATTCATTGGTAGGTAAGGGCAAAATCATTCGTCTTGCATTCCTCATCAGCATTTTTGAAATTCTCTCGGCACAAGAATTTAACAATGATGAAACAATTTTGAAGTTTCCGACATTGAACCAAAAACACACTTGCTTAAGCATTGAAGAAATTTGATTTTGATTTCTGTCATTATCTATGACAAATGTAGCCAGAGATTTTGCTTTGAGCAGATTTTTATTTCTAAAAATTATTATTCAAAATTGGTATTGAACTTGGTGCATGGATCATGTTCAAATTATCTCTTGAGAATCAGTCTTTTAGCATATAACTCATTAAATTCAGAATATTCCTAAATTTATTTAATTTATGGAAGAATTGGGACAAATATGCTTTTTTTTATTTGGAGCTTGTTCAACTCTTAGGTGTCCACATGCAATAATAGTTAACAACACAGAAAGTTGGATGGGTGTACTGCAGCTGTTGTATTTGCTTTTGCACAAATATTGGAAAGGTATGACTCCATCTTTTCCCTTATCCAGGTGTTAATAGCATGGCAGATTCGGATTTCTAGCCTTGGTTGGAAATCTATCTAGAAGAACAGCTCTAAATTCAAAACTGGTTGGGCATTAGGCTAGCAACTTCCCCAACCTAAGAAACTACTTCCTACAGAAACAACAGCAGTGACTCTGGCTCTATAATCCACTGGGAGGGGTGTCTACAGGCTTTATATGCATACATAGTTTGTTTGGGAATTATTGAGAATTTATATGCATACAATTGTTTGTTTGAGAATTAGTTTTGCTTATTGCTGTGACAGAAATAATTATGTGCCTAATTTATGCACTGCATTCTTTCAAAATTCATTCATTTAGAATTGTTAAAAGATTTTTATTTTGATTCTTAATTTTTTTTATATATGCAGGGAAAAAATTATTAAAAAAATAATATTGATATGTTTTGTGCATTTTGCAAATTTAAGCAACAAAATTATCTTCACATTTCAATTTTCTCTAAACTAGTTTAGGCATAAAATATTTCATGCATAGATGCAAGCAAAATTTCTAAAATTGGGATATTTTTCATCTCAAGGAATTTGCCTATGTAGGGAAGGTATAAAAAATCACCATAGATACCACTCAAAGAGAGAAATCTTTCATTATACATTTCTGTAGCAACTACTAAAAATGAGGCCCAATATTGCCACATTTGTGCAAGAGAATGTAAGACCCTAGCTGAATTAAAAGTCGCATTTATGCTGCCTATGTTTGAGGATGGATAAAGCAATGACATTACTCAAAGTTGTCACAGTCATTATCTCTCTCTGTCTGTTTATCTCTTTCTCTCTCTGTCTTATATATATATATATATATATATATATATATAAGAAGGGGATATATGTATGCATAAAAGAAAGGGATGGATTTTTTATTTCTTAATCCAACATATTTTATTACTTAAATGTTAGAGCACATATTTATATATATAATGTAAATCTATCTAAACTCAGTGGGTGAAAAAACCTGGATAGCACAATTTTCTAACAAACTGGCATCCAATGAATAATTGGGAAAAAAAAGAAAGGACCAGAAACCTTCAAACAGGGTGAAAGAAATCATCCAGTACCTTAAATTTATAGTACAAAGGAAAAGCACCCCAGTGAGTAATAAGTTGAAATGAAGAGTGCTCAATACACTAAGTAGAGCAAAACTAAAATAAATAAATCCTAATGAGTCAGGTACTGCCTACCTAGGTTTCACTACATGGGATCAACTGGGTGAACTGGCTAAGGATGAATTAACGAGGAACAAATTTATTGATAAAATTATGGCTAAAACCTAAAATTAGCATGAGCCTAAAAAGATATAAAATATATGACTAACAAAAAAACAAAAAAAAATCAAAACAAACCTTTATTCTACTAACCAGACTTTCTTATGCCTGTATCTATTAAGGATTTCCGAAATTTTTGGTTTGTTGAAGGTAGTTATTGCTAACTTCTCCATACATAATATACAGTACTTGTTCCTGGCTTGATATTTACAACATTTCAGTATTTCCCATTTTAGAACGGTATCTGTTCTATCTTCCTGCTTAATACACCAAGTGTATTTAGATAAGTTAGTGTTATACCTATACTTCTCATTCCTGAAGCTACTTATATGATTATAGTAGTCTAGTTAGGTAGTACTTGGCTCATTAAAATTTATTTAATTTATATATATATATATATTATTTGTGTATTCTTTATCTTATTCTAAACAGGTAAATATTTCTATGTGTGTATATATATATATATATATATATATATATATATATATATATATATATATATATATATATAGTAAAGGTAATGAATCCATTGGTATATAATCCAAGTGGATCCTAGTAATATAAAATATTACAGCTGATCCACAGAAAGAGCTCAGTGTATTTATTATTACAAAGCAAATAACTAATACACAAAAATTCCAGAGTCTATACAAGCAAATGTCTGTTTATCTCTTTCTCTCTCTCATATATATATATATATATATATATATATATATATATATATATATAAGAAGGGATGGTGAAATGTTGTAAGAGTCAACTCTACTGGTATAAGACTGATAATTTCATTGGTTGAAGTAAGTTTATTCCCCATATGAAGTGATTTTGGATTTTATTGTGTATTAATTATATATGTGTGTGTGTGTGTGTGTGTGTGTGTGTGTGTATTGGATTTTTAATGCCTTTCAGTATTAATACTAAGGAAAATATTCAAGATAGACAAATTAGGATTTATATAGATTTTGTAATAATCTGAATAAAGGGAAGATAACTCAAAGTAAAAAGAAAAGATTTTTTGTTATCTAAATTATGAAAAAATGTCTCATTTAATTGGCATTATTATTCCCAGTTTTCATGATTCAGTTATTTTTATATTACAACCTGTTAAATTAGTATTTTATATTTTCCAGCTTATTTATGATATTTTCATTGTTCACTTAGACTGAAAATGTAAATATAAAAATATTAATTCTTCTTGATACATAAATTGATGCACAATGGTCTTATGGTAAAAAAAAAAAAAAGAATAACTATAAACTGTGGTAACCTATATAACAATTTCCATAATCTAAACTTTCACATGAATGTGAGCACATACAAATCTTTTCCATGGATCAAAAACAAAGTTTGGCAAAAGAATCTCATTATCAAAAACTAATTTGACATTAAAATGTCTGTCACTATTTTCAGAAAATATTGCTGTTGCCAAAAATTTAACTTGTATAAATTCTATAGAGAGAATTATAAAGAACTAAGCCTATTTCTTCATAAATAGAAAATGTGAACAACAATTATATACTATATATTCTTGGTTTCATATTTTTGACTTTAAATAAAAAATAAAATTTGTAAATGATGCAAAAGTCACTGGAAGTTTTTTGGAAGTGGATTTTCTGCAACTCTTTAAGCCTCAAAGATTTTTAATTAAATTTCTAAATGAGAAAAATTTTTTACATCAGAGACATATCCACAGATCTGAATACAATCTTTTAATGTGATTTTTCATTGCATGAATTTTCTAACATTTTGTATTGCACAACTGATAATTTCATGTTCATATTCTAATGATTTGTAAACTTTCAATTTTTATAACAAATTAAGTTTCAGGCCATAAAGCGAGTCTTTATTTTGTATTTTTAAAATCTTTTTCTTATCTATGAATACAGGTTGCACACTGATGGTGTGAAGAGAACAATAGGTTGGTATTAATCAAATTAACACTCAAAATTGTAATGAGATGCCCGAATGCTGTTAATTTTATGTTGCTTTTTATTCTTTTTTTAATTTCTTGAAGATTATCATAACAGAAAATTATTATTTAATATCTGCTCCTAAAAAAAATACTGACAATCACCAATGAGGATTTTTATATAACTGAGAAATGTTCTTCTACATTTTCTATTGTACTCCAATTATTCACCATTTATAATTGGGAAACATGTATGACAAAGTGGAAAAGGTTTACTTGTGACATGTTTCATCCTTCAGGACTTCATCAGGCTAAATTTGTTTATGTTGTTATGACTGCACATGCACATGAATGAGGGATGCTGGGAATTTTATTATTTTTTTTTCATTTAAAATCTTTTTTTTTTCTTTCCATCACTTTTGTAAGTGGGTATTCCACATTGTGATAATAGAAGATCTGCCATTAATGGTGAAATGTTGTAAGAGTCAAGGTGTAAATTTATTGTAGATGACCTTGCAATCAAGGCACTCTCTAGACATTTATGTTGTCATGAGTTGTTTTCTCTTTTGATCAGAGTAGCATTATTTATGTCGAAATTGTGATCAGCCTCATTATGGTGGGCAACAAATGCATTTGATGTATTGTTTTGTAAAATATTCCTTCTGTGTTCATATGATCTTTTATTTAGATTCCTTGAAGTTTCTCCTATGTATTTTTGTGACAATTATTAAAGGTGATGGAGTAAACTTCTCCTTCAGGTTTTAGCTTATTGTTTTGTTTAGTATTTCCGAAGTCTTTTATTGTTTTGGATGTAGTAGTAACAGCTTTTATGTTTAGTTTAGATAGATTCTTTTTGATGAGAGATGTGATAGAGTTAGTTGGTATGATAATATATTTTTTTTATTCATAAACTTTTTCAACTTTGTCATATATTTTCCTCAATATTGTTCTTGATGTATAAAAATATATGTCTCTATCTCATACAATTTATAATGTATGAGCTTCAAGCAGTGACAAATAAGATACTTATTCAAACTGGAGTCAGAGTGTGATATCTGTTCTCTTCTTTAAACTATGGAGAAGAGGATTCCAATTCTACAAAACACCTTCCTCATTGTACTAAAGATGGACGGTTGATCGTCAAGGTGATGAGAAATTTTCTTCTTTGCCTGTATGTACGGCCTATATTAAACTGACATTGTGCCACATTTTATTACCATGGGGAAATGGGGAAACTCCAGTTCATCAGTTGTTAAATATATCTAAAGTTGTTCAACAATATGGGGGAACATTATATATATAATATATATTATTTCTATTTATATAGTGTTTAATGGTTTTCCATATTGACAATATTTTCCCCACTAGCTACATTCTCAATATTCATGCAATTGTCAATAGTTTTAGTAATAATTGAGGTTTATACCTATCTCATTACTTTTATTAGTATTATTGCTTTTATAACAGATGAATTCACAGAAAGCCAAATGTTACCAAATCTTCAAAACCTTTGTCAATATTCTTAGTTTTTTACTATCATAAATTTTGTCTACATTACTTAAAATTTCTGTTCTAATCATTTCAAAAGAGACATCTAGAATATTTCTTGCTTTTAGATGCCACAATGATTATAAATACAATTATTATCATATACCCGACAATTGCAGGTTTCATGATGTTATATTATGGATTTTTGCTATTCCATTTTTTTCAGATTCTATCGATAATCTTTTGGTAATTATAATTTGATTTGATCTTCTTGCATTTATAATTATGAAAACACAAGCCAAGACAGTTCCACGGGGCAGATTTGCAATTTATGTTTAGAATTAAAAGTAATTAATATATTTTAATAACAGAGGAAAAAGGAGTTCATATCACCGACAGTTTGAAATCAATTATCCTACTAAAGAACTTCATTAAAAAACAAACCCTCATCTGGTTGACTATATTAGTTTTAGTCTGCAATGTGCTGGAATTAAAAACACTATAAGTTTATTGGTTGCTAAACACTAGTTTTAATAGATATATTTCAATGTTTTTATTTTTGATAGAATTATTTGTGAATTTATCAATTTCAGTCACTTAGAGTAAATATATGTTTTCGAAAAGACTTACATATTGTAATATTTTCTTTTTAGCAAGTTTGTCTGTAGGAATATTAACAAAACCTTTTCCTTTTAGAAAGATATTTAGTAATTTTAAGTTATTGTTTGATGTCAGTTAGATATAAAACAACTGGTCATTTATAAACAATTAGCTTGATGATAGCTGTTTCATTTACTTTATGCAACTCAAACTAAAGCAATACAATTAGCTTTGACAGTGCTAGTTTTCATCTTTTCTACTGCTACCACTACGATTAGCAACTTCCATTAAGAACAATCATCTTGTCATTGTGCCATCTTGTAGGCAAAATTTTGTATATTTTCTTATTTTCCTCTTTGGTCCCAGTTGAGACAGATTTTTTATTTTATAATTACAAGTATATTGTTTCTAATGTTGTATAGACAATATGATTTCATTAATTTTCATTTCCACTTATCCTGTTACCATTTCACATCATTTTATAAATTAGTCTTTTCGACAAAATGTATTTGTTACCTTTGAAGATTTTATATATTTACAGTAACAAATTTTAAGTTAATTAGTAACTTCTCATAAAATTTAATTCAGACAAGCACATACCATATAATAAATTTGATTTATCATAAGTTTTACAAACCAATGGAATTGTGGTACTGAAAAATTTGAGCATTTATACTCAGAACAGATTTTCTTAATGCAGGATAGAAAGGGAAAATTTTTGAATAATTTATTCACTCAATAAATTTTTCATATTTAATTTTGTTTAAAGAAAAGAAACTCAATCATGGTTTCAAAGAATCTTTATAATTTTTCAGGTTAATTGAAAGCCTAACCCATTATAAATGAAAAGTGAATATGTTAGGAATAATCAAGCTTGAAAAATGTTTATTATTAACTACAATCAAGATTATTTTCAGTTAAAATTAGCTTTATAGAACTCTATAAAATATGTAAATAAAGTAATATATAAAGAAAGTATTATAACTTTAGTTGATATTACATCTTCAATATAGTAACTGTTTGAAATATTAAGATTTTTATATTGGCAGGATCTTGTTTGTTTTCACTGTGGTACCTAACAGTTATAAAATTATAACTTTTCTTTTTCAACAAGTGACTTGCACATCAACAGAAGAAACTAGGCTTTAAATACTGTTAACTTGAAATATGCCTTTAAAATATACTTAAAATATTTCACATCATTTCAGAAAATAATTATTAGGACTGCTTAGTTTTTCTATATTTCTTCTGGTGTCTACATAACTACATCTATTTTTTGCATTGTCCTTCTTAAATGAGGTTTGGTAAAATAGTACAACTTAAATCTGGAAATTTGAAGCTAAAGTAAAAAAATCCTATCTGTGTTAATTTGCTATTTGAAAAGTAGTTCCATTTATTTTGTGAAAAAATTGAACTAAGAAAACAATTGAACAAAAAAAAAATGCATTTTGAATTTCTCTGTTTTATGGCAAAAAATTCCAGAGCAGATTACCAATTTTATACACATTTGAATTATATTTAAAGGAAGCAAATATAATAGCTAATGACTCATACATGAAAGCGAAAAGAATTCCTTTTGCTTTCTTGCTTTTTGTATTTCTATAGCAACCAGTAAAAAACAAAGTATAAGCTCTTGGGATAAGGCATTTTTCTATTTGTCCAATCAGTGAAATTAATTAGTTTTGTTAGCAAAATAATCTTGACCATTATGCATTTCTTTGTTTAGATTTGTTGTTTGATATTTAATTATTGAGAGAGAGGCAATAAACAGAGTATTTAATTGGTTCTTGTTTGCAAATAAAAGAACCAATCAAATGTTTAGTTGCATTAGACATAGACCTATTTACCAGAAATCTTTGTATCAGCTTATAAGAACTTAAATACATAAACTTTTAATTAAATTTCAAATAAGATGGATGAGATACTTCTTTCTGCTTTCCAAAATTATGGCTTGTGAATAAAGTTAATTTTTGGATTTATTATTATTATTGGGATCTTTTCCAAATATTAGTGCACATAAAAATGTCTTATGAATAAGACAAAAAAGATGATAAAAATGACACAACCAGATTGATTAGTTCTTGAAGAGAAATGCAGATGACTTTTTTTAATTGCTGTTCAATTAAATTTAGTTTAATGTTTGACCAGAATAGAGATTTTAGACTTTTATGAACCTCATTTTCTTAAAGAATGAGTACATCTGACACAAAATTTTACTTAATTCACAAACCAGGAGAAAACTTTTTTTTCATTTCAAAGTTTTATTTATAATGAAAGGAAGACACATTTTTAAAAAATTATCAATCAATATCTAGAACCAGGTTACAACTACAAGTGCTGAAAAGTTAACTCTTCCAAATCAGTATTTTAATGACAAGATATCAGTATACAGATTTCAAGTTGTTTTCAGAACTCCATAGTAAAATAGTTTATTTATCATAAGTATTTGGAAATATTGTTTTAAAGGAATTTTTATGAGGATATTATGCTTTAGTTATATAAATTTTTATATAGATAAAGAACTAGAATTTATTGCATATTTTTTACTGTAATATATTTATTTGTTTTCAGTGTATAATATTGACTTGACTGACTGCCCATTATAAAGAAATGTGGCTTCTTACATCTGCATTTATTTTCATTCACTGAATATTATTTTTGGTCAACTAATAAGCTGATTCTTGTGGAAATTTAACACTGAAGTCATTATAGCTAAAAATTTTAAACAAGAAAAATACTTAATAAGGATTTGATAATTTCAACACTCAAGATTTTTCACATTCTACGACTTAAAAAGCTAATTTCAAATTATTTAAAATTTTAATTCATGGACTAATTTGGAAACATTAGATTGCTGCAAGAATTAAGTGAAAATAAATTTAGCATATTTCAAGATAATTTGACTAATAAGGTTAACTATATATCATGATTATTTCAAAGGAATTGCCATGATTAATTAAAAGGAGTTCAAACAAGAAAGAAAAAGACTTGTTTGCATTCTGACACTACACTTCCTGAATAGAGAGCTAATTTCCAGGTATGAATAGTGTTGCCAAATTTGCTAGATTGAAATACAGGACACTATGTTTACATTTAAATTCAAATCATTTTTAATAATATTTTTAGGCTATAAATTTGTTTCATGCAGTAATATTTCATTACTATGAACTTACAGGTTAGAAATCATTTGAATTTAAATTTGAACATGGTTGCTTGCATTTCTATTTGGCAAATCTAGCAAATGTAGGCATGAGGAAGTGTTTAAAAGTTTGCAATCAAACACTGGGATACTCACTAAAGAATAGAAGTGTCTGAGCTGGAAACTTTTAGATTTGGGTGGCACAGAAGAAATGTTATGAATGATTGATTTTCAAAATGATTATATAAAAGTTGAAGATAACAGTCATTGACAAATATTCATTGAGATTAATGGAATCTTATAATCTTAATGCTGATATTCAGTCTATTGACTGAATTCATTAAAATAGTAAAATGTCAATTTACACCTCTTGAAATACTTCATGGGATTTGACAGCATGATAGCATCAAATTTCTTGCATCTTTACTTGTGATATGCATAAAAATATCTTCTATTTTAAACAGCAGAAAGCCATATTTTGTCAAATAGTAAATATATTTTTAGGAATGTTTGAAAACTCTTTTTTGTTAAGAGGCAAATTTAGCACAGTTTTGGTTTACTGAGAGAATGGATTTTATAATTTTTGTGTTTTCCTTCAACAAGCCAAAAGTAAAGTGTTTATCAAAAACACATCTAAAGGCTGCATAATTTTAAAATATAGGGGTAAGAATATATCAGCTAGATACAGACACAAGTTCCAAAATTAATGGAATTTATGCTAGTGGGGCATTTGAAAAATGCAGATATCTTTAATATTTGGATGCAATATTCTCAGCCAAAAACGCCTTCCAAATGTGAAAAGAAGAATAGCGTAATCCTGAGGCTTGTCTCAGACTTTTCCTTTCTGCCAAAGCCTTTAAGCTTGTAGGCATATCAAGAAAGTGTTTTTTTTAAAAAAAAGATATATTTCTTTTGTTATGGTTGCTTCATTTCTCATAATCTTTTTATACTAACATCTGCTGGCAGCCATGAGTATATATATATATATATATATATATATATGTGTGTGTGTGTGTGTGTGTATGAACCCAAATCAAGATACTTATTTCAATGGTTACCATTTTTAGCTTTCATCTTTGAAGTATCATATTGTTAAGATGTTTTTTTACAGAATTCTTGGACTTTTGTTATCAGAAGAGGCACCCCACTACATTCCATCATATTTCTTTAATGCAAAACATTAAAAAGCCAACTACTGTTGCCATGGTAATGCTTATACCCCCCACCCACCCAGTATCATTACTTGAATTTTTTATCATGAGAGTAAAAAAAAATCATTCTCAATGTAAAACATTACAAATCTGACTACTGCCGCCATGGTAATGGCCAATGTCCCCCCCTGCCTCACAGACAAGTCTACTGATCAGGATATTTTTGTTTTCTTTTTCTTTTCAAGTTATTCAAAATAGAGGCCACCTTATTGCTGCTACAGCCATGGGTCACAATTTTCATCGACTGTTCAGGTTTGTTTCTGTCTTCTTCATCCACTGTCATCTCACTGCCGGATGAAACTATCACATTGATGGTTGATAATCATGTTCTATTGTAGTAATTGTAGTTGTTGCTGTTGTTACTGTTGGAGCATGACATCATATTCACATGACGAGTACACTGTCAAGGGTTGAATATGAGATCTTGTGGTAGGCCATTGTGTACTGAAAAGAGCAATAAAAAGAAAGGAAACATATTAAAAAATAGAATTGCTTAATCTTCTGACATTTCAGAATACTTTTTTAAGTAATTCCTAGAAATCAGATTCAATGTTATTCATACCAAACAGAAAAGGATCAAAGAAAATCATAATTAATAGATTATTCTGTCTAAACCATTTCGATGGTTTAGTAAGTAAAAATAAAAATCAGTTATTTTTAACTTTTTGTATTATCTTGACTGAACATTATGTTCCATTATTTTCTGACATCTTCAAACCACTTCATAGTTCTATCCATGCAGAACATTTTATCAAGTACTTTTATTTTTAATTCTCTATTTTTTTAAACCCATTTTCCCTCAAGTAAGACACTTGGTTACTTGGAGTTGAAAAGATGAGAAGACTTTAGTGAGGAGAATGGCCAATAGAAAGACAGATTCGACAAGAGAGAACATTGCGAGTGATGCTAAATTTTTGAAGTTTGTAAATGGAAGAAGAGAATTCCACAGGTGAGAAGTGTGAAAAAATAAAGTTGTGGAACAAAAACAGAAATAAACACCAAAACACTCAAACACCAAATGAAAAAAAAATTGGTTTCTGAGTGGTAGGATTTGCACATCCTTCCTGTTAATAAATCAATGCTTTGAAAATAGATATTTAACATTTTCAACCAACAGTTCATGTTTCCTGCCAACAATAAAAAATACGTTTCATGATCCCTTTGAAGGGTACATAAGCATATTTTCTAGACCAGACAAACCAGTAAGGTGAAGGAACAGCAATGTACAGCAACAGTTCATGATGCACACATCTTAAAAGAAATTCCCTTACTCATTCACCCATCTTCCTCACTGAGCTATGTGACACACTCTTATTTACCAAGCTACATGAAACTTACACTTACCTCCACACTTTCTCCCTTGCCTTTTTTCTAACACTTACATGTGAAGAAATCACATTTCTTTTCATCTTAACAAACAAGGACTGTAAGAACTTTAACACTTATATAGGCTAAAAAAAATTTAGTTGTAAACAAACCACAAAAATAAATATATTTTATATTTAACCACTTTTTTCCCTTTTTCTTTGCTGTGGGTTGATTCAAATCTGCAAAAGATCTTAAATTTCATTTAGCCAATTCAACAGTAAAACAATAAGACCAATCTACTAGTATACTTAAATTTATGCAGTTGAGGTTACCAAGAAGAAAAGCTCATTAGAACAACTCTATGAAAATATTTATAGAAAAGTTAATAAGATAGATATGCCACATCAGGACTGATAACATTACAAATCCTTCTTTGGATTTAGTCAAAAATTTTGAGATCTATGGCCAGAGCACCAGACCAGATATGGCATCAATATTCAATGCACTGATGAATGGTAAACTTATAAATGTGCAAGATGGATTCAGACAAGAAAAATTGTCTGGTATGACACAGTGAACCAACTTTCCTAGTGGTAGACCGAACAATTGATTAAATATAAACATGAGACTTTTCAACAGAAAACATGAGACCAAGAAAACACAATGAGTTACTTTCATAGTGGTTAACATCAGCCATGCTGATGGAAGGCAAAAATGGTTCTCCATGAGGATTAAAGAATAGCAATTTTATTTTGGAGGTGTTAAAATTTATGACCATTTTTGAGAGCAGGTAACAGGTTTACTTTGCCAGACATATCGGACTTAATATTAAGAAAGGAGTAAATAGTTGTGTTATCAGCAAACATACCTCGCTGGGAAGGGATGATATTGGAAAGGTTGTTGTTGAAGATAAAAAGCAACATAGTTCCAAGGATAATCCTATGGGACCTCTGCATTAATATGAAAGGATCTAAAAGGTGTGGTTGTTCATTACCTTCATTACTTGATTTGTTAAGAATGATTGGATTAAGTCAAATATTCAGCCATAGCACTTGGACTTGTGGAAGAGGACAGCATGCCAAACCCTGTCTACCACCTTTGAGATATCTCAAGCCATGGAATGAACCTTGTCATTCTTATCTAAAGCCTGATAATTCTGTAATAACTGTAAACATATCAGTGGTAGAACCAGAGAAATGAAAGCCATAATGTTTATCTGAAAGAATGCTGTGTGAAGTGAGATGCTTAATCTATTCAGAGTTGATTAGAGCGTCTAGTACTTTACCAAAAAGAGGTAAAAAACTACCAGAATGATAATTCAATGGAATAGAAGGTTCACCAGTGTTCTTAAAGACAGGAACTACAGAAGAGGAAGCAAGTGTCATTAAGAGAATTCTTTAAAGACTGAAATAAATAGTAATCCGAAGATACAATATCTGATAAATATGATTGATGAGTGAAAACTTATCGGCCATACTGTAACAATTTTTGTCTGATCAACAAAGAAACATGTGAGCTAGCATTATTCTAATGGAATATTACCCACTTTCTCTGAACTAAATCAAAAAGTGATTGATGTATCCATTTGGTCTAACTGGGAATACAGGCGTCCCTTGCCACTTCATGCTTCTACTTTCGTGGCTTCACTCTATCATGGTTTTTTCACATCTTTTCATTAAAAAATGATATTGTGGTTCCTCGCTGTTTCGTGGTTGACTACAGTCTACTATTGTTGTGGGTGTGCTGTGGATCACTTGTTGGTGATATGTTTGAATATGTTTTGATACAAAAGAGTCCACAAACAAAATTGTTCAGAAGATAGTAAGTTGACAATAAACCGAGTACAAAATAACAAGGCAATAATATTTGATTAAAATAAAGCCAAATTTTATTTTTGGCAACAAAACGAATTACAAAGATATTTATGCAAATAGGATAATTGATTTCAAGGATGTGCTAAAAACATCAAATTATGCTAATTAGTCCTTCCAAGATATAAAGAATATTTATGTAAATTATTTAGAGAAGTAGTAACCTTTGTTGTGCAGTACATTTCTCCATCGCTTCATCATCAAACAAGTAGCATTATTTTCCTAAGTTTACAATAACCTTGGAAAATAATGCAACTTCAATAATGAAGCGATGTACATGTAAGAACTTTGTGTGTGATTTTAATGTACAATAATAATAATCTCTATCTATAAAAGGCAGGATGTGTGTGTGTGTGTGTGTTTGTAACGAATGCACGGCCGCAATTTTTGACTGATTTGCACCAAAATTTACATGCGTATGCTCCAAGTTAGCAGCAAGGCCAAGATTGACTTTGCACTTCCCAACTCCCATCGATAGTGGAAATAATCAATTTTTTCATGCTTCTACGGCATTTTTCATGTAGTTTTTTGTACTAGCCAGAGTGAGAGCCTATAGCTGGCTGCCACGAATAGGCAGGAAGATTCTATTGGCCAGCATGAGAGCCAACAGCTGACTGACACGAATGTTAACTAGCATGCTAGCATACAAAAAAAAAAAAATAGATAGCTGCATTTGTCACAAGTGGGAAAAATTTAAATCTGCATGGCACTTTACTCCAATTGGCTCATTCGCTTGCTTAAACTCAACATTGATTCTGAATCTGCAGAACTGGGTTGGGTGTGAAAAAGTATTTGTTGTTAACATTCTTTTATCATTCGGTTTTTCCAGTTACAAGTCCTTTTTTAAAGCTGATCATTTTGTGTTCATTTTGTTTAGTTCTTTTTTCGTAACAGATTTAATGTTTAGTATAGAGCTTAGAAAAAATTTGCAGTGTGAGATAGGCAAGAAGTAAGGCATGTAGCAACATCAGCACGGCAAAGGGCACTCCTTTAAAGGCAAGGACGGGCAAAAATATTTTAAGTCAAGTGATAGCGATTGCTGTATGAGTCATATGATTTTTGAATCAAGCACAGGCTACGCTGGGCCATGCTGCTAGTAATGATATTTGTAACATCTAATATGTCTTATTTTCTCTTATTTGGTCTGATATATTGGGTAATATAAGTGTAAAGGTGACTACAGGGGTATTATTTCATGTCCAGAGAGCTCTTATAATGTCAAAAACCATATTTAGAAGGTTGTAAACAGGTTTTCTATGCTCTATGAAAATGTTTGATTTATAAATAAGGAATCCTACTTTGCAGAAATTCACTTATCATGGTAGGGTTTAGAACTGATTAAACATGATAAATGAGAGACAACTGTAGTACTTGTTTGGACCAACAAGGAGCCTATAATAGAGGACTCCTTTCTATCATATAAATATAATCCCCTTCTTTGGATAAAGATTGCCATTTGATACTGTTAATGTGGATTTATTTTGCATGCCCTACGATCTCTTACCTTCCACATTATTGCATAGTTTCCATTTTTCATTCCCCATCACATTTTGCTTTTAAAAGGAACATTTCTTTTATTTTAGTAGTCTGTTATACACAGAAATACAATGTAGTAGGATTTTTTTTCTTTAACTTATTTGGAAGCCACACATTAAAGTGACTAGCATAAGTCAGTGCAAATGATTTTTAATCCTTAATTTGGATATTTGAGCATGTTGGCGATCTCCCAGTTTTTATAGTATTATTTTCACGTAATGTTTTCATTTGATTGATATTAATTTCAGTTGGAACATTGTTCAGGGATATATCTTCATAATTAACCTTTGCAGACAGCTTTTAATATATTTGATACTCCGCATTACCTTCTCCATAAAGTGCAGAATCTGTTTTTTTTGCATTTTTATCTTATTTAAAAGTTAAAATCAAAAGTATTCAGCTTGTCAAACAGTTATGACAAATCTTTAAAAAAATTTATACTGACATGACAATGACAATGCAATAAATACTCTCTTTTTTAATGAAGCTATTCAATTTCACAACAATGAACTTTAAGTTACTTGATAGAACCAATCCGGGTATATATGTTAATCATGGGTAATACATATTAGATAAATTTATCAAAACTTCTTTCATACAAAAAACTTGAACAGAAATGATAAATGAAACAATAGCCCTACTTGTATTTTGGCATTAGCTACATTTGAACCTGGTATATGTGGGCAATTTTTTTTTTTTTGTTGTTATTGCTCTTTTCCCTGACTAGATTGTTACTCTACCATTCCTTTTCTTAAGTTCTGTTGGTTAATTTGATATTCAATATTGAACATATTTTTTTATAGAACAAAACTCTTCTTCAATGTGCCGTATCCCTTCAGGATGTGGGAAATCATGGCTCTCCACAATTTCATGTCTTTTGTAGCTCTTAATAAATTTTGTATTTTGCCATCTCTCCCAAACCCTGCATCACCATCCATTCACTCAAGCTCACCAAGTAGGTTATTGCTTGCTTTCCTCTGTCTCTCTTACCTTCTATCTAGCCTGTGAGTATCATTTTCCAAGCCTTCTTTCCTCTTTATGTGCCTGAGAAATTTTAACTATCTCTTCTTGGTGTTAAGTATAACTGTACTTTTTGTTGTTATTGTCTCCAGAACTTTATCGTTGGTCAGCTGTTCTGTCCATGGTATTCTCAGCAACTTTCTATAAAATTATATTTCTATTACTTTAAGTCACTTCTTCATCTGTGAGGAGATTGTCCACCATTCACTGCCATATAGGAGGACTGATATTGCATATTGTTCAGTACTCTTTTTTTGTTCTGTAGTGAAAGAGATAATCCCCTACATTGAAAAAGAGTTTGTATTTTGTGTGTGATCTACCAAAGGAGGATTAAAGATTAAAGTAGTTAGCAAAAATCTGATACTTTAAGTATAAGAATCTATGTTAATGTTCTTTCCTCCTCTGAATGTTGTGGCCAATCAGAAAAATCGTTTGGTAAATAAAAGCCGTTGTTTTTTGCTTACGAGGGAGGGATTTTTCTGAGCTTGGTGGACGAACAAGTGTTTTTGCTGGTAAGAAGTGAAGGTTGGATTTGTGACCCCATTTTGTTGTTTCTACATTGCCTGTTTGACTGTTACAATGGACTATCATTTGAAATGTGATTTGGCTACAAGTGTTGTGGTCGAGAGACAGAAGAAATAAATTGTAGGCGTTTATTGCTCCTACAAGTTTACAATTTTTCCCTTTTCTTTACCACAACAGATATATGTCTGTTTCTTAATACTTTGCTCAGCTTTTGGAAGGCATCTTTTGCTATCCCAATGCACCTTTGGATTTCTATCGCACTTTCCCTCCTTTATTAATACGCTTCCCAAACACACTGTGAACTAATAAATAGGTAAACATAGGTCTGATTTATACCAGAGTCAAAAAAGTAGATATTAGTTTGGTTTATGGCCATGCTTGCAAATATTTACTTGGAAAGTGGTCCCATTTTTTGAGGTGTGGTTCCCGAGTGCAGGGATGCAGTTAATATATACTAAGCTCCAACAACCGAGCAAATCTTTCCTTAGTTTTCTTCTAAAAGATCACTTTTGTAATTCTGAGATGAGACATTATCATTCCAAATGTTGTTTAAACAACTAATCTCATTTGTTTTCAACAAATTTTCTGACTCCATTTCCTTCTACTTCACTTTTATCCCTACATTTACTTGTCTACCTCTGTATCTTTTTATATTTTAAATTGAACTCACTCATGTGGTAAATATCTTAATATACTTAAATAGGAATGTTATTCATTAGGATTTTTTATACAGTCATAAATCAGGACACATACACACTTTTATCATAGCTTTGCCTTATGAATGAAGTTTCTGGAAGTGTTTTCATGACTATGGAAGTAAATGCTGAAACAAATGTCTGGAGGGAATGTCAAATTTACTACACTGTCTCCTCTCTCACCATTCTGAATTTATGGTTAGATACAGTGAGAGTGACTACCTGTGATGCCAAAAAGACCTGTCATCAGGCTCTACTTTCCATTTGTGTTAGTCAATCCTGTAGATATCGGAGAGAACTTTTTTTGAGAATTCTAATGTTTCTTTTGTAGTACTCTTTTGCTATACAGATTGGAGGAGAGGTAACTAAACAATAAGACATTTGCAAGTTGATGCTCTTTCATCTTTGATATATAGCTTACCCAGAGCAGCTGGGTATTTTGTTTACAGTCTTGCTTCAATTCTGAAGGCAATGACACTTAGAGGACCTCAGCATTTGTAATAAAGTCACTCCAGTTCAGTGCTTACCACAATGATAACAAGTAATGAAATTTACACTAAGATGAATTTATCTTCAGTTGTTATATTTATATGGTATTTCATGTGGACAATCACCTCATAGATGAAGACTTGAAGCAATAGAAATGTGGTTCCACAGAAGGATGATGAGAATACCATAGACTGAACATGTAAGTAATAAGATTGTTTTAAAGAAAATAGAAACAAAAAAGACACTTATATTTATAATCAAAACGAGAACAATTGAAATTTTTCAGACACATAATGAGGAAAGATGGCAAGAAGGACAGAGGTAAGCAGTGAATGCCATACTTAATGAGTTTGCGTAAATGGTTGGCAGCAGGGCCAGTGTTAGTGTCTCACCCCACCTGAAACTTTGATATGGAGGCCCCCCCCTCTCTACTACATCTCAATTTCAAAATTTCCCAACGAGGGGGGGGGGCTACAAACCCTCAAAGAAAAATTGTGCAGGAAGGGTAGCGTTTTTTAAATTACCAAAAAATTAGGAAATTATTCAATTTAAACGAAAATTTCAGTACATATTCATTAATTAATTAATTTTATAATGAATAGAGATTTTTTTATTTTTAAAAAATCTGAGAAAATGTTATTCTTTTTGTAATAACTACCAATATTTTCATGCCTAAATTTTACTTGAAAACAAATGTTTCGGTTGTAAAGTTTTACATTTCCATAAAGATTAATTGCCAATGCATTTCTGCTGAAAAAAAAAAAAAGTTTTCCAAAGATTCCAACACAATACAAAGGTAAAAACTAAAGTTTATATTGAAACACTGTAAAGGTAAAAGGTAAAACTAAAGTTTATATTGAAACACTTTATTCAAAAGGATTGAAATTTAAAAAATGTTGCATAATATTTTTTAGGTGCTTGTCTGTATAATGTTTTTGTATAAGATCATCTATTAAAATGCAAACAAACTTATGAAAAAAATGTTCTACTTTAGTTATATTTAATTTCATTTTCTTAAACAGTTACCTAATTATTGTCTTTCTCTCCTAATTTCCCTTGAGACCTGATAAATAAGTTTTCTGTTATTTCACCTTTATAAGAATAATCCCAGTTTAAAATCTAATGGAACTCACAAGTATTGACTTTATCTTTTTTTCAATTTGTTGATTTTAGAGAAAATCTGATGTGAAGATTAATGAAATAGAATTTTTTATGTTTTTATATAAGGGAGAACTTAAATTTAAGAATTATGCTTGACAGTAATCTTTTTTCTTTTTTTCAGTTTAGCAGACATTAAATGGCATCATTAATGATTCATTGGTTTGGTTGTTCTGAGTTTCATGGTTCTTTTATCAACTGATACTCAAAATGAAAAATTTATTATTTAATTTTAAGTATCAAATATATGTGTAGTGTAGTAGTTATCAGTGTAGAGAGTGGGATTCGTGAGTTAAATTCCAGCCAAGGCTTTTTCATTCACTTTTGCACAAATACCCTTAGAAAAGTATGAATCCATCTCTTCTCACCCCCAACTAGGCATTAAACAGCAGAGTAGACTGGGCTCTCTAGCATTGGCTGGCAACCAGTCTAGGAGAAGAACAATGGACTCAAAATGTGTTGTGTATGTCACTAGCAACTCTACTTACTTGCCACTTAAAACTCAGCAGGAACTGTTTTGGCCCTATACGCCACCAAAGTTTTGGATTATTTCTATGGTTTACCAATCCTTTGTCAGTTATTTAAAGTGGAAACATATTTCTGGTACTTACAGTACTCAATGTTTCCAAATGGTTACTCATCTAAGTACTGACTAGACTCAACACTGCTTAACTTTGTTTTCAGCGTGATTTGACCATAGTCCTATAGAGGAGTCTACAGGGTTATCAACATAAGTTTTAAGTATCAACATCGGGAAATAGATGTTATATATTAAGGCTAGCTTTGTGTGAAACAAAGCTACAGTTATTAGGTATCCAGTGAGTATCAAACTCATGACTCAATATCAAGAGACTAACTTGTTAACCATTACTCCACACCAAGGTGCCAAAAACAGCTGTTTATTTGGAAGCCTGTAATTAGGGAAATTTTCATTTTTAGGTTTTACATCAAGTGACATGAACTATTTCCACTAAGTCAAATTTTTCATTTGCCCTTGTTATGTGGCTGTGTTTTCTTTGGCCTGTATATAACAAATGATTGAAGACAACAACGAAACTCCAAATGTGAATCAACAAGTATATATTGAAATAACATACATGAATGAAATATACAATAATATTGTGTGCAATGTATAGATTAAGGGAAAAGAAGTTGCTTCTCTTTTACTGTATTTTGATTTGTATTCAATTGTTCAAAAGAAAGTTCTCATGAGAGAAAAATGTTCAGGAATCAATATTAGGACAAAGGACTGTTTGTTAGAATAGATAACACAAGAATACAATTGATCAGAAAGTGTGTTGTGTCAGAGAAATTAACAGAGTCCTGATTGATTGAACTTGGCTGAGTCACAGAGAGATATGTATATATGTATTACAAAATTCTGTGTCTGTGTGTGTATTTGAAATGTTGTGAGTAAAGTCATAGGTTTGTGTTTGCTGGACTCTACTGGTGACTTGTGAAAAAGTCAGTAAGTTGTTAGCAATGTTTTTTAACGTCTGACTGCACAGTTAAGACGGGAGCTCTTGAAGACTACATCTTGTCAGCAAGGAAAAAGATGAAATATCTGTTTTTAATAGAAATATGAACAATAAATTATTTGGTGATACAAGATTTTATTATTCACCTTGCAGGTTGTTCTTTATATTGTAGGAAATATTCATTAAAAACAAAGAAAAAGTACTAAACTGTTATGTTATGTCAGTCCTCCTATATGGCAGTGAATGCTGGACAATCTACTCACAGATGAAGAAGAGACATATAGCAACGGAAATGTGGTTCTATAGAAGGATGCTGAGAATACCATGGACCAGATATGTGAGCAATGATAAAGTTTTAGAGAAAATGGCAACAAACAGGACACTTATAAAGAAAGAGGGTTAGAAAATTTGATACTCACAGGCTAGACAGAAGGTAAAAGAGACAGAGAAAAGCAACACATGACTTACATGGACAAGTCTGATATCTATGTTAGGCTTTTTGTTTTTGCTATAATGTTCACCCTGTACAAGAGCCATTCAAGGTAGAGTGTTACAAAATAAGAGATAAGAGGTACAGTTTATAAGGATATATGAAGAAGCCAATGGTTAACCATAAACTTGAACAGGTTCAGATTGTCGTGAACAAGGAAGTATCCACTTGGTGGTCAGTTCTAAAAAGTAGTGGTTCATGAGAAGCTGTTTGAGTAGAACTTACATCTCATTAATGAAATACAAAAGAAATGAGAGTGGTTTGCTACAGTGTACATGGTATGGTAGGTCTTTCACAGAAATAGTCAACCAATATCAACAGTGAAGAGGAGGAGAAATAATATTTTGGGCAGTAAAATTATAGGTCCCTTCAAATTTGAAAAAAAAAATTAAATGCAGAAAATTATTCTAAATTCTTGGATGTGATGCTTTTTGAGTGGTACAGGTAACAACCAAGAAGTTTTAAGTTAAAGTGTATATTCTTGCAAGAGAATGCCTTTTTCACATTCTGTAAGGCTAACTATTGTCTACCTTGCCAAAAAGAATTTTGGAAAGACCAAATTAATGGAATGGCCCCCAGCCTCTCCAGGTATCAGCCCAGTGGAAAACATTAAAAGCAATATATATATATAAGGACAGAAAACAATATTCAAGCAAAAAGATCTTTGAAACCAATAAAAATTGCTCCAAGTATTGTTAATGTTGAAACAGCAGAAAAGTTAACAAAATCAACTGTAAAGGCTATAAAATGTCAAGCAGACCATATTAATATGTGAGATAATAAAATTATTTAGGTATATTGGATATTGAGTTAATCAAATATGTTTCAGCAGCCTATATATTTTGGAATTACACCAAGGAAAATAAAATTGCAACACCCAATGCCAATTTTAATCTTGGTACATAGTCTATGTATACAGGAGATAATAGATATTCTGATAAAATAAAAAAAACTAATACCAGTTCACTATTCACACATGCTGCAGTAATGTTCAGTTTGGTGAAAGAGTCCAGTACAAGCAGTATCATGTCATAGAGTTCAATAAGCAGCATTTGAGAGAAAACAGAAAGTAGGCCTTTGAGAGGCTAGATGGTCATTTTGCAGAAGTGCTCTATACATTGGACATGACATATCAGTGGTGCTCTGAGGTCAGTCATTGTTGTCAAATGGACAATCCAATGCAAACAGACCAGATTGCTGGCTACTCATTTCTTAAGTACTCCAGTCTGCTAGATCAGCTGGCCAACTCCTGTTGCAAACACCTGTTCAGGCACATGTGTGTTCGTTCAACACCCACAGAGCCCACCTGTGGTATATGCTGCAACTGTGCTGAGCAGACCTTAGTTACAGTTTCAAGGTGAGAGCACATAATCTACCATGATCAGCAGTTTGAACAATGCCAATATGATCAAACCCTCAGTAAGGATGACTTGTGATTTTTGTGTTGGTACAACCATCAACAACTTTCAAACAGTTAAATCTACCTAATTTTACTGACATGGCTTGGATCAACCTGTGGTATGGTTTTCAGCACTTCCCAATGACACCACATGCTAGGAATGCCTTTCCAGACTGATTTCATAAAGAAATCACCTTCCTAATCAATTGACCATGATGAGGTTCAAACTTGAGTCTCATGGTTAAAAAGTGAATGTTCTAACTACTCTGCCATGCACCTATGTTCTCAGTCGTATGTTCTAGTGACACCCACCAAGGATGCAGAAGCAGACCCCACAGTGTCCATAGCAAAAATCAGAGGAGATATGAGTCTAGAAATGTTGTTATATGTTTCTCATTGGGATTATTTCCTCTATTGTTGGTTGGATTATTTGGTTGTGTAACTCGACTTTCTTGTTTTTACTCCTACATGAGGATTTCTCTTCAAATACACAGTGGGATGGATAAATTGTCATCAAAATTATGCAAAAATGAAAATAACATTGACATCTTATTTTAACAGATATATTTACCAAAATTACACAAAATTATCTTGAAATACCGAAGAGTAAATTTATTTAATAAAATCACCATTGTCTTCAACCACAACCTCCAAACAACAAAATTTCCTGCAACTCTTCTGTACGGTCTCCTTGTTTAAGTTGGTGAATGCTGCCAGAATCCTTGCTTCAGTTCATTTTTGGTGTTACTAGGAGATTTGTTGCATCAACTGCATCCCATACATAATAATCAATGGGTTTGCAATCTGGGGAGTTAGGTGGGTAGATGTAATGAGTGATGTGGTTGCAGAAATAGTCTGACAGTCATGACTGGGTTCCCGTGCTTGTGTGGCATAGTGCAGACTCCTTTTGCCAGAGAGCAGCTACCCTCTTGACCAAGGGCAAAACTACCTCTTCAAGGCACTTGATATAGGCTTTTGTGTTGAGACTGTGGCTCTGTGTGAAGATGAATGGAGGCATAACATTGCTATCAATAGTGATCACTCCAAACACCATAATGTTATTCATTCAACTCTTTCCAAATCCTCTGCACTGTCCTCAGATTGACACCCAAATGCTCTGAAATGTTTATATTAGATGTTTTGGCATGAATGCCAAGCAGTACAGTATGCTGTTTCCAAATTTCTGGTGGAGTGAATTATTTCATGGGGCTCTTTTTTTCATAGATGGAATAAGAGAATTCTTTTGTACTGGTATTTTGTACAGTTATTTTAATTCTGATTATAGGTGGTGTTCAACTTAAAATTACATGAATCATTCATAACTGATCCAACGTGCAACTTTCAGATAATAAGTGTGACATTTCTGTAATTATTGAACAATATAGTACATGCCACATTGACGAGAAACCTACCAGTACAAAAGAATTCTCTTATTACTATATTTGTACAAAAACGCACAACCTTAAAATTTAAAATTCAAACTCAGCGTTGCGACCGCATGTTCCAAAATAATAACACATTTTTCATAGCATTTTTTCAGATTACATCTATATTTTCATTGTCCTCTTATTACCGAGAAGTAAAAAATAAGAACAAATCTATTTCAATACCTGAGGATGTTTGTAGGAACAGACGAAAGCTTGTAAAAACTAAAAAAGATCTTATGCAACTGGAATTTATAAACAGGGATCATATCATTCATATACAGGTTCGGGGTTAGTGTAACTTATTGAAATTGTTTGCGAAGATGTATTCTCGCCATTTAAATCATTAACCTCTATATTTGTTTTTGTATGAATGATTCATGTAATTATAAGTTGAACAGCACCTATAATCGAAATTAAATATATATATATATATATATATGTTATTTTTACCCTGTTCTTTTTCCTGCTCTTATTGTTTATTGAGAACTTTGTCAATCCTGCTTGTTGAGAATTTTATCAGTTACAGTTAACCGAGCCTAATCATGCCATATGTTAACATAGACTGCTTACTTACAGCAAGACTGCAGCCTCACATGTAACTAGCAAGACTTTCATTTATACCACAAACATCATCCTGCATGTTTACAGTGATTTTGTGAGAGGGTTACCTGGAAAATCAAATTGTACTCTACACTATTAAGTGATGAGCACAGATTTTTGTCTTCATGTAAGTGATGTTCATTTCTATACAAGATGCAGAATGAGGATTTTTGCCTTCCAGTGTCTGTTCACCTACAGTGGGGAAAATAAGTATTTTATCCCCTGCTGATTTTCTGAGTTTTCCACCTTACAAAAATAGGAACAGTCTATAATTTTCAGGATAGGTTTTTCTTGATGGACCTACCCTGACAATTATAGACCATTCCCATTTTTGTAAGGTGGCAAACTCAGAAAATCAGCAGGGGATGAAATACTTATTTTCCCCACAGGTACAACAGACAGGTACAACCCTCACATTTTTGTGCCATATATTACAAGTATTGTTTGCCTTTGAAATTTGTAGAGGGAATATTGAATAACACCATGTAGATTCATAACAGATCAGCCTGTTCTGTCATTCCTGTAACAGGAAGGTAATGTGTTATTCCAGCAGGATAATGCCGGAATTACTTGACATGCTCTACAAGATGATTAGCAACTTCCTTGGCCTAACCTCTTTAAGTCTAGGGTCAGTTGTTCTCCTCATAATCTGAACTTACTACCTCTTCTAACCTCGCTCAGTAGCCTTCTAAATGATCACAAGTCCTGTCCCCCATTGAACATGTCAGGGACAATACTTGACTCACTGAATTAGCTCCCTTCCTACAAATCTTGCTGCATTGCATCAACAAGTCCAAGAGGCAGGCAATACTTGCAGGATAGTATCAACCATCATATGCTTGTAAGAGTCATTGTCTTCTATGAACCATGTGCTTTCAGGACGTGGGTGCTCATAGCTTTCCTCATCTTCCTGTCCTTAGTAAGTAACTTTTGCATTATCTCTCCTAATCCCTTTTTTTCTAACCATTTACACAAACTTGTTAGGTAGGTTATGCATTGTTTCCCTCTTTTGCCTGTGAGTGTCAAATTATTTCATTGTTTATCCTAGAAATTTCAACTATCTCTTTCTGATGTTAAGTGTCCTTTTTTTTCCATTTTTTCTAAATCTGTCCTTGTACACATGTTCAATCCATAGTATTCTCAGCATCCTTCTGCAGAACCACATTTCTGTTGCCTCAAGTCTTTTCTTCATCCATGAGGATATTCTCCAGCATTTACTGCCATATAGAAGGACTGCTAATACATAACAGTTCATTACTCTTTTCTTTGTTTCTAATGAAATTTTCCCTTTTCCTAATACTTTGCTTGGTTTTTGGAGCACATCTTTTCCTCTTCTGATGCATCTTCAGATTTTGGTGTCACATTTTCTACAACATTTTCTACAACATTTCCTAGATATTTAAATTTTTCTACTAGCTTTATTTTGGTATCGCCAATTTATACGGCCACCAATAAAGAATCCTAGTAGAAATTCTAATTCTCTCAGAACTATCTCAAATACATATCTTATATTTGGACCTGTGCATGTGATCTGTATATGTGATAATTTGCTGTAATCCAGTTATATCACCTGTTTGTTTAATCAAAAGTACATTATATAAAAGTATATTATATAAAAGTGCTTTATATTCAAGGTGTTGAAATTTTGTTATCTGTCAGTATTTATACAGAAATAAAAATTTCTGTTACACTTCATTTTTTTTGTATAATTAAAGTTGACATTCACACAATAAATTATTATCAGTATCTTAATAAAGACAGATAACATCTGAAACTCACATGATATATTGCTCATATAAATATATCCTGAAAATTTAACAAACCTTGATTGATTATTGATATTATTGTAAAAGCATTGATTTACATAAAATCTAATACACACAGACACACATATACATAAGGGTAAATAAAAAAAACTATCCACACTTTCACCATAATGTATCTGTTATGAATATGAATCATTCTTTAGTATATAATTCATACAAATCTTGACAATTGGATAAAAAACAATTTATACAAAATTTGAATGTTTCTGAATAGGTATTCTTCATACTAGTTTGTTTATTGGAGCCCGAGAGGAAAAACATCTACTTATCTCTGTTTTAATCTTTTGCCCAAAGGAAATGGGCATTTTTATTTGTGTGATTAAATATTAATGGAAGCAAAAATGACAACATTAGTCTCATCATGATCATTTCAGATTTTTTAAGAAACAAAAATTTAACTTTTTTAATCCAGATTAAATTATGAAAGTTAAAGACTAAATTTCTGTTGCTAATAAACAATTTATTTAAGTTTGGGTCACAATTCCATATATTTCAGAAAATGTCAGTGAGTTGCCTGAAGTTTGAAGCAAATTTTACTTATGAATGATATTAAAATTTTGGTTTAATAATTTGTCCTAGTATTTCTTATTTATAATTGGCATAGAAACAAACTCATATATATATATATATATATATATATATATATATATATACAGATTTTAATTATAATGAAATGAAAAAGAGAGTGCATGAAAAGCAGGCTACCAAACTCTCAGGAGAAATTGGCCATATTTCCAGCAGGTTATTAAGAGAAGCTTGTGGAAGGCTGCCTGAAACATTTGCACTAAGGGAAACAAAATTTATGCTACCATATATTATAGTTATTTTCTAAGCATAGCTTAGATGTGACACAAGGCCACAAGTATGGGGCAACTACTGAGGATTGAACTCACTTTTCAATCGTAACTGACCTAGCAAGTCAAGCTTGCTAACCATTACACCGTGCAGAGGTGCCCCCATATATTATACATTTGTAAAGTTCTGACTAAATGATCCCCATCCAACTTCTGATTAATTAATTTTTCCTTTATATTAAAATTCAAATAACATGGCAGAGCTAACAGATGTTTAAAAATTTAAATTTAAAGTAAAAATATAGAATGAATTACAAAAAGTACTATAAGTGATGCTCTAAAAGTAATGCCTCCTATTTTATTATATTGGCCTATGATTTTGGAGGCAGATGTTTATGGTATGACAGTAAAGGTTGAACTTTCCTACTAATAACCAACAATGTAATTGACCTTGTTACAGATAGCAGTCTGGCAAAATTCTATTTGGCATGAAAATGTGCATTACTGACTTTGTCTATGTAAAAAAAAAATTGAACTTATTAACAGTCATTTTGCTGAACTCTTTTGGAAATCAAATAATGGATGTGAGCATAATGGTTATTGTCATATTCTAGGTAACCTTGTGTCAGTATCAACCCACAAAATAAAGAGTGATATGAAAAATCATTAATAACCATGATGTCTTTGGGGAAAATAGCAAAAAATATCCAAACGTTGTAAGATAAAAGGTAATGGAACATAAATCTTTTTTTTTTTTAAATTTAATTTCTTTTAAATAACTCAAAAATAAAAATACTTTTCCAATTTTATACTTTATTTTTAAAAGTTATCTTCTTTTTGTCAAAGTTATAATTCATTTGACAACTGTTAAGAATCAGTATTTTGATTCAAGAAGAAAGGAAAACGTAATTATAAAAATATGGTAAAATTTTGAAAAGTAAAAGCTTTCCATAATTGTTGAAATACCAAAAAATGCTCTCAAAACTATAAAATTTTTGCTTTGTGCTTCTGCAAAAAGAATTAGTTCAGAATCTGTTTAGTATTAATCATTGATTTGTTGAAACAGATTTCAGTCTCTCAGAGAGAAATGCTATTTTTCTCAACAAAGTTAGACCAAACTCTCTCTGCCCAACAGGCTTTTCATCACTGCAACTAACTTCTTAACCTACATTTATATAATCTAGATTTTCAAGTCAATGTTTGAACTGACTTCTGTACCAAAGATGCATAATGCTTTCTCAATTTTGGACACAAATTACATGCACCATTTGATGATTTTATTATATTGAAAAATTTCTTTGATATTCAGTGACACCAGGCAAAACATTTGATAGAAAGACTTGAAATAAATAAGCTAATATTTAACTACAGATATTTTAATTTTGCACACACAAACACACACACATATATATATATATATATATATATATATATATATATATATATATATATATATATATATATATATATATATATAGGTGGAAACAAATATTTGTACACATACAAATTTTTAATTTATTGTATTTCCAACTAATAAATAAACATACTTTTCATATAATTAACTGTACACTGATGTATAATAACTAAATATACATAGAAAACACAAAAATCTTTAATTAACAGATTGTGACATTTATTAGGGTGATGTGATAAAATTTACTTTAATGTTTAAAAAAAATATTCAGTATAATTATTGTTTAGGTAATAAGCATTATAACATAGCACAAATAACTATATTGTGGAGAAAGGAATTTTCAACAATATACACATTTTTTACATTTATTTCTTAACTTTTATCAAAAATGACATTCTTGTACATGTAGTTATGGATAATATTATACATTAATTACTAATTGTTTTAATTAATAACTTATTGTGCCTAGTTGTTGACATTAATAGCTATTTGCTGATGTGTTAAAATTTTGGAATAATGTAATAATAAAAATTTAAATTTCATCTCTCTGATAGATGTCAGAAATAAAAATAAATCCCATTTATTCATTTTTATAGGTGAAAAAAGTATTTGTACAATACAAAAAAGAATACATAATCTTGATTTAATACATTGTGGAATAGCCATTATTCACTTCTACAGCAACCAACCTCTTTTTGTAGTTCTCAAGGATTTGCAAATTTATTTGGTATTTTGTTTCATTCTTCTTTGCATATGGTCTTCAGATCAGGATGTTTTTTGGAGCTCTCAATTGGATTTGAATTTTCAAATAACACCACAAATACTTGATTAGATTTAAATCTGGGGACTGACTAGGCCATTTCATGATATTTACATTATTTTCAGCAAGCCATTTCTTTGTATATTTTGTAGTGTGCTTAAGATCATTATCTTGTTGGAAGATCCAATCAGGAGGAAGTTCAAGATTTTTAACTGAAATCATTAAATTTTCTTCCAAAATATTTTGATATGCTGCAGCATTCATTCTACCTTCTATTACTGATATGTTGCCAGTACCTTTTGCAGAAAAACATCCCCAAACCTTGATGTTGCCACCACCAAATTTCACTGTTGGAACTGTGTTCTTTTGTTTGAAGGCATAGCCATAATTCCTCCATTGATGATTTCTAGAATTACAACCAAACAACTCAATTTTGGCTTATTCTGTCCATAATAGTCTCTCCCAATACAATTTTCCTTATCCTTATGTTCATGAATGAATTTCAACTTGGCATCTTTGCGTCTTTTCAATAGCAGTGGAGTTTTCGAGGAGAGTGTGTCTTTAGATTGTTCCTATGAATTTCATCGCTTATTGTCCATTTAGTGACACAGATTCCTGATGAAAGCAAATCATCCTGCAACTCCTGATGAGTAACCATTGGATTTGGTTTAATTTAATGCATTAATTTCCTTGAAGATCTTGAAGAAATCTTCCATGGAACATCTGTTCTTCAGTTTCCAACAGTTTTGAGTTTTTTATACCTTGCAGTGAATGAACTAATAGAAGTAAATGGAATATTCAGGTTGTCTGAGATTTTCTTGTAAATTTTACCTTCTTTCCAGAAGATAAATTCCTTTTATGAATTTGTCAATTCTTTACCTCTTGCTATGATGATATCCTTCTTATTTAAATTATTCGGACTGTTATTCTCATCTTCATTGCCATATTCAGAATGTTTGGCTGTTGTATGCTCCAGTCTTCTTCAAGTGATTCGAATTTCGAGCCATACCTTTTTATTTCATCCACCAGGTTAGATTGTTCTAGTTCCATGTATCATGCCTCTTCCGTATGTCTCAGTTATTTTCTTTTAATTCAAATCTCTAAGTTTTTAGTTCACCAGTGCTGTAGCCTGGTATTGAGCTCACAACTCTTTGGGTCTAGTCACTGGATCTAGCCAACGTCTTTATCCACTGGGCCATGTGTCCTTAAGATATTGAAGGATTGGTATGGACCTTCTAGCATGAATATCAATTACAGAATGTTCTCTTTGTATTTTTTTAGGCTAAAAATAATTACTGATAACATTATTGGGAAACTTTAGAATATCCCACTTGAATAATATAGAGTATCAAAGCAATTTAAGTTTTAAAATTTTAAATTTGCATTGTACAAATACTTTTTTCACCCATTAAAATGGATAAATAGGATTTATTTCTATTAAATCAATTTTTTTCTGTTTTCTATGCATATTTAGCTATTATGCATCTGTGTAAAGTTAATTATATGAAAATTATGTTTATTTCATAGTTGGAAATATAATAAATTAAAATTTGTATGTGTATGAATATTTGTTTCCCCCACTGTATATGTTTGTGTGTGTGTCTTATGTGGGGCATATTAAATTTGATTTATTTTCAAATTATCATAATTGGGTAATTTATATAGATTTCTTTTCAGAAAATAAATATTAAATCTCCCAATTAATACCAGCTAAAAATCAGAATGAATCTTTTTTTTAATATTCCAAGTTTGGTAAAAATATATTATTAGATAGTTATGACGAATATTGTATTTTAGTTTTGCACTGAACTCTCACAAGCCAAATAAATCTTTTTATTTTAAAGTTAGAAAGTTATAGAACATAGCCTACAGGATAAAAGCACAAGTCAAAACTAATCTGATTCTTGGAAAGTTATGAGTTCAATCCTTAGGTTAGGCAGTGCAGATATATACACCAGCTCAGAGAATAAGCAAATTAGCAACATAATTAATGTTTACAAGTTTTAAAATTTCCTGTGAAAGATGTTGGATATGACAGGTTCAGAAGAACATATATTATGTATCAAATAAAAGGTACTGTTCAAAATTCTTGGAAGCTTTATCAACTGTCACAGACATCTGAAGAAGACTGGAGTGTAAAAAAGCTTCAAAAGAATCAATGTATTTGATTTCCATTGAAAAACTAGTTTTATATTGTCTATTAGTCTCTAGTTTTGTAAAAGAAAGAATTCTAAGAACTTCTGCACACACTTGATATAAAATTTCATTTGTTCCAAGTTTGGCATAAGATCTTGGCCAAAAACATTATACAATGATAATGAAAATTTTACTTATTTTTGCATTAAATTCACATTAGCCAAATAAATCTTTCAAGTTGGAAAGCTATAATTATGACAATTCCTGTAAATGAAAAATGGTAGCTACAAACACGAGCAATTGGTTTTGTGTCAAAGAATTTCTTTTAAGATTTCTATAGCAACTCAACTCTCATTAGATTAAAAGCAGCTCCTGCCAATTAATGGCAAAATCAATTCATTAAAATTTTGGAATTGTATTTACACAAAAGGAGAAACAATAATTACATTAAATTGTTTGTCCTGTAAGACAGTTCCATTGTTTTTATAACATTCTCTTCCTTTTCCACAATGCAAAATCTTCAACAATGTATTTCTTCCTTCTACAATGTTACATATGTTCTACTTTTATTTCTTGCACTCAACTTTGAAAACTGTTCTCTCATTCTTTTCTATCTCTTTTCTGAGTTGGTTTCTCCTCTTCCTGATATGTTCTCTCTATTTATTTCCTCTTTCTTTTGCTTCATCCTTTGAATAGCTCAGTTGATAAAAATATTTGTCATTTAACTAACAATATTCATATAAAAATGGATCTGTATGTTAGCACATATGCATTTTGGCAAATTTTTCAAACTTCATGTCTTTACATTTGTTAACTTATCTTTCTCTAACAAACCATCTACATTTTTATGCTTCCTTCAACCTACTTTTGTTTTTTTGTTTATTTCACTATTTTTTCTCTCTATCTCTCCATTTATTCTTACTTATCTCCCTTTCAACTTCTGTTCATTTATATCTTGTCTTTCTCTTCCCATAACCTATCACTCAGTACAAAGGCTACATTGTATATTTTACACATAGGACAAAGAAAATATCAGTTTTATAAATGAATGAAAATTAAATGAATGATTCAGAATAAAAGAAAAATTGACAATTGCAAAGATATGTTGCTGTACTTAGACCAAGAAATTATATGTAATGAGGAAAAATGTCAAAAGTTAACAAAGGTTCTGAAAAAATAATTGCTTAGCTGCAGATAAGAAAAACAGTCTATTCATTTCAAATACAATCTGGTGGTGGACCAGATATAATCTGTATGATATCATTAGGAGAACCCTGCTCTGGCCCACTAAAAGTTACTCTTTATTTACAAGTTCAGAAATAATTCTATACATATATTACTACCAAAAAACGACAGTCAGATAATGGTGCTGAAGTCAAGCATGATTTGGGGGATCAAACCTTTATTAACATTAACCCCATGTGCTCCAGCAGAACTTTAAAATACAATCATATTTTATTGGTTTCCAGTCACTTTGTGGCAGTGCCAGATGGAAATGAAGCCAAATCATTTATTTCTCTTATATTTCCAACTTTCTAATCAATGTTCATTAGCCCAAAAATGAAAGGTTAAATTCAATCATGTGATATTTGAATTAACCGAACAGATGATAAAGTCAAGACACTGGAAAGACAACAGTCCTACATTCCACATTCTGAAATGAATTGCAACCTTTATTTTTTAAAACTGGTAGCTGAAAACTAAAAAACAAATGAATCCAGTGTTTCATATCTCATATCAGTGAGCTGTAATGTTATCCTGGCAATATGTGGCCAAAAATTATCATGAAGCAGATTTAAACCTCATCATTTAACTAGTGCCAGTCACATTTTGATTAAATGAATGTGCATGTCATCCAGTTCCAGGCAGAAGACTTTGGCAGTGATGCTCTGGTTAGATTACAGAAACCTGTAATGGATAATGCTAATGGTGGACCACCAGACAGTTAGTATAATCTTCAGTTGGTACAATTTCGTTTATGGAAAGTGTTTGGGTCGATCATGATGAAGCCATAGGGCTGATTGTTTAATGTCCAATCACAACTGAATCCTTCATCACATATTCTGTTAATGTTGGCAGCAGTTTGTGAAGCATTATGACCAAGCTCAAACGCATGTAAAAAAAAGTAAGTATGACTTCTTTTTCATACTCAAGATTAAGCATATATAATGTTTTAAGTTAAATTCTGAAAGAGATTAATATATAATTAATAAAGAGGATACTTTAATCCATGGGAAGGAATAATATATTTTTGTGGAACACTTATTATAATATATTAGAACACAAAAATTTTTTTTCTAAAATCGGGCATTATTTTCCAAATAATCTCATATTTTCCCTAGAACCGGTTCCTTCCAATTGATTTACACTCTCAGTTTGAGATTTATGTGTTGTCATAACTGTCAACCAATTTTAGTGAGATGGCTCTGCACTCTTTTTTGACATATTTTGTTCAATAATATCCAAACTACATACACAGAAACCAGATAGAAATAAGTTTGCAGGGAATTTATTTTATACTGTTTTTAGTCTAAAACAGACCTATTGTTATAATTCAGAAGCTGAAACTGTGAGAGAATGTAAAAAAATGGTCACTGCTGTTTATAAAAATAACATTTTCATAGTTATTTCTTATGGTCTTTTAATACTTATTTGTTTTTAAACAATACAAGGAGCACATTATAGGGTTACTAAATGAAGATATTCTATATAGGTAATGATTTACCCTAGACCTGAAGAGATTAACATTGTAGTAATTAGGGAAGCATTCTCTCAGGGGGTCTATTCTTGGAAATCACTGAATGCCTGAATAAAACTTCCTTCTCTCCAGTGGAATACAAAGGGAGTGAGGATGATGTGACTGTATATCTAGCATGATGGATCTTAGCTGTAAGATCTAAACTAGTGTAACTAAAATATAGCTCATCAGATCATTTTCCATTGAAATAATGATAGAGTAGTGAGAGGTTTGTATCAGTTCATCTTTGGGCAGGGATTGTAGGCTGGAAAATAATTTATCACTTATAAGGCCACATAGATGCTTTTGAACTTTGTTGAAGCTGGAAAGAGTGGATTGAGCAGCTCCATCCCAGATATGGCAGCAATATTTGGTCTGACCTGGCTCTATAATGATAGAGCATAGCAGCTGGTACAGTGAGGAGAACAAGTATTTCATCCTCTGCTGATTTTCTGAGTTTGCCACCTTACAAAAATAGGAACAGTCTATAATTTTCAGGGAAGGTCTGTCTTCAAAGTGAGAGATAGAATTTTTTAAAAATTCAGGAAAATTACATTTTTGAACATTTTTATTGAAAAAATAAATATTTCACCCCATAGAAAAACATAACTCAGTATTTAATGAAGAAAAAACTTAACGGCAAACACAGCAGCCAGATGTTTCCTGTAGTTCATTACCAAGTTTTTACAGATCCTGGGGTGGGGCGGGGGGAATTTTAGCCCACTCCTCTTTTCAGATCCTCTCCAAATCCTTAAGGTTTGTAGGTTGTCACTGGGGAATTCAAAGCTTCAGCCCCCTCCACAGATTCTCTAAAGGATTAAGATCCAGAGACTGACTAGGTCACTCCATTACCTTAATGTGCTTCTTCTTGAGCCACTCCTTTGTTGCCTTAGCCATATGCTTTGGGTCATGCTGTAACACCCATCCATGACCCATCTTCAGTGTCCTCGCTGAGGTAAGGAGGCTTTCACTCAAGATTTCCCTGTACTTGGCACCATCCATCTTTCCCTCGACCCAATGTAGTCATTCTGTTCCCCTAGCAGAGAAACAGCCCTAAAGCATAATGCTTCCACCATCATGCTTAATGGTTGGGTTGGTGTTCTTGGGGTCCAAGTCAGATTTTTTTTCCTCCAAACACAGCGAATCAAGTTGATACCAGAAAGCTCATTTTTAGTTTTGTCTGACCACAGCACTTTCTCCCAACCCTTCTCTGAATCAACCAGGTGCTCATTTGAAAACTTCTGATGGGCCTGTATATGTGCCTTCTTCATTAGGGGGATCTTGCAGGCATTACACTACGACATAATGTTTTACTAATGGTCATCTTGGTGACTGTGGTACCAGTTGCCTTGAGATCATCAACAAGCTCTTGCTGCATACTTCGGGGTTGTTTCCTCACCTTTCTCATCATCAGGTTCACATTATCACACTAACAGTTGACTCCTTCTCACCTAGCTGCTTGCCAATCGTCTTGTAGCCCATTCCAAAACTTGTGCAGGTATACAATTTTGTCCCAGATATCCTTAGATAATTCTTTCATTTTGCCCATTGGGGAGAGATTAGATTCTGATTCATTGACGGATTCTGTGAACTAGTATCTTTTATACAGGTAATGAATACTTGATTAGGAGTAATAATTGAGTAATAGGACTAGTCTATATGCCTCCTGGTTACATAACTGGTCAGTGGGGCCTGAATCATTGCTGATTGGTAGGGGATGAAATATTTATTTTTTCAATAAAAAAGAAATGTTCGAAAATGAATATAATGTGATTTTCTAGAATTGTTTTTATATTCTATCTCTCACTTTCAAGATGGATCTACCCTGACAATTATAGACCATTCCCATTTTTGTAAGGTGGCAAACTCAGAAAATCAGCAGAAAATGAAATACTTTTTTATCTCACTGTATTTACTGGAGTGATACAATGAACTAACCATTTTTCCAGCATCTTTAGCAATGAAACATGAGTTCCACTTGGTCTGGTGTGAACTTGAGTTCCAATAAACGTCCAAAGAAAACCACCTCATTAAGAGTACAACTGTTCATTACAACAGGAGAAAACTCAGAATCTGCTTGGAGATGATGAAATGTTAGTAAATTACTTTTGGAGGTATTGAATGCTGTTTAAGTAAGGTCAGATGAGAGATGGGTCATCTAGATTTTTGGAGGTGCACCATGATATCACCTGCATAGATATTTACAAATTGTCTGAAAATGTTATAGGCAAATTGTTAAGATAAAGCAGAAATAGAGTAAGACTGAGAAGAGAGCCATATGGGACATCTGCATTGATCTTATGTCAATTTATCAATACACTTAAGGAATTTCAACAGTAGCTACAACTGAAATGAACAGTACATGTAACATGAAGAGAAAATAATGATAATCAAGATGTTGATGTCTCATACAAAAACAAAAAGTTAAGAAGGAAGTCTATATCACTTCTACACAGACTGATTACAGTTCCTAACACTTTTTTAAGTAAGTCCACCCCAAGCAAAGTAGTAAAGCCACTAAGACACAAGTATTAGTGGGTGTGGAAGAATTAAAAAACAATAACATTGCTAAAGAACAAAGAGAAGAGTAATCAGGAGATATTGATTGACATTGCGCTTAAATTTTTGAAGATTAAAGTTGACTGGAAAGCATGGAGCCTTGAGAAACTTTTGTCCTGAAAAATTGTTTTATTATAAAAATTTTATAAATTTCAACTGGAAGCAGCACTAGCTGCTTGGTCAATCAATAATAAATATTTTCTTATAAGGAAACAGCTAATATTAACATTACCATTACTGTAATGATGTCATTGTGTTGACAAATGACTACATAATTTAATCTCTGATATTTAACATTGCATTTTATTCAATTTCTATTAGCCAGTATATGCATGTATACAGATCTGGAACCCTCATCCAGACCTGACATTCTCATCTGTGATGTCTGAGAGATTGTCCATCTACTTACTGGGGTAGATGTTTATGTAACTGCTTGTTCAAGAGTTTTTCTTATGCATGCACATATCGGATGTAGCTAAGCTGACACATGTTCACCTATTTGGATTGCTAGTAATATCAATTGAATTACAGATCACCACAATCAGCTCAACTCAACTCTACACTTGGCTTCTTCCACATCACACTGGGTGCAAAGTATATTCTGCAGGATCTAAAGTGAGATGCTTACTACATTATAATTGTTTAAAATTTAAGAAATTTTGAGATTATAAAGAAATTATTTAAAATTAAGATGAATTGGTTTTCAATTTTCTTTGTACATGCTTCTATAAAAGAAGAAAATATTTTGAAAATATGGCATTCATTACTCTTTGATATTTATTTTTTACCTTCCAGTTTCCAAAGTCATCAATAGCATTATTCCTTTAACCCAATGATTCAAATAGATGAAACTCATTAAATACTTATATTACATTTAAGAGATGCTAAAACTACTTTGAATATCAGGAGGTTTAATTAATACTCTGTCAATATGTAAATACATCAGTTTAATACTCTCTCAATATGTAAATACATCAATTTAATACTCTGTAAATAATCTTGTAGATATAAAATGTGGTAGATTCCGAAAAAGGTTTCAAAATAATTCTGCAATTGAAAGAATGCATAAGTATCATTTTGTCATAAAACTGGAGCTATTTATTTCCAGATAGCAAACTACAGTTAAGCAAGAGAGTTCACTGCTTCTAATAATAATGTTTATTTTAAGAATGAATTGTGTTGATAATGAGGGAAACCAAAGAAATAATAAGAGATAATAAAAGAGTTACAAATAAAAGTAACAAAGTAAAATGTCACAATATAAAAGTAATAATGACAATAACACTAGAAATCCTGGCAATAATGTACAAATGATGTTGATAATAGAAACTATTACTTTAGTCTAATAATAATAATAATAATTATAATAATGATAATAATGAAAATAAATATAAAAAAAGAAAATGAAGGTGATGTGATCATTGATAATGATTGATGCATTTGAAGCTGGCCTCAGAGATAATTAGATAAATGACTTAATGGTAGAGTCTTCAGTGAACTATCATTAAATGGAATTTTTCTTAACTTTAAATTTTTCATTTAATTATTAACTGTAACAACATATACACTACCTTGTCTGAATGAATCTATCTTTCTTCTATACACTGTCTATTCTGGAATCAGTCAATTTATTTTCTCTTAACGTATCACTCAACAGTTCTTTTCATCATTCTGTCTATCTAGGTGATGGTAATATTAGCTATTTCTTCATAAGGAAACGTTCAACATTCATTGACTGGCAGCCAGTGCTGCTTTTGATTGAGATTTATAAAAATCTTTCTTTTAAAAACAATTTTACAAGAAAATGGGTTTCCCAAGTCCAGTAGATGTTATCATACTTTCCAGGATGGAGTTTCCTTCCTAATCTTTTATTTGAAGTAGTGTGGTAGCCAGCATCTTGATTATGTCATTATTTTTTTTCCAGTTTTATATGCTATCCATTTTAGTTGTTGCAACTGTTAGTAGTCCTCAACTGATGTGAATTCTATTATCTGGTACAGTTTTTTTTGGATTCTGTAACACCAGTCCACAAGGTTCAAAGAAGTATGGTCTTTGCCAAGATTCACAGGCTTCACTCACTCAAAGCCATTTTTAACTATTGATCTTAGAAAGCAGTTGTATACAGATGAATTGTATACTTGTATACATTTCTCAATTGGGTTTGATGCCTATGCATGACATCCATATGAAAGTCTCAATCTGACAAGGTTATTTAAGAACATGACTTGAGTTTTCAGGTAAATGTTTTTGGTCTTGTAGCAATTTGCAGTATTTACAGTACCTCTAGTGCAGCCTATTCTATGTTCAGTTTACTTTTAAAGGATTTAAGAGTTCAATTTTCAGAGAACTATCTTTAAATGAAATCATTCTCAACTTATTAACATTAAACTGCCTTTTCAGAATAAATCTATCTTTAGTTCAATACTTTCTATTCTGGAACCAGTCTAATTTCTCTTAACATGTCACTCGACAGTTCTTTTCATCATTCTGTCTATCTACTGAGCTGGTTACCTAACAACTTTGTCATGAGACACCAGCTGCAAAGTTGTGTCTGTTGTCAACACTTGGTTTCCAAATGTAATTAAAAGCTACTAATTGCATTACTAATTCCTGAACAAACATAATACGAAACACAGTTACTGTTATAAAGCCCTTAATGTTAGATAAATTGTTTAAAAAAGGAGTTATAATTGTATTTATTTATGCATATACCTGTGCACATACATAGATATTTGTTACACTTGGATGTTTCTATCAATCAGTAAGTCTATCCAGTGATGGCATCCTGCCAGTTCATTCCAAATGAATCTTAAAATTGTAAGAGCTTAGCAAACCATTTGCTTGCAGAGGTGTTGAAGTCTCACATTTATACATACACACACACACACTCCCAAAGAACTAAAAGATAACATACACTTAACACACACATCCCAATCCCAGCAACCAATAAAACTGTCAAATTAACCAAGGAGGGTATTCTTAAAATTAGGAATCTCCCATCCTCTATCTTAAAAACAACTTGAAAGATGCCGTTTGACCAACACAAGGACTGACCAAAATTAACAATAAAAAAACAAATGAAAACTACAGATAAAGTTCACTTTCTTCTGAAACAATCTTTCATGCCTGTATTTCACTGCTACTAACAAGCAGGGATTATTTTCCTGATGATGACCATGCTGGCTGAAACTAGTTGAGGAACCTAATGGGAATAATAAAACAAAAAATATTAATATTTAACCCAGTGTGTCTGAAGATTTTAATTTTTTAACATTTTTTTTATTGTTCAAAACATATATATATATATATATATATATATATATATATATATATATATGTGTGTGTGTGTGTGTGTGTGAAAAATATATTCTTTAGTATTTTTGTTATTATTTTAAAAAAATAGTGCTTGATACAAAAGTAGAGCATAAATATAATTATTTATTTAAAAATATGATTCCAAATCGCGACATAAGAGTAGCGTGTTGGAATCATATTTTTAAATAAATAATTATATATATATATATATATGATAGTAAAGAAATAAATTTGCAGAATATAGGATTGAACAGGAATTTAAGCATACTGAAAGAATACATTTTCTACAGAAAGCCTTCTACAAACCCTCTACAACCTTAATTATGGCAAACAACTAATCCCCAAAATATCAGATTTCTTCCATAATATAACGCATGTGGAAAAAAATCCCCTATAAAAGACAGTCTCACTTCATTTTTCATCTCACTGAAAAAGGACGCAGCCATTAAAATCTTTCTCATCATTCTTTCTTTTGTCCCAAATGCCTACGAATATACAATATATATATATATATATATATATATATTAGTCATTGCATCCTACAGTTCAGTCAAACTGAATTCTTAAAATAATAAAACGTAGTGAACTGGTTGTTGGATTATCTGAAAATAATCTTATATGTTAATAGCCAATATATAATAGCTAAAAATATAATTAATACCATTCCTGTATGTTCTGCAAAGGCTGAAAGAGGGTTTTCTGTATTGAACATAATTTATTCTGACAAGAGAAATTGTCTTGAATTTAAAAATGTGGCAAATCTTCTAGTCATAAATTTGAGAGGTCTTCCATTGGAATATTAGGACTGCAGCAATTCAGTTCGGATGTGGCTAAGAAACCATAACACAGCTGATGACACTAGAGTCAAAATGCATCCCACTTAGAACAGAAATATGATGAGAACAGAATTTCAATCTGGAAATATCTTAATAAATAAATGGTCTCTATTAAATTATCAAAATGGTTTCATTCTTTTTGATACTATGAAGTGATTTGTTTCCATTCTCAGATTGAAAAGAAAATATGCAGAATAGGTTCCTGAAGATTACCTGCCTTTATAGAACCAGTTCTTCTCTCTCTCTCTCTCTCTCTCTCTATATATATATATATATATATATATATAGTTGAATGGATGTTTGTGACCATGGGTTTCATGCTTATGTGATCCTCAGACATGTTATCTTTATCACTAATATTGAGCATTTTCCAATAAGCACCACACACACATATAAAATATATATAGAAGTTATATATATATATATATATTTTGTGGAATAGACTCTTGAGAGGATGCTTTCCCAATCACTACAGTCAAGAGTCAACTGTTATCTATCCTACATATGTTCATAATCTACACTTCTTACCTCCACCTGTGTCCATAAAACAACATAAGTGGCCTTCAGTAGCTCTTGGACCTTGTTCTGGGTGAAAAATTGACTTTCCCAAACACCATAGCTCAAGACTCAGTGTTGGACATTGGGGATCTGGGGACAGCAATACAGGAGCAAAACAATGTGGAAAGGGATTGTCAATGGAGCTCTGAACAACCATAGGGAGGTCAAAGGAGGAGGAGGAGGAGGATGAAGAATAATAATAATAATAATTCAAATTCTGATCCACAAAACAAGTAGGCAAGTCCTTCCTACTTGAAGAAATGCTGCAACACTATCTTCCTATATTCATTTTTCCTATCTGGCCTTTCATCAGATTAAACTAACTAATAAATATCTATGATGGAGTGCTGAAATGCTCTCAGCCTTACCAAGAAGGAATTTATATTTGATCATTTGGTCAGATTTTGGGAAGTCAGTCAGGTAGGGAACTTTTCAACACACCGTTGTATTTATAGATATAGAGATATGTATTTCTGGTTATGTTAATAATTGTTCAAATAAATGTAAAGAAGTTCTATACCAAAACATTTTGAATGGTATTTTGCAACTTATATGCAAAATCAGAGATACGTTGAAATATTTGTAGTCGGTCAGGCTGTGAATATTTTAGGACCTTCCTTCTTATATACAGAGGGAGGAACCAATTATTTGTACACATACAAATTTTTAATTTATTGTATTCCCAACTAATGAATAAACATGCATAGAAAACAGAAAAAATTTTGATTTAATAAAAATAAATCCCATTTATCCATTTTAATATTTAGTTATTATTCATCTGAGTACAGTTAATTATATGAAAAGTATGTTTATTCATTAGTTGGAAATAGATATATTAAAAATTTGTATGTGTATGAAAATATGTTTCCCAACACTGTATTTAGCTTGTATTTACTCTTCAAATTCTAATGATATGTGTATTTTCTTCATAAATCAATCACAGCCTGTACAGTTAACAACACTTTTAGATAATCATGATTCAAAAAGAAAAATTTAAGGATATGTTACCTTTTATGCCACATCAAGCTGACAAATTCTTCTACTTTTCAAATAACATTCATTCTTTTCTCATTTGTCAATAAATTTAATAGCATTGCATAAAAGAATGAGTTACTGGTTGACAAAAGAATGTATTGTTTCCAGCACAAGAGGAGGCTGATTTTAGCTTTCCTCATCAAAGACAAGTATTTTTTCAATTAACTGGCAAGCTTTAATTGCAAAAATGTTTTTTCTTTGGATAATGTACAAAAAATAGCATTAAATCTACTGACAGCTGAAATATTGTGTAGGAAATATCTCATACATAATCATTTTAAAGATAAAAGATGAAAAGGATTAGAAAATCCTTTGATTTGTTAATATAATGAAATATTCTCTGAATCATAAAGATTAGTGTAAAAATGCTGTAGCAGATACTTTTATGAATAAATTATTTTATGACAATATATATTTATTAACATTTATTGCATACAGCTTCCCATGTTGGACATTTCTGGTGAAGATGCCTATTAATCCTATAGAAAAAAACATTTTTGTCCTTTAGAGATGGCAGTCAATGTTTTCTTTTCAGATGATCTGTCATTACTTGTATACATTTCCACATCATCAGCGGAAGGAGATGCTACTGCTGCACTTCCCTTTTGTCCAATTCTCAGAAGTTAATTATCTTTCTTTGTTGAAGAAATTGTAATCAAAATCAAATTTATTTCTTAGGTTTTATTCAACAAATAATATGACAATACACATGACAACAATCTATGTGAAAATAAAGTCCACCAACTTCCCACAAGAAAGTAGCAAAGTGAACACTGAAAATCTTTTTGACCCAACCTTCTTCCCAAAATCATTATTCTGATGTTTCGTCATTGAAATATTGATTTTTGGTAGTGGGTCCAACTAAAACTATTCCAACAGCACCTTGTACACTTTTCTCAGCCATGATGCTAGTATTTCCACAATAAATAACTAAAAGTGTCATTATAATAGAGAAAAGTATATAACAAACAATAAATAAAATGACCACAAGAGATAACTACAGCAACCCATTAATGTCAATTTTAGGGATGGTGGTGATTAATAGGTCATAGGTAGAAACCTATAATTAATATCTGTTTTCTTTTAATCCTGGATTTGAGATCAAAATTTCTATCCTATAATTTGAGATCTAAATTTTCATCCTATAATTAATATCATACTTTTTTAAATCTATAATTGTTGTCTTTTTAAGACAACAATTATAGGTTTAAAAAATATGTTATTAATTATAGGATGAAAAGAAAACCCATAATAAAAACCTGGATTTGAGATCTAAATTTTTATCTAGACTTGAATATGGTGATTTTCTAAGCATAGCTTAGATGTGAGACAAGGTTGAAAGTATAGAGCAGCCAGTGAGGATTGAACTCACTATTCAATCATAATTGATCTAGTGAGACAGGCTTGCTAACCACTGATGAGGTTATACCCAGACAAGGCTATGCCAAAGGTCAAAATCTTGTCTGGGGAAGTTGACAAAAACTACCCCATGTAAACGTGGTCTACAGGAAATTTTTTGTCTGAGCCTATTGGCTTGCAGCACATAAAAATTGGCTTTGTGCTACATCCTGTCTTGTGGGGAGGTCGGGTAAATATCATTTGTTAACCATTGACACCACAATGAACTGCCCTCCCTAGACTTGGATATGAATGAGTGGCATTAACAGGAAATATACAGCAATCTCTGCCACAATGCAGACCCTTACAGGATCTAGTATGCTGTATAATATTATCATTCCTATATTCAAACTTTAAATTCTGATTAGATATTTTCCAGTTTCTAACTAAAGAAGTTTGTTTTACAGTATCAAATATAGAAATAAAGAAGATTATCTGAAATAAATTTCTTTTGTTGCTTCAATGTTGAACTTTTATAATTAAAAAAAAATAAATGTTCTTTGCCTGCTTTTTGTATTTTTTTTTCTTAATAACATGGTCTACTAATCTATTTATTGGATCAGAAATTAGGTGAAGTAGAGATCTGAATTTTATTTCTTGCAAAAAACCAAACTCGCTTGGATTATCAGCTGAAGGATATTCAAATCTATTCAGATCTGTCCTTCTTCTCTTTGCTTATGTCCTCCCCATCTACTGATTAGGTCTCCTTATGTTTAGCAAAAGAAATATATAATATTAATGACTGCAATGATTTTTTTTTAAAGAGAAGCAAGAAATAACTCAACATGGAACAATGGTTAGCAATCTAGTCTCACAGACCATAAATAGTAAGTTTGGTTCTTACTAAGTGTCTCACACATATTGCTGTGTTAGACCAAGCAAAGGTTAATTTCTGCCTGAATTTCTGGGATGAGGAGTAATCTTTATTCACACATGTACTATTGTCCTTATTTTTGTTGTTATTATGACAATGTTTTAACCTTTGTGCTCTTGAGCCTTTATCAAGCTTTTTTCCATCTGTGTTATCTTCAGAGAATTTTGAACTGAGCCCTTTTTTAGTCAATGCAGTACTAAATAAGATTAGGACAAGATATCTCTCGACATTTTCAGCAAAATGAAAACCATCTACCATCATAGATTAAATAAAGATTTCAGTTTGAAATACATGAAGTTACCTAGGTCAAAAAACATCTGATGACGAGGGGTTACAATGGCCAAAATATTGTGATAATAGCCACAAAGATGTGGACAATAGTCCAAACATAGATAAGCTAAGTTTGGTACATAGCTACATAAATTGATCAAATGTTATGATAAAAACAACCAAGATAAAGATATCCCTATGAAAGGATCGTTATTTAACAAATGAATAAATACTGCAAACCTTTAAGGATATCAGTTACATAGCAGAAGCACTAGACCAGATGTGACAACAATATTCAATGCATGAATGAATGGTAGACTTATAAATGTATTTTTCCTGGTTTGAACACATTTTTCGTCTTGAATCCTGGTAATACTTGCTTAATTTTTTGTAACTAGAAATCATGTGACATTTGGTACCCTGATCACATATTTTATATTCTTTTTGCATTACAAATTATATTTTTAAATTTTATTTTTCAGTTGAATTCTTCAGAACAAACATTGTTGGAAGTGTCATTGTTTTCTCTTTACTCATTTGGGCACCAATTTGCTTTTACATTAAGTACAGAGTAAGTACTTTTATTTAACAAAGCATTTTAATTGTTTGTTGATTTAATCACTAGTGTCTCCATACAGTACCATATATATATATATATATATATATATATATATATATATATATATATATATATATATAATTTTTGCTTATATAAAGAGCCACCTGAGTGGCCACTCACATTTACAAATTGATAACTAATTCAGTGATATACAATTCAATAAATATCAATCATCTGCAAAGATGCTGCAGTCATATACAGTCTCCTCCAAAGTATTGGAATGACAAGGCCAATTCCTTTGTTTTTGTTGTTCCCTGAGGACATTTACGTTTAAGGACAAAAGATGAATATGGGACAAGAGTTCAGAATTTCAACTTTTATTTCCTATTTGAAGGGTACTCTGTGTGTGCGTGTGTGTGTGTTAGTGAATTTATTCACAACTATTTTACATGTCCTGGAATTGATTACCTTAATTTTTCATATTCAAAAACAGTATATATATATATATATACACACACACACACAAGGCATATTTAGGCAGCAAGAATTCAACCAAATAAGTTTTGTGAGATTCAACTGACAAGGTCTACTTAGCTTAATTTTTATTGCCTTTTTCCAATTTTCAAATAAAATGTTGTACATCATGAACAAAATTGTAGATAAACAGTTCAAAGTTCATGCTTTTTTTGACCATCACAGTCATTATCAAGAACTGGGTGTTGTCAATATCATTAGAAAAAATTTCTAGATATACAACCAAGCATTTTGTATCGTGCTGGAACTCAAATCACTCCAAAGTGAGAAATGTCCTACAGGACAATAGCCTAGTGGATTAAATTCTGAGAATTGTCCCATGGGACACTAGCCTAGTGCATTAAAGTTTTGGTACATGGATTTGGGGACATAGTAATTGCAAGTTCAATTCCTGCACTAGGCAGTGTGTACTTGGACTGATCGGAAACAGTACAAATAATAACCGAGCAGTACAAAATAAGAACTAGACAAGATATTGACAGCAGCATGAGAAAAATCTACCTCCATAGATTAAATAAAAGGTTAATTTCAAAATTCCTGAAAATGTCATCAAGATGGGGACAATATTTTGTGTGTAAATAATACTATTAATTGGTTGGTTCATTTCTAAACTGATATCATATATATATATATATATATATATATATATATATATATATATATATATATATATATATATGATGAAAATATAGTTTTAAGGTATGCTATATTTATAGGTGGGAGGCACGGTGGATAGCAGCTTGGATTGAGGAATCGGAGAGCTGAGTTCAAATTCCAGTTGAATCCATTACAATCACTTACGTGTCAATACCCTTAGGAAAGATATGAATCCTCTTCTTCTCCCATCAGGACAGACCGGGTTCTGTAGCCTTGGATAGCAACTGGTGTACCACAGAAAAAATTGGCAACCTACTGCGAGAAAAAATCTACCTCGTCAGTCATGTATCAAAAGATACATGATCACTTAAGCATAAATCACGCATGGCACATAACTGAGTGACTGATATTTATAGATAAATATGAGGGATAGAGCTTATGTAAATATAAAAGACAAACTATGAAATAGCTACAAATAACCACATTCAGAAGAACAAAGAAACAGACTGAAATGAAAAACTTACACTGTTTCTTATATAGAAAGATACACAAACTTACACAAACCATATTGTCGATGAACTTAAAAATACAGATTAAATGTGTATGTCCAAAGAATATAATTTTAGACAAACTTCCTAAGGATAGAAAAAAAGACATGAAAAATATCAAAGACTATTTGATTGGAGTAACTAAAAAAAATTTCTTATCGAGATTTAAAAAGGTCATTATTCTCTTAATTACTATTGCCTTAAGTTCCTTTTCAAATATTTAATCTTGGGAATAAAATTGTTTTTTTTAAGTCTCTGAAAAAAATCAATATATAAATCAATATTATTCTCTCATTTCAAATCCTTCAGGGAAGTTGAAATATTTGCATACATTTTAAATTGCCACAAAGTCTGGTATTTTGATGATATATTCTTATATTATTTTTTAGTATATAGTCTTATATATTTATATACTATTTTAGTAATTATAAAATGTGTAATAAAAACCAAGTGAACATGTGATACACATTGATATATAGTCTTCGTCTCAGCCAGAATAAACTTGTCACAACAGAACATCAAAAAAGTTAAGTGCAGTGTTGACATGAGGTGATATTCCAGCTGCTGATTTACATTGACCAGACCAGCTGCACTTAGGTTACAAGCGTGGAAAAAGCTGCATGACAAAGATAGAGATATAAGTGCCACCCCAGTGGTAGGGAGATTCTCTCAGACATTGTAGATAAGAATGTAAGATTCAGATGAGTGGTCAAAGGTGACACACTGGCAGATAAAATAGATGAAGTATTAAAATGATATATATATATGACATGTTGAATTGAATATGGTCTAATGTTAATTATGTTTTATGAATATGTCCTGAAGATAGTCTATTAGACCGAAACGTCCAACATTGACATTATATTATCATTAAAACAGCATAATTGCATATTAGGATTTTTGTTTGTTTTTTCCGTATATTTTTCTTCGTACTGTTGGATCTCTATCCATATATTTGCTTACATATATATATATATATATATATATATATATATATATAACTTTTAATACTTCATCTATTTTATGAAATGGAACTAATGTTTTTAATTTAATTACAAAATTAAATTTGAAACTTTTAACTTCCATTTTTGAAACATGGTTATTACTGTGTAGCAAAAAAGCCATATTTTAAATCAGTTAATTTATAATATTAATGCTCTGTAAATTTACATTGAGCACTATTTTGTAAAAATAAAAAATATCAATAAGAACACTGGATTATATATCATACTGTTCTTTCTTTATATATATATATATATATATATATATATATATATATAGGTATTATATATATGAGGTATTGTAAGTATTTACACTATTCAAATTGCTGTCCTCATCTTTACTGTCACATTCATGATGTTTCAGCCTTCTTCATGTGATATTTGTTGTAATTTTAAACTAATGCATTTATTCAGACCATGGGGATAGATTGTTCTAAATCCATATACTATGTCTTTGGATATCTCAGTTTAAGTTTATTCACTTGATAACTCTCTAAGTTTTTGTTCTCTCTGCTGGTGTCAGGGATTGAACTCCCAACACTTTGGGTCAAATCTCAGATATTTAAATTGTTGTACTTGTTCAATTTTGTAATTTGCATGTTGCACTGTTCCTTTTGCTGACAACTATGAATTCTGTCTTGCAATTGATGTGAAGTCCTTTCTTCTCTCTTTCCTTCTCTACCATCTGTAGGAGTTCTTGTAGTTTCCTGATTGCTACTTTTAAAATGGCTTTCAGCTGAAATCATTTTCTTGGTTCAATCACTAATCAGCTTCATCAGATAAAAGTGGTTCACTGATTAGGCTTGCAAACACTTGTTTATTCAATTTTTCTGAAAAGAATTTTTGCAATTTTGCTTTGGGTCACACCAGGCCATCAAAGAATCTTGGCATGCAGGGTTGACATGTGGTGATATTCTAGGCGCTGCATGCAGATTTACATGACTGGTACAGATGGAACAAAGTTACAAGTGTGGAAAGAGCTGCATGACAACGATAGAGATATAAGTCCCCACCCCAGAGATTTGTGAACATTTTTTATCTTTATTCAACAAATCAATTTTTATAAACTGTAAATATCTTTTTATTCTCACTAACTCTACATTTTGTTTTGCCTCATAGCTGAGCTAACTACCTCTTTCTCATGTTTGTCTGTAGTCAATATTTGAGTAATTTCAAAGTTTCAAAGCTGACTAACCCTCCTTGCTTTGGAAGGTTAGCACAATACAGTCTTTCTACTTTCAATTTCTCTATATTCATCTTTTGCACAGCAAAATGTATAAATATTAGTAATGAATGTTAAAACTTATAATTTTGATACTTTTATTTGGTAGCATTAATTTTTAGTTTATTCATGAGCAATATTTTTATGTTCACCATATGAACATTTCATTTATTTGAAAATTTTCTATTGCATTTCATCATTCTAGTAAAGTGTCTGTAAGTTTTTAAATTCCTTCCAACAAAAAGTGGATCAAGCCAAGAACGTTTTATCAATTCCTTGCAGTTTAATGGAAGGTATGCAAATTCATATTTCATATATTTGCATGAGAATCAATAAGTATAAAATGTACTCTAAAGTCTGAATATTTTTCTTAAATGTTAAAAGTCTATGCTTGTCGGTCTACTTTTTAAAAAATGAAATAAACTAGCCATTCCAAAGAGAAGTGTTTATGCTGTGCATGCAACAACCACTTAATATGTTTATTAACAATATAAATATATGAAAATCTTTGTTGTTTAATCAATTTCATGCTCTCATTACTTATAATTAAAACATTTCTTCTGACTGCCTCTGTATTATAAATAATTTAAAAAATCTATATCAGTTAAAATTTGATAAAATACATCTGCTTTTACAACAAATTTTACAAATCATTTAAATATATTTCATGAGATGACCAACTTCAAACAAGAATCTGAAACATGATAGTCTGGCTAAGAAGAAACCAACTTAAAGTAGAAATTAGTCAGCTTATAATTTACATAAAAAGATAATTTACACATCATTAAAAACTTACATCTAATTATGTTGCAGTTTCATTTTTTTAACATCTATACTAATTAAGTTATTTAAAACAGAAAGGAAGATTATTTTTATGTTCCAAGTTTGTTGTTTATAACTATGTCCACACACTATATGGTTGGTGTGATGGATAGTCACTCAGAATGAGAAATCAGAGAGTTAATTTCAAATACTAGTACTGTTCATCACATTCATTTATGCACAATTACCTTTGGGAAAGATATGGGTTAAATAGTAGGACATGTAACTGGAAAAAATCATTTTTATTTTTTAAAAATTGTTAAAGCAATATTCATTTGTAAAAAAAAAATTCTTACAAGCCAAAATATAACTGGGCTTTAAATAGCCACTAAAGGCTGATAAGCTATGGAAAAAAATCAATCAATCCACAAACACACACACACACACACACACACACACACACACACATATATATATATATATATATATATATATATATATATATATATATGTAATTTCCTGCTTTTCATGATGTTCACTACTGTATATCCATACAATTTAGTTATTCACCAAAAAGATAAGTAATTATAATTGGCTTATCCTTTTTTTTTTTAAAAAGAAACATTTACACAGACATTATATATATATATATATATATATATATGCAACAAATTTGAAAATTGTTTGTTGATATATGAAATTATATACCTTTATTATATATATATATATATATATATATATATATATATATATGGTGGACTCTCTAATCATGAATGGTAAATGAGGGTCAGCATTGGATGGTGCCTTTTGTTTTACACTTATACATGCTAGCAGGGGCTGTTGTGGAGAAAATCAGGTGAGGGAAAGACATATTTCATTTGTACTTTCTTAAGTGTGATAGTAGCCCAGCCTTGCTACAGGCAACAAAGCCACACTGACAGATAAAATTTGTTAAAGCAGGATTTCGATGGCATCTCTGCTTCAAAGCTTGATGAAGTTGATCACAGTGCATCCTAGGTTTTCAGATTTCAAGTTGGCTTTCAATTTGTCTTTGTAGCATATGAGTGAACATCCAAATGAATGCTTGGAGTTTGGAATTTGGTAGTTGTCCATACAGCATCTTTTTTGGAACCATAGTTCATCCATTGTCACAACATGACCAGTCCACCTAAGTTGTATCTTTGCTAGAATGATGCCTGTGATGTTGTTACATTTCTTCAGTATTGAACTATTCTTGACCCATTTTGTCTCACATATGGCATGAAAACAGCTCATGTGAAAGGCATCAAGTTGATTTATGTGTTTGCAATACAGGGTCCAAGTTTCAACACCAGAGAGAATTGTTGAGAGAATGACTAATCTGTATATGTCGATCTTTACTCTGAAAGACACAGCTTTGGTGTTCCATAACTTATGTTTAAGTTTACTAAATGCTGTGCTGGCTTTGGCTATTCTGGATTGGATTTCTCTGTCTATTTTTTCATCAGAAGAGACTGTTTGATCCAAGATATGTGAACGCCTCAACAGTTTTTAATGCTAAGCCATAAATGAATACAGAAGGATTTGTGAGAGATGGATTGGCTGGTACCAGCTGGTACATTAGCTCATTTTTCTTTATGTTGATAGTGAATTCAAATGCTTTCGCTGTTTCAGAGAATTTATCAAAGATAATGTCTTCTTGACTGTGTGCTAATAGAGCAGCATCATCTGCAAAGAGATGATCATGTACCAAATGTAGACTAAGTTTAAATTGTGCTTTAAAGCATTGCTGATTGTATAAACCTCCACTTGTTCAGAATTCAATACTCCTTCACTTATGTCAAAGAATGCTTTTTCAAGCATAACAGAAAAGAAAAGTGCAAAGAGAAGAGGAGCAAAAATGCAACATTGCTTTGTACCATTGGAGATGAAAAAAAGTGTTCGATTGCTCACTTCCAGACCTCACAAAAGCTTTCATTCCTTCTTGAAAGGAGATAATATAGCACATTTTTTCTGAAACACCTAATTTTGACAAAACTTTCCAAAGAGCAGTTTGAGATACAGTATCGAAAGCCTTTATAAAGTCTACCAAAACAAATAGATCCTTGTTTTGTTCTCATGCTTTCTATTGAGCCTGCCAGAGACAAAATATCATATTCATGGTTCCTCTACTGGATCAAAATCCACACTGGGTCTCTGGTAATGCTGATTCTGAGACAAATTCATTAAGCCTATTCAGGATTTTGCCAGCAACCAAAAGAAGAGATATCCCTCTGTGGTTATCACATTCACATCTGTTTCCTTTGCGCTTATACAAATGGATAATTGAAGCAACCTTATATTGCTGTGGCACTTCTCCCTTTTCCCACAAAAGGTTGAAAAATTCAAAATTTATATATATATATATATATATATATATAAAGCGTACAAAAACAGTCTGTAGTGAAAGAGATAATCAGCTACTTTGAAAAAAAGTTTATGTTTTGTGTGCGATCTGCCGAAGAATAATTACCAAAGAGTAGTTAGCAAAAAAAAAAAAAATCTACTTTAAGGACTAGAATCTATTCTAATGTTCTTCCTTCCCTTGAATGGCGTGACCAATCAGAAAGATCTCTTGGTGAACAAAAGCCGTTCTTCTTCGCTTATAAAGGCAGGAGATTTTCTGAGCTCGGGAGATGAACACGTGTTTTTGCTGGTGAGAAGTGAAGGCTGGATGTTTGACCCCATTTTGTCCTTTCTACGCTGCTTGTTGGACTGTTATGATGGGCTATCATTTGAACTGTGATTTGGCTACAAGTGTTGTGGTTGAGAGACAGAAGAAATCCATTGCAGACGTTTGTTGCTACTATAAGTTGACAGTTGACAATAGTTTTGGTTGTAAAGAAAAGAAAAGCCGGTCATGTGATACATGATCTTATATAAGCAAAACACATGTAAGCTCTCTCTCTTTGGTTTTTCATTCATCTTTCTCCTTGCTGCCAAGATTTAATCTTCAAGAACTCCGGTTTTGACCATGCAAGTCAGACGTTAAAGACCATTACCAACATTCATGCAAGTACAAACTCTAATATCATTCTGAACTCTTGCCAACTTTACAAATCCACAATTCCAAACATGCTAAAGGAACTTTATTATTCTAAACTACATTTTAATAACTACTTCTCCTTTATGAGCTCAGGTACAAATATTTCCAAATCTAAGAGACATAACTCTATCACACCTTCAGCTTATATAAGATTGTGTATCACATGACTGGATCAGATCAAAAACGCGGGAAAACAGATTTGTTGTGTGCAGGCGGTTTGATTGGTCGGAACTGACCAATCAGCGAGCTAGTTTTGAGATCAACCAATGAATGCTTGTCACATGATTTCTATATACTGTGTGTATGTAATGGTGGTGGTGATTAGCACAGATCTCTTGGTGAACAAAAGCTGTTGTTCCTCGCTTATAAAGGCAGGAGATTTTCTGAGCTCGGGAGATGAACGCATTTTCTCATTTTGTTCGACTCTGGTCCGTGCTTGACCACATTACTGATGCATGTGGATTACTTTTGCTTGTTACGACTAACACCGTTCTGTTAAGTTCAATTTTATTTTATTGGTAACGTTCTTTTGTTGACTGTTATCTGGAAACATTTTTGATTTTTTTCTCACTTCTTCCTTTCTTTTTTAATTTATTACTTTCTCATTTCTAATTTTTTCTTTTCAGTTTTTATGTTAAAGTCTCCCTTTTAATTAACTTTTTAATTTACTATATTCTGCTCCCACAATTTATCTGTTCAGTTGTCATCAGACTTTATTTTTTCTTTACTTCAAATTACTACATTTTAATTGTTATATGTGACTTCCTTCTTTATTTTATTTTCCTTTTAAATAATCTTTAAATGTTTTATTCTTTTATTTTTTCTGTTTTTTTGTAATTGTTCTAATTGTTTGTGTTTATCTAGTCTAATTTGTCTGTTTTCTGTATTTGTTTATTGACAAGCCTTTATTTTTTTAGCCTTGATTTTGTTTTCGTATTCATGTCTATAACTTGACAAGCCTTTATTTTTTGAGCAGCTATCTTGATTTTGTATTGTTTCGTTTTCGTGTCTGTAACTTGTATTTTTGTTTATTAGCAAGCCTTTATTTTTTAGAGGCCATCTTGATTTTTTTGTTTTGTGTTATTACATATTGTTGCGTATTTATGTCTGTGACTTGTCTTTTTTACTTTTATATTTAGTGTAAAAAAAGATTGTTTAAAGTGTTTTCTTTATATTTTTTTAATTTGTGTAATTTATTCTTTTGTATAACATTTGTTTTGAACTGTTGTATTACATAATAATTTTGTGCATATTTTTTTGTTTGTGACCAATTGTTCATGTTTTGACGTATTTTGTAACTGTTATTTGTTTGTCATTTTGAATTTGTTTGTTTCGCTGCTAGGTGAACTTTGTTTAAGTCTTTTTCCCCTTGTCTATAGGCTACCATTGTTTCTTTCCACCCCTCCCCTTCACTTCCCATTGTTTAAATCCTAAAGGTGGAGAAAAAAAAACATCCCATCCTTCCTTATTAAAAGGAAGAAACCTGTCATGGCCAGTTTTAAGAGGTCAGTAAAGAAAAGAGTAAAAGAGTCTGAAAAGAGCCAAAATGTAGAAGCCAATAATGGCCAAGAAAAAGACAAGTCAAGTGAGAATACAGAGACCGGGGATCTGCCCTCTTGTTGGAAGTCCCCTGCCTAATTGTATTATCAATATTGCGGAGATCTTGGAGTGAGCTAAGAGTTACGCTCACCTTGTCGTAGAAGGTGGACTCTTGGAAGACCCCCGAGAATTAAGAAAGATTGAAAAAAGGATAGTGTCGGTCTTTGTCGTGGACAACTGTTCACGCCAAATTTGTTGCTCGACGAAAGACACAGTGATAAAATTACTGGAGTCCTTGGAGTTTAAGCCCCTCAGAATCATTAAAGGAGCCGAGTATTTCATGTGAGACAAATTGCTACCCACGCCAGAAGACTGTTGCTGCTTCAAGTCGTGACTTGATAACCAAAGACCTAATATGCACAGAGTATGAAGGCCAAAGAAGGACCAGCATGGCAATATATGAAGTCCCTGCTGTATCTATTGGGGAACACCTGGCTGATTTCCTATCTCTGTATAGCGAGATACTAGGCACTTCCTGCGATAGCCTGAACGGGGGTGGAGTTTTCGAAATATTGTTAGACCGAAAAGACTTCCTCTCCATCCCCAACTGTCTGGAAGTAGGGAGTTTGAGGCTGCCGGTCATTATGAATGGCCGCAAACTGGTATGTTAGATGTGTGGAGAGACTAGTCACCTCTCCTCTTTCTGCCCAGAGAAGAAGGCCTCTGGAAGTCAAGCTCCAGTTGACCAAAATTCCCCCTGTCCGTGTCTTTACCTACCGCCTTGCCTGTAATGGGCATGCCAGCTTCTGGGACCGATACGGCTAAACCTCTGGTTGGCGCAACATCTACGGCCACATTCCCCAAAGAGCCTTTGCCCACAGCTAGTGCAGCTGTGAAGAAGGGGGAGAGGGAATGGCTGGTTGCTGGTAAGACCAGACGGAAGCACCAGACAGTGGGTCTTCAGTCCCATGAAGCCCCAAGGTTGAAAGGAACATGCAGCCCCACTCCCTCTGGCAATGTTAAGGGTTATATCCTGGCCTCAAAACAACTTTTCAAGGAACAACAAAAAAGTATGACCCGGGTTATGAAAAAACTGAAAAGATTAAGGAATTAAAAAAAAATTAGACCTTCAAAAATAGACCCTGCCCAAATCTCCTACTCCTTCAACGTCTGCTGTTCCATCCACACTTTCACTCAACAACCTTCACCTCTGGCAACACCTAAACCAGTTCCCCTCAGCAGAAATCCCAGCCCTTGCTGATAAAAGTCTGGCTACACCCCTCTTCATATTCCCAGATCTTCCCCCGTTGAAAAAAGATCATCCTGTACCTCTTTTCATATTCCCAGTCCTTCCCCAGTTAAACAACGATCCACCTACACCCCTCTTCACACTCCTAGTTTTTCCCCCCAGTTAAAAATGTTGAAATGCCCCCTCTTCCTTCCAAAAGGCAAAGAAGCCCCACTCAGGAGCTTAAAGACAAGTGCAAAAAAAAAGCAACGGCATATATACAACTCGGAGGAGGATTTGTGTCATATCTCCCCCACACAAGACTATGGGAACCGCATTAAGAACCTGAAGCACCTGCTTTCCATCAGGCAGTATGCCGATTTAGATGTGGAGAATCCTTACAATTTCTCGCATGCACAAAGAAATCTCATGATCATCAGAACTGGGACTGGTGCCAAACATACATGGGCGATGTTTGACGAGGCAATCAGATCACACAGGTTGTCGTTGCCCATAGCTATTGTTCAAAATAAACAGCTCAAGCATTTAAAACAATTTTGTGCAGGGAGGGTCCCAGTTTTAGTTCACTCCACCCTCTATACAGCTATTAAATTGACATTCCCCTGGGATATCGGTGGAATCTCCTAAGACAGTACCATCAAGACTGAAATGGGCCATGGGTCTACGGGAGAGGCTGTCGGTACCCTTACCCCGACCATGTTTAAACCAGTGTCCCAACCCTAATTAGGTCTGATAATGGCACTCTGATTAGCAAGTTTGAATGTCCGGGGCCTGAAGTCGGAGTCTCGAAGGGTGAGACTCGATCGCGATCTTCAGCGCCTCAGATTGGGTGTATGCTGTGTACAGGTGACCCATTTTTTATTTCACAACCATGAGGACATTCTGGTTCGTCCTCTATTCAGCATGTTGTGATGGATGCTCGAGGGATGTTTCCTGGCTGGTAAGCAAGTCTCTGGATGCAGCATGTGCTCTTGTCTTTGTGGATCTGATGGGCAGGCGTGCTGGATATTACCATAAAGGATAAGGCTCTTCATCTCATTGGGGTTTATGTGCCCAATTACTCTACGCAGCAGCCTGTTTTTCTTTGGTGGATCGAGCCGTTTTTGATGACATCTCGTTTGGTAGTTCTAGCGGGTGATTGATCTCATCGATAAGTATTGAAATGAGCAGCCCCGGGAGGTTGTATGGACTTGGACTAGGGGTGGCTGCTCAGAAATGGTGTTGAGCACAAGCTACATTGACTGAGTTCTAGTTAAGAGAGTTGAAGTAGGGCTCTTAGAATGTCCAAGTTTCCATTTTATAGTTTACTTGGATCATAGGCTTGTCCAGGTTTGGGTAAACTTATAAGCCTAAGATTAAGATGGCTGGTTACTGGAAATTGAATGCATCATTATTTGGTGAGCAAGATTTCCGGGACCAGCTTTTATTAATGCTACAGTGGGAATTGTCGGGGACTGTGGTTGGGAATAAGTGGTGGGATTTGTTGAAATCAAAACTTAGGTCTTTTGCTGCTGATTTTAGTCGATGACTCAAAATAGCAGGGTTAGCAGTGCAAAAGTTTTGTGAGGAAAAAATCCTGTGTTAGTGGGGACGTAGCCGTAGATAAGGCAGAGCTGGCCTCCTTGCTTATCAAGAAGCATCAAGCTCTAGTAGTTAGGGCTAGGCTAAAAAGAATGTTTTGCGAGGATACGAATATGGCCGCTTCATTGCATGCAGAGGAAGCTCGTAGGGCATCTAGTCGGCATATCGCACGCATCACATTGCTGGACAAGCAGACTGTGACTACAGACGCGGGCATTTGTGAGACTTTCCATGACTAATTTTTACCAGGGAGCCCAGTTTGAGAGCTGCTGAGTTCAATGCCTATTTAGCCGACTTTCCCCGCCTTTTATAAAAAAGAAATAAATGTTCAAAAATTAATATCATGTGATTTCCAGAATTTCTTTTTATATTCTATCTCTCACTTTCAAGATGGACCTACCCTGAATATTATGGACCGTTCCTATTTTTGTAAGGTGGCAAACTCAGAAAATCAGCAGGGGATGAAATACTTATTTTTCCTACTGTATCTTCATAATCTTGTCATGTCCATACAAAAACCTCATTCAATAATCTACTTTCAGTGGCTCTTGGGCCTTGTATTATGTGACCATTTATTAAAAAAATGATTGTATGAATTAGATGTAATAATTCAGTAAATCATTTGTTTGTAGATGAACTTTTAACATCTCTCCTAATTGTTTTCTTTATCCTCTGAAAGATGTTGAAATAGTATTATGATAGACTGTCAAACATAATATCAGTTAAAGACATTTCTCCTCTGATTAATTTCTTCTTTGAAGTTAACAATGCTGACAGAACTGAAGTCACCAGGAAGAATTTAATATTCCATAATTGTCAGTGACTGATACCATAAAGTAGCAGATACTTGGGTGTGCCTCACAACCGATATAATTATGTATTGGTGTTACTGATTGATGTTCACATCCAAAGAAAAGCCGTCATTTGGGATACTGATTTTCAATTCATTTGTTATTTTTTTAGAGAAATGTAAAACAAAAAAGAAAGCAATAAAAATAATAATAGAAGAATTGTTAGCCATTTTTGAAATGTTACTTTAAAACAAGGCATAAATATTCTTAGATAAATTTCTGCATTAGACTTTATTAACTGTAAGCACCAAAGTAAACAAGATCAAGATTGCTTTTCAAGTAAACTGAATGATTACTTAACATGGTTGACCTTACTAGAACTTTGTGCTAATAATATTATGTCTACAAGCATGAAAAAGAAGGAACCAAATTTGGCAAACATGCAAATAATAACTTGATTATATTAAAAGACGTAATTTCTTTGTGGATTTTTATCTCTGTTTGTTTAGCAGTCATTCAGCTGAGTAATATTTGAGCTGTGCAAGAAAATGCCTGAAAGAATGAAAGCAGCAAAAAGTGATGATTTAGTTTGATTCATTTCACTGGCTTCTAAGTAAATGTCCAGTTCAATATTGGACTGCATTCAACTCTTTCATTTCTGGGTATGCTTGTCACTAAGAATTTCCTTGTTATAAAATCAGTCTAGGAAATTCTTTTTGAAAGTGTTATTACTTTTTATCAATTAGCTTTTATTCCCACATCTACATCTATCAAATTGGTCCTTATTTCTAACATGTTCAAGAACTGAAAAAAGTATTTTAATAACCACCATGTTAAAAATAGGAAAATATATACGTGTATAGACACAGCAGATTTTGGCTTTGTTCCCTAGTTAGTTCATTATCATGACAAATAAATGTCAAATTTTTATTCAAACATTAGTACGAATTTGAATAAAAACAGAAAAATTGTTAACAAGTATCAGAATATGAAAATATTTCATAGCATTTCACTAGTTTAGGAGAGCTTGGGAAACCATAAGTCACTTATGGTATCTCTCTTAGTGCCTATATCCTCTCCAATTATTTAGAGAAAGATTATACTAAATTGCATTTGTATTATACTAAGTGTTGACTTCAATGTTCATGCTCTATCTCTGATATTGAGCACTTTATCCCATAAATATAGCACACCTTAAGAGTATATTGCTTCATATATATATATATATAAAATTTATATTTGAATTTTCTTTTATTTATTTGATATGTAAAATTATAAATGCAAACTTTAAGTTTCAAAGTGTGATTATATACAAGGGTCAGACACTATTTTTCAGACACTTTATTTTTTCAAGTTTTAGGTAGCACAGTCAGTCTGTACTGTTTTAGTGTAATGGCAATAACATTTAAAAACTGTTTCAATGCTACAAATGGAAAAGCAGAATTCAAATTAGAAGTATTTTTATTTTTTACAAATTTTCACATTGCACAGGCGACAGTATTTTTCGGACATTCCAGAAACAATGCTAATAGTTTATGGCAGCACCCTTTTTTTCAATGACTTCTATCAGTCTATATTCATAATGTTCGTACATATTGATAATAACGTCTCTTCATGTTTCTAGCTGTCTATTTTTAGCATTTTGTATGCGCTGCCACAGTTCAGCCTCTCTGGTTATTTCTGGCCCGTTGTAAACAAGCTCTGCAAGCATTTCCCATATGTTTTCAATTAAATTTAAGTCTGGACTTCTTGCAGGCCATTCCATAGTAGTTATATTTGCTTCACACATCCAATTTTTCACTGATTTGTCCACATGGATACTGCAGTTATCTTGCTGCAAAATAAAATTACTTTTCATTTCTTTTTCTATGAGTGGTAGGGCTCTCTTTTCCAAAAGTTCTCTGTAGCTCAAGCTATTTTGACGTCCTTTTAACCACTCGAGCCACAAGTTTCCATTCGGAAATACCATACCCCAAACCATGACTTCTCCTCCTCCCATCTGTCTCTTGTTGAGAATAACAGGTTCACCTTTTCTCGACCATGTACACCACTTGTCAGGTCCATCGAACTTAAAAAGTTTTTCATCGGTAAATATCACTTTCTTGAAGTCAACATGGTTTATTATCCATCTTTTGACACTTCCCAGCCTTGCCTCCTTGTGTTTTCTTGTTAGTGTAATTCTTTTCTTGATTTTAGCATACTTAAGTCCAATTTCGTGTAGCTTTCTTTGTACAGTTCGAACACTGATGTCAAGTTCACACTTCTCCTTTACTTTCTTCGCTGTCCCCTTTTCTCCAGATGATAACAACCTCATAACACTTCTCTTCATTCTTCTTTCTGTTCTCTTGGAAATTGTTTTTTTCCGTCCTCTCTTCTTCTTCTTCCGCTCATAGTCTGTACTTAGCATGTATTCAACTGTTGACTTTGGTAGCTTCATCTCAGCGGCGATCTTTCGGATGCTGAGCCCGTCTTCTCTCTTCTTTTGGACCAAACTGATGACTTCTTTTGAATGCATTCTTCTTCAGGATTTTAATACGTTTTCACGGTGAATGGAAAAGATACTCAAATGTAATGGTCAGGGTACAATTTACCTGCAGAAAATTTGCATATTGTAAACGTCCGATGACTAAATCATTAAAAAACCCAGAATTTGTGTCATGTCCGAAAAATAGTGTTGCCTAAGTTGAAGTAAAAATAAAGAAAACATGAAACCAAAGACAAACCCATCAATCAATGTTCATACCATTAATGGACAGTTACTGCTGAACTACCTACTCATCAACACAAAAGCTCTCGGCAGCAAAAAACACATTTAAGCACACTTTTCAAAGTGTCCCAAAAATAGTGTTGGCCCCTTGTATATACTCTCCAATTACTTAGAGAAAGATTATACTAAATTACAGAATATAATAAAAGTAATTATTTTTTTATTATATTCTTATTCATCAATCATCAGAGGATATGCAAGCCTTTGTCAAGCCATTCAGTTACAAAACGGAATACAGAGATAGATGCTTTTTCCAAAGTAGAAAAACTTCTCAGGACTGATGTGATATTAATAATATAAATATTTAGTATGTTTTAATCCACTAAAAACTTTTTTCTATGAATGTTTAAAAAGATGCAATTATATTAACCGTCACTGTGTTAATACCAGTAATGAAGACTACTCGTTTCTCAAGACAAAGCTTTAGTAGTAGTTTTATTGGTTGCCAATTCTCACAAGACAAATAAGACAAATTCAAGGTAAAAGACAGCATACTGATGAAAAATTAGGATATGGATGTTGTCAAGATTTAAACATATAAATGACAAAATAAGGAAGAAATAGGAAAACATTTATAAATTTAACAAGTCTTACTTTAATTTTAGTTCCATCAGAAATTATTTTTGAAATAAATTATGGAAGAGAATGTGGTTTTGGCACTTTGAATTCTGTGTTTTCACTGGTCAGGTAGCTCACACCTGCTTAAGTCTTGTGGCATTGATGTGTTTTCACCTGAATTTTAATGGACATATTTGGATCTTTTTAAAAATAGGTTTTTTGTAATCAATTTACCCCAAGCAAGATGATAATGCCATTAAAATAGAAGTGGGGCCACTGACAGTGAAAGAGAATGAAAAGACTTTAGAAAGAACCAGAAGCCAAATCCTAAACAGGAAAACAAGTGATAAACCTCTTCTCCTTTTCAAAAGATCCAGATAGAGGGTGAATCTATCTCCTTCTATTTTCTGGTGAATGTCTACGAGCGTATTTAATTCCTGAAGATGGTAGTGGGAAGAAATAGGAAAGGTGTGCGTATATGTGTGTGTATCAAATTCTAGTTGGTCTTGTGGGTGTTGATAGTGTGTGGCATGTGTTGACAGTGGATCAAATATACCCTATTTGTTTGGGAGTTAATTTTATTGTTGAGGAAAAAATCATATATTAGGAAATCTTTGTGTATATTAGTGTGTGTTTTAGTTCAAATATATTATTATAACTTTTGAGTATATTAGGAGATATTTTATGTGAGAGAGAAAGGTGTCAGCAAGTGTCTGTATGAGTATAAGTTTTATGAATGTTGGTGATATGATATAGTGTATTAGTGAGTGTTTATTGATGGAAGGGTATTAATTAATATTCCTTCAAGATATTTTCTTTGTAATAAGGTACATTTGTTTTTTATTTGGGTAATATAATATCAAAGATTTTATATTGATGAAAGAATAGGAAGTAGCACTCTTCAAGATTTAAACTGATCATTTTTAAGTCCATTTTTAGATGTCAACTGTGAAAAATATAGTAACAGTTTTTAGTTTAATTTAAAATGTTATGAAAAGAGTAAAATATATGAGTTAATATAATATATGAGCACAATTTTGGTATGAATTGTTTTGGAAAATTTTCAATATTTCTCAACAAACTTATATACATTATTTTTCTTTTAGTTGCTGCTATTGTTTCTATGAAAGAGTTAATAAGTGCAACATTTTTAACTGATATTGTCTTTTAAATTTTCTTTCTGAAGTTTTCAATGTAAATCTTCTGGTCAATAATATTTTTCATTGAATTGTCCAATTTATTCCCAGGAAAAAAAAATAGCCTTATAGAATGGTAAAAAAATAAAAAGTAACTTTTGGAAATATAATACACCACAATCAATTACATGTATAGAAGGCCATTAGTGAAATAATTGATTTCTGTATAAGCTGCCACCCAGACAATGTCTGTGTTAAATGGTGGTTTCGTATTGTACTTTGAGGTTATGGCTGAGGTTGCAAATTTCTTTAAAGGAAATTGGGAATCGGAAATTATTTTTGCAATTTAGTTCAAATTCATAAATTAGCTATAATTGAATATTTTTATTTGATTTCCCTCTCAAGAAAAGATAAGAATATTTGCTATTTTCTTTTTCCCAGCCTTATATAGAGATTATCCTTGTATTATTTAATACCAATAAGTGTTTTTTATAATCTAAAATGGAGTATCAGATTATTTAGCCTTAACTCATAACTCAGATAGTTGTGTATTCCAACTGGCCCAGTGAATAGTGTTCAATCCCAGGTAACATTCAGGATTTTACATACTGATTTTCAAAGTAGGCAAGCCCTTCACACTTTAGCATAACACAAGCTCCTCTAATAGGAGGATTAGCTATGGAAGAAAGATTTATTCACCCTTCTTTATTTCCACTATTATTGGCATTATTATATCTGTTATATAATAATGCCTTACTTCACAGATGAAATGGAATGGCAAACATGCTTTTTTGTCAGAGAGACTTTTACATCACTAAGGCATACACAAAACTCTATTCACATATATACAAGCATCCTACGCAGGGAAATTACATTACATCTACCTACATAGCAAAGAAAAGTGTCAGGAGAAACAAAAGGAAGAGTCTTACATATAATATGGAGATACTACTGTGTCTGGAGAAGCCATTTTTAGTATCCTGATTTAAATGGACCAGATTCATCTATGTCCCAGGCAAGGACATATTCCATAAATGAGAAATAGCGAGTCTTGGGTTATCCCAAATTGAGGACTGCATGCTGGAGTTTTATTCTGCATCCAGAAAAGATATATTGCCAAAGGGAAATGGCATTGTAGACTTGTAAGTTGCACAAGAGGCAGATTTGGCCTCAGCCTGGGCTCCTTGACCCAAGCTCAAATAAAGCAAACTTTCGATTTGCTGCTGCAAAATGAACTGAATTTGGCTGCTGCTTTCATCACCGTATGCAGTGATGTCACTAAACAGCTGTCATCTCCACTAAAAGGGAGATAAGCACCTTCAGTATCTTTACACACTCTTTATTCTTTTTCTTTGAATTTCACTTTGTTTTGTATATACTATGAATTATGCATCAGGAATAATTCTGAAAATCTACATATATTAAAATTTTATACATTTATAACAAACTTATCATTAGAACGTATTTTATAAGCTAACTTCAAACAAAATAAAACCTTTTATTAAATATTATTAATGAAATATGATATTCAAATTAAGAAGAAATCAACTTAAAGTAAAATTTTGTTAGTTAAAAAGTAAAAAATCAACTTAAAGTAGAATTTTGTTAGATAAAAAGTAAAACTTACGCAATATTTAAAATTCATATCAAATTATCATGTTACAAAGATTCAGTGTTCTAATACCTATAATAATTGTTAGTTAGATTTTAACACCTTTCAGCTAACATACTTAGAAATTAAAATTATTCTATACACCAATTGTGTTAAAAATAAGATCCATGTGAAAGATATATATATATATATATATATATATATATATATATATATATATAAAATAATATAATATACACGTTATAAGAATAGGAAGAAGAGAGGAATCCATTTTCAGCTTTGAAAATATTCACTAGTGCATATCCATACAGCATGTTTGAGGTTCAGTTATTAACCAAAAAAGATAAGTAACTTTTATTTTCTGTTCAATTATGTTTCATTCTTTCCTCTTCCCACACAAAAATTGCTTTTTTCCTTTAAAAAAAAAAGGTTATATATATATATATATATATATATATATATATATATATATATATATTTTCAACACACCAAGACTTTGTTATCACAGACAAAAATGTAAAAGTTTCTAAAACTAAGAATATATACTTATATTAAATATTAATATTTCCTTTAAACAAGGTGTTCTAAAGTTTGTAGAACACTCATAATTCTGGTTAATAATAGTGTAAGGAAATACTGAAAGAAAATGTTGAGTGAAAAACAAGTTTAATCACATGAAAGACATGGATTAATAAAAACAGTAATAAAGAATACCATAGTTCAGTGCAGCAATACTTATGACTCAATGCCTTGTTACACAATTTGTGACTACTGTTCCTATGAGCAGATGTTCTACTCATCGGGGGATGGATGAGTCTATGTTCCACAGTTAAGGCAGAGAAGGTCGGTCATATTTCTACACAAAATGAGGCAACATAAAAATTAAAACCTTCACAGTTTATTAATATGTAACAGCAACTTTCTCCTTTAATTTCTTCTCCAAACAGGAAATTATTAATAAAATATTCTTCTCCAAATTACATTTTTATTATTCTTGTTTTCACACAATGAAGACAATATAATTTTTTAGCAAACTGATGTTTGTAAGAGGTAATACAAGAACAGTCTAGTTTAATATACTAATTGAATCAAAGAAAAACATAATATAAACAGAAATACAAAATGATTTATAGAAAAGTTGTACTGTAAAATTTATAATTATATATATTTATATTAATCTATTTTATTTCAGGACAAGTCGCAGAAAAAACAAGAAAGGAAGGAAAGAGACATAATTGAAAATATGGTAAATTTATTCTTTTCTGATGGCTATTTCTATTTGATAGTATTATAAGTCTCCTAGAATGCAATTTGACTACTAAATAGCCAATACACATTTATTAGTTTCTCAATTTAAAAGACAAATTAGAAAATTGATTTCTTTTCCTTGATTTTACAACTCAAAAACAACACTGACTCTTAGCCTCTGGTTAAATTCTTATTCTATCTTATGCTGTACTGAATCCCATTATTTAGATTATACAGTACTAGCAGCATGGCCCAGCGTTTGCTCGTGCTTGATTCAAAAATCATACGACTCATACAGCAATCGCTATCACTTGACTTAAAATATTTTTGTCCTTCCTTGCTTTTAAAGGAGTGCCCTTTGCCGTGCTGATGTTGCTACATGCCTTACTTCTTGCCTATCTCACACTGCAAATTTTTTCTAAGCTCTATACTTAAACATTAAATGTTACAAAAAAAAAGAACTAAACAAAATGAACACAAAACGATCAGCTTTAAAAAAGGACTCGTAACTGGAAAAACCGAATGAAAAAAGAATGTTAACAACAAATACTTTTTCACACCCAACCCAGTTATGCAGAATCAGAATCAACGTTGAGTTTAAACTAGCAAATGAGCCAATTGGAGTAAAGTGCCATACAGATTTAAATTTTTCCCACTTGTGACAAATGCAGCTATCGATTTGTTTTGCATGCTAGTTAAGATTCGTGTCAGTCAACTGTTGGCTCTCACTCTGGCCAGTAGAAAATGGCTGTAAACTACATGAAAACTGCTGTAGAAGCATGAAAAAATCAATTATTTCCACTATCGATGGGAGTTGGGAAATGCAAAGTCAGTCTTGGCCTTGCCACTAACTTGGAGCATGTGCATGTAAATTTTGGTGCAAATCCGTCGAAAATTGCGGCCATGCATTTGTTACACACACACACACACACACACACACACACATCCTGCTTTTATAGATAGAGATTAGACTAGGTATAAGTATTGACAATATACAGTGAATGAAATAAACTGAGAGTCTAGTAGATATTTCAAATTATTATATCAAGCTTGGAAGAAATATTTTAGTCATATTTTGGGGTAGAAAAGGTGAGGATCTCATATGTTATAAGATAATTGAAAAAAATCACAGAAAGGCAGACAAAGCTGATAATTAATATTATGGTTCCATCAGGGTGTAGGTGATTACAGCCTTCTACAGACTCCTTTACTAATTATCTATGGATTGCCATGAATTCTTAGGAAAGAGAGTGGAGTGTGTTCACATTGCATTCTCCATTTAAAAATTTGTAAAGTGATGAAATAAAACACAATGTTTTGAATCTATTCTGTCTGAACAATAGTTTTTAAAGAGGCAGCCATTCTTTTTTTAAGTTGGTTTTAAGCAGGTTTACCAGATTTCCTGGTTTCACTAATACTGTTCCTGGTGTTGAGGTGTTTGTCGTAATAATCAGAGTTTGTTTTTTGCATCAGTTCTGAAACATAAGGTACACAGGGTCATGAAAAGATAGTTATACTTTGAATTCAAAGTAGTCTTTTTCTAAGATTAGCTGCTATCCAATGCTAGTATTTAGTTTACCTTGTTGTTCAACACACAACTAGAGGGAGAAGAGGGTTTTTTTATACTAATATTTACCAAATACAAGGCCCAAGGTATAGGCTTACTGTGTGGTGTTTTATGAGCATAAGGCAAGAGGCGAAGTATATAAGGCTATGCAGGAAAGATAATAGCTACCCTTAGACTTGAAAAGGGTCAAGATTGTAGTGATTGGGAAAACATGAGAATTTGTTCCACAAAACAGCAGTTCTTGGGAAGAAGCTGTCTGAGCAGAGCTTCTTACTAATGGAATACAAAGGGTATGGGAATAATTCCTACTTGCATATGTGGTATGGTGGGTCCCAGTTGTAATGGTCAGTGGTGGTGGGATTAATCAGTGTAACTCATTAGAACACACAATATGGAAATAACAATAGAGCAGTGAGAAGCTTATGAGTTTTCATCTCTGGGAAAGGTGTTGTAGAAAATAATTCATTACCCAAAAGGCTGTGTAGAGATTTTGGATTTCTATCAAAACAAGCAAGTGAGAGCAGCTCCAAACCAGATATAGCAGCAATACTCCATTTTTGGTTTGATCTGGCTCTTGTAAAGTGTATAGAGCTGTTGTCATTGTTGTTGTTGATGGACTCGGGTAGATACTTACTGGAGCAGTACAATGAACCAACAACTTTTTCAGCATTTTTAGTGATATATTACATATTGAGTCCCAATAGACATCCAGGCAAAAGAGCTTCCTTAAGAGAAGACCCATCCATCATAATAGGTGGAATTTCAGTGTCTGCTTGGTTGATGCCTTTTCCAAAGCCTTTAGTGTGAAGTGACCATGACTATCTTGATTAGAATTTGAACTCAGTCTGCTGATTCACTGTTCACACTGATAAACATAGGTGATGTAAGCTTGGGTGGTGTAATGGATAATTGTTAATTGGATAGCTGAGTTCCAGTTCCTGTTCGGTTCATTATATTTACTTACATGAAAATAATCTCAGGAAAGGTATGAATCTACTTCCTCTCCCCCAGTTATGGGTTAATTAGCAAGACAATCTAAAAATATTTTCTGGCTTTAAATAACCCGCAGAGGGTTGATAATTTGTAGAAAATAAATCAATCAATATGATAACCATTGGACTGTGTACACACATTTCATTTCATGATTAGGTAGACTTAAATAAACTGAACATGATTTAAAATAAAAATAAGATTTTTAAATATTTTGTCTCAAAATATTTTTACAAAAACAGTTTATTAGATTTTATTTTCCACATAATGAAAGCCAAATTCTATGATTTTTAATAGTCAAAGTGATTTTTGATTATCTGAAAACAGATTGTTAGCATTAATGTATTTAAGAATAGAGATTTTATAGACAGAACAATTTATATTTTAAAGTTTTCAACTGAGTGCTTCAGCAGAAATGTTTTAATAATACTCCATGAAGATATTAAAATCTTTAACATTCACTTAAAATCTCTTCCATGCATTTATACAAATCCTCATCAAAATAAATTTAACACTTGATCTGGAATGTGTAATAGAGAAAAAAAATTTAAAAAAAAATGAGATTATTCATTCTTTCCTTTCAATTAACCAACACATTAATAGCATAAGAAATAGAAGACAACTTTCCATAATACAGACTTGCCATAATACAGCGTAAAAAACCCGTGTTTCTAATTGGAGAGAAATGGTGATATATTTTGAAATGGGAACTCTAAATGATTATAATTTTAAAAAAATAACAGGAATTTAAAAAGAATATATTTTGTGTTTGGCAGTCCTATTTCCAAAATAATCCAATACAAAAAAAAATATCAGAGATTTTATTAGAAAACCAAAAAAGCTACTGTTTCAAATATTTCCTTTCTTCTAGTCTCTAATTTATTTTAATCAATAGAACCAATTTACTTATTTGTTGTTGTTGGGGGTGGGGTGATATGATCTTTTATTGATATAGTTTTCATTAACACCTTCAGTACCAATAATTCTTTCAGTGATATATGTAGGCCAAAAACAGAAGAATGCCATTTCTCCAGAGACTAATACATACTTTCAGTGATGAGATTTACTCACAATAATTAAATTATGCAGAGGATAAAATAAAGACCAGGTGTTAATTTCAAAAAGGGGAAATTAAAGTCATTTGGCTTTTAACAGGTAAAGTCCCACAATTGTTAATCATCATACTTCAATCGTAAACATGTTAATTATATTACCAATAAGATTATGGTAAAACTCTATATAAGAAACAAAATGGTTGAATTAATATCAAGTGTCCTGATCTGTGGTTAGAATAAAGGCAACAAGTCAAACTGATGTACTTGAATGGCTTTCCTATTAAATTTAGTCTTTCTCTATAGCAGTGGTTCTCAACCGGGGTCTACATGGACCCTAGAGGTCCATGTAATATTTCCGGGGGTCCACAGGCAAAACTCAATTGTTGTGTTAATTAAAAATAGTAATAATAATTATTATTATAATTATAGTAGAATATTTTATTTGTATTAAATTAGTTTTCATTTAAAAATAAAGCTTAATCGTATACTATTTCTTTGATAATTAAAACCTTAAAATTTATATTAGTGAAGAATAGAAAATTGTTCTTATGTCCAATAGCTATGAAGGGGTCCACCAAGATAAAAAGAAGGGGAAAGGGGTCCATGGGTAAAAAAAGGTTGAGATCCACTGCTCTATAGTAACACAATACCAAAACTGTTGTAGCTATGATATCACATATCAAAATACTGGTAAGAATTGACTATAAGTCTGTGAAATTGATAGGAGTTGTCTTTTGTACTTATAAGAAGCTTATGAAATTCTCTGTATTGACTAGTTGAAAGAAAAGTTATATATTAATGGTTTATTTCAACAAATAAGCAATAAGATATACAGCTACTCTTCACTTAACAACTTACCAGTTTAATGACCCCCTGGATATTTTAACAGTTATAAAATATCACAAAATAAAAGATTAAAAAATCTAACCAGTCAGCATTGTAGAGTAAACAAAACATTATTTTTTCTCTTTTTCTTGAAAATGAATCAAAATAAATGAAACATAAATAAAAATTAAATTGTATTATATTTACAGTAGGCAAACCAAATTAATGTACAGAATATAGAACTGATTTTTGAATTTATTACATTTACTGTTCAGTACACTACCATGGAAACCTGGTGGCATAATGGACAGTGGCTTGGATTGAGGAATTGGAGAGCTGTGTTCAAATTCCAGTCAAGTTCATAACATTCAATAACATACCTATATAAGAAACAAAATGGTTAAATTAATATCAAATAGCAGTAAATAGCAGGGCAGACTGGATAGCAACCAGTCTAGATGAAGGTTCTGAATTCAAAACCTGAGTATGGTCATTTGGGGTACAGACCAAAGGCAATCCACACCATATTTTCTGGTCTTTGGCTGTTTTTAGAGTGCTGCCAGACTATCCAAATACCCACTGAAAAGATCATATTAAACCAACAGATCAGCCTGTATGAGGTTGTCTGCTTATTCTACCTTCAGGTTTCCCCAACAATTGAAGCAGTCGAGGGTCTGATGATGACACTACTGTATTAACATCTAGAAATAAACGAGACAAACAGTGCAAAAGTGACATTAAAGTTACCAGAAACTGGTTAACACAAATTCATTACATGCGTATTATGCCTGAAATAGTTGACAGGTATGACTTCTCTCTTAGCAACGAGTTGGTATAGCAACCAGGTAATTGTAATGGTACATGGTTGTTAAATCAAAAATGGCTGTACTTGCTTTTTTATTTTAAATAGCCATATATAACTTGAGGACTGCAACAATGAGGTGGTGGTCTGTTGCTGTGTCTGCTTCCTGCTTCACCTTGATATCATGTAAACTCCTTCTCCATTTTCAACTGATGGTGATATGGTTGATCTGATTCTCAGTCTTTCTTTCAAGTGAGATCCAGGTGGTTTTGTGGATGGTCATGTGGGAAAAGATGGTGCCTCCAATGACCAGGTCATTGAAGGTACAGAACTGTGAAAAGTTCACAGTTCTCATTTTGATATCTACCCATGATCAGTTCTCTGTTGATGTTGTCTGCTCCCATGATCTCTTTTTTGGTACTCTGTCCATGATGACTTGGACTTGTTCATAGAAAGTCTCTTTATCTTCCATCTCTATGGCATTTGTTGGAGTCTAGCCCTGTAGGATGGTGATTTCCTATTTTTGGAATTGAACCTTACGGTCAGGATCTGTGATGATACTGGTTCTCAGGACAGCAGAGCTTGCACTGCTTCAGGGGTCATCAGCAGTGCTATTACATATGTGTAGGACTGGCCTTCTTCTTGCCCAGAGTAGATGATAGTGTCTCCATTCGCTAGTCTTGTTATCCCAGTTCCATTCCATTTTCTCTCACATAGCCCAAGAATCTTCAATTTGTACCTGTTCATTTCTCCACAAACCTGTGTTATTTTGCTGGTCTTGTATAGGGTTCTAATGTTCCAGGTCCCTATCCTGGTTGTTGACTTAGTTGTCAGAAGGGTTGTTGGTGCACTGGCTTGCCAGGGAATTTCACCAGCATGCATCATACATTCCACTTTGGAGGACTCTTGTTATTGTTGTTTGAAGATATCATTGCAGTTTTTGTAACAAGCTAGTTTTTAAGCAAGTAGGTTGTTAGCCTACTGCACAACCCCCAACCTGCAGGATCAGGGTGTGTCTTTTGTCTGGCTCCTACCCCACAGACCTATTGAGCTTGGTTGGACCTTCTGAGGACCAAAGCTCCTGCCCACATAGCTCTGGGGGGTCATTGAAGCATGCAAGCTATCCTACCATGTCAAGGCGACACACCATCAGGACAAGATGAGAGCCTAAAATGACCAGGCTGGAAGACCATCACACAAGTTCAATGTAAACTGCCTGAGAGAGAATGAGAGGGGGGAAAGCAGAAGAATTTAAGCTGGAACTGAGGAACATGTTGAGCTTGCTTTTCCAGCTGCCAGAAGAAACAATAGAAGAACAGTGTGATACCTGGGGAGGAAAACAAGGAAACACAAGGAGTGGTCGACAACAGAAACATGGGCATTGATCACCAAGAGAAAAGAACTGAAAGACCAGATCAACCAGACCCAAGACCTAGAAGAGAAACAGGAATTGCAAACATACTACTGGGAGAAAAATTGGGAAGTGAAAATAAGTCCAAGAAAAGACAAAAGAGAAACTTCATTGACGATCTAGCCCATGAAGCAGAAACTGCAGTGAGCCAAGGAAACATGAAAAGGTTGTATGAAATCAGAAGGACTCTCTCTGGGAAAAACAGTAAACCTAGTTGCCCCATCAAAGACCAGAATGCCAGTACCATCTTAGGGGAAGAGGAACAGAGAGCAAAGTGGGTAGGAATACTTCAAGGAAACATTTAACAAACCTGCACCATAGAGCACACCAGACATTTCATTATATACCAAACTCTTTGACATTAACACTGGCCCCCTATCAAGAATGAGATCACCAAGGCCATCAAGTCTCTTAAGTCAGATAAAGCAGTGCGCCAGATGGTATACCATCTGAAGCAGTGAAGGCAGACCTCAAAACTTCAACTGACATGCTGCACCCACTCCTGCACAAGATCTGGCAGCAAGAAAGGCTGCCTGAAGAGTGGAAGAAAGGCCACCTTGTGAAGCTGCCGAAGAAAGGGGACCCGTCATTCTGCAACAACTGGAGAGGCATTATACTGCTGTCCATCCCAGAGAAAGTACTGACAAAAATCATCCTAGAGAGACTGAAGACGGCATTGGACAAGACACTCTGAGAAGAACAGGCAGGTTTTCAGCAAGACAGATCATGCACAGACCACATCACCAAAAATGCACATCATTATCAAACAGTCCCCATGTACTCAGTCTTTGTCGACTTTCAGAAATCTTTTGATAGTGTCAACAAAGATGTCATCTGGAGACTGATGCGGTACTATGGCTTTCTGCCAAAGTTTGTCACCAAAGTTGACGGAACCATTCAAACTGGCATTCATCAGGGATGCCTGCTGTTGCAGATGATCTTCCTGCTGGTGGTTGACTGGATACTGCAGTAGGCCATGGCAGGCAGGAAAACTGGTTTGCAATGAACCTTCATGAAGCAGCTGAAAGATCTGAACTTCACAGACAACATCAGTTTTCTCTCCCACAAACAACAAGATGTGCAAGAGAAGCTGAATTGTGTTGCAGAATAGAGATTGATATCAAGAAACAGAAATGGAGATGGATCGACCAAACATTTTGCAAGCCTGCCTCTAGTGTCACCAAGCAGGCCCTTGACTGAAAGCAAAATGTGGGCCAAGCAAAACAGACTTGGTGCAGAAGTGTTGAGGCAGTGGTGAAGGCAGCCGGCACAACATGGGCCAAGCTGAAGAGCATTACCCAGAACTGCAGCCACTGGAAAGGTGTTGTTGCAGCCCTATGTTTCCCAAGGAATTAAGGCATAATATATAATATATATAATTTAAAATATACAGTAAAACATCAATTACTTGTGTATGAATTTATTGTGAATTTAAAGATAATACAATGGTTTAACTATTGTATTATAACAGGCTATTACTGAATATATCTCATGTACTAACTAGAAGTTAGAGGTTTCAAAATGCCATGTGGATGCTGACTTTCTTGAACCCCAATTTAACATAGCCGCACTTTTTGTGATGACATTTTATAGATTGTAGTGATTTCATTATAACAGAATCATGTATTAAACCTCCCTCATGACCAATACATTTGTGTTTTATATTTTAAATACCAAACTATAATTTATTGGCACTTCAAAAATGCACAAAAATAAATAAATAAAGGTATGTTTTCAAATTTTCTTTGCAAATAGTTTTTCATCAAGTCTAAAAACAGACACTAAAAAGCAGACAGTGTTGCCACAGCACAAATGTCATAGTAAGTTGATTCTTCTTAACCAATGGGAGCATGACAAAAATATATTAAATTTTGAATGTTATTTGGAGCCTATCTCTATCCTATATAAGAATGGACCAGGTATACGCACAAGGGTATCCACTGCAAGCACACATAAAAACATACACAGCACATTCATTTACATCATACTGAAGAAAGCCTACACATGCTATGCATAAAGATTTACACGAGTGATATAAAATACTTGCCCCAAACTATATTGGCCACAGAAAAACAAATTCCTAAGTGAGTAACCTCATATATATGAATACACACACACACATATATATATATATATATATATTTACAGCTACATATATTACATACACAGTCTCATGCATCTGTACATACACAGACATTTGTTTTCCAAAACTTTATTTCTCTCAAATTTTTATGAACACTCCCTAATGTTTTTGAGAACACCTTTTCTCTCTCACTTAACTGTCACCATCATTATTATAATGTTGTTTTATTCCTTGTTTGGAACATGCAAAGGATCAGTTGCCTTTTCTTTCTTTCATTTGCTTCATTCAACCATCAAAACAAGGCCAGCAATAATCAGCAAATTAAATAAGTTTATCCCAATCTATAACAGACAAGAGAAAATATGACACAGAAATCTGAAGGCATATTGGAATAGTGAAAGATGCCTTCCAAAAGATAAGCAAAGTATTAAGATACAGGTAAATTTCATTAGAAACTCAGAAAAGAATGTTGAACTGCTATGTAGTTACCAATCATCCTATATGGCCAGACAATTTCCTCAGAGATGAAGAAAGAGATGTAAGGCAACAGATGTGGTTCTGCAGAAGGATATTGTAAATACCATGGATGGAACATGTGAGCAATGATAAAGTTTTAAAGAAAATGGAAACATAAAGGACACTTGTACTTAGAATCAGAAAAACAATTAGAATTTCAGAGAGTTGAAATTTCTCAAAAATATAATGAGGAAAGAGGGCTTGGAGAATTTGCCATTCACAGGACATGTTTAAGACAAGAAGGGCAGATAGAAACAGCAATTAATCTTCCTAAGAAGCTTGTGTAAATGGATGGCAAAACAGGGACAGGTTTGGATAGTAAGGGTACAAACATCACTGAGAGCTGCAAGGAATAGGAAGTTGTGAAGAATCATCATTGTCCATGCCATGAAGGGATATTACATATAAAGAAGATATCCTCTTAAATATTATATTATCTTGAACAATGAAGACATTATACTAGAGAATAATATTTAATTTGATTCATTTTCTACAGCTTATCAACCTTTTGCAGGTTATTTGAAGCCAGAAAATATTTTTAGATATTAAGAATTTTTATTTTTTGAGATAGTGATTTAGTGATACAAGTCTTAATAATTAACCCATAGCTTGGAGGAGAAGATGTAGATTCATACCCTTTCCCAAGGGAATGTGTGTATAAGTGACTATAACAAACCCAACTTGAATTAGAACTCAACTCTCAGATTAACAATTTTAAGCCATTATCCATTACACCACCTATACATCTAAGTTTACAGCACCTGGTATTACCAAGTGGTCACCCATCTGACTTTTAGTGGCTGCCATCCAAGGCTAGAGAACTCAGTTTAACTCATAGCCAGGAAGAGAAGAGATGGAGATCTTGTCTATTGCAAGGATATTAGTGGAGAAGTGAGCCCAGGAGACTAAATTGGAATTTGAAAATGACTTGCTCATTCCATTTCGCGTGTTGATGACTGTTACACCACCATCATGGCAAATACATTAGCAAGGCATTTAACATACAACAGTACCATTCTGTCAGTAACCCTTGTATTATTTGACAATTCTTTTTTCAATGAACAATATACAGATTGAGTGGTTAAACTTAAACAAATTTTACATGAATCTGCAAAATTCTATAGTTAATCAGTTGAGCTTTCTTACTTTGAATATATATATACCACTAACATGAAATTGTTTCTTATTAATATAAACGTTAGTTTTAGGAAGTACTCATGTTTGAGTTGATATCCCTATTTTTTTTTTTTTCTTAAAAAGTGAAATATCAACTGGCCTAGATCAAGAAGTTCTACTAAAGGAAAATGTGACTCCTGGCAGAAAATGAATCTGTATCCTCTTTACCCTGTCAGTAAGACCACTCCTATGGCTGAAGTGTGTCGTTAACAATTTGGGGGAATTTATTTTTAAAAAAATAGAATAAAATTATACAGTATTTTTTTTTTACCATATCTCTTCAGGACGTAGATGATCATGTTTCTTTATTATCTGTGAATTGTCATGAATTCTTGATTTCTTAGGAAAGATGCTTTGACCACATTAGTATTCTTTCTGTTATACTGGCTGCCACCAAAGGCCAGCGAGTTCAGTTGAACCGGTTATTTAACTCATAGCTGGGATGAGAAGAGATAGAGATCATAGCTAGTACAGGGGCATTAATGGAGAAACAGAAATTTGAACATGGCTTGCTGATTTCATTTCCCATGCTGATGACCATTACACTGCCATGATGGCAAATACATTAGCAAAGCATTTAACATACAACAGTGCCATTCTGTCTGTAACCCTTGTATTATTTGATTGTCATAGCATAAATTAGGCTATGGTTGTATATTCAGAGAACATTGTAAGTATCTATATCAATCTGAATGGATTCCAAGGCCATTTTCACCTTTGTTTAAGTTTAAAATATTAAAGACATTAAAGTACAGAAATTCTGGTCGACTTCTTTAGAATGATGAAAATGATGTTTAGCTTTGAGTAACAGAGAAATGCAGATAAAATACCAGCTACAATTAAAATGGTTGGTTACAAAATAATCATATTTTGATATATCATAGCTAGAATAATTTTGTTATGATATCATTTGCATTATTACACAAAAATACTAAATTTAGCAGTAAAAATATCCAAGAAAACCAATTTGTTTTATAGACTATTCTAATGATAAGTAAAGACACCTGATAATTCAGTTAATCTTTACTTTGGGTAGACTTATAGATACATCTGAAAGAGTGAAATGAAGAAAAACAAAACAGTTGACTTCAAATTGTTAGTAAGTTATTTCTGAAGTGATAAAACTAAATAATTAGAATTTCTAAAAAGAAAATATACTTAGCTTTAAGGAGTCCAATTTTGTAAGTATTCCAAATAAAACAAACTGAAAAGCCCCACTAACATTAAAATGCAAAGAATATAAAAAAAAATTAGATAATGTTACTAATCATTTTGTTTCTTTTGAGCTGTAATTTATTTTAATCACTAGAAATAATTTGCATCTGTTTTGTTTGGGGAGATCTGACCATTTATTATTATTACTCTATTTTTGTTACAAAGCAAAGCAAAAGTTGTCCAGGCTTTCAATTCCTACCTGAATAAAACAAAACAAAGTTCAATACAGAAACTATTAAATTTTGTAGCTGCTTTTATTTTACTCCTAAATCATTTTTATTGTTTGCTGATAACACTTTGGCTTCTTCATGGCAGAAAATAGAATAGGAAAATAAAATTTATCTGGAAAATTGCCTGATCAAACAGAAAATGGATTTAAAACAAGAGGGAATATTAAATTCTACTTTTAATCATGTGAGAATAGTACCAAATGAAAATTCTCTGACCTGTAAATGTAGAGCTTTAACATTGGATAAAACATTCATGATATTTAAGGTTCTTTTATCATATTTCCTATCAAAACCTCCAACTTCAAAAAAAGTAAATATCTCTGGATGACACAAAAATGAGGATAGGCCAAAAGATTAATGTATGTAAATCTTGCGATGGGTAAATTGTCGGCAGCATTTTATATTTTTAATTTGCTACATGTGTGTTGTTTTTTTTTAAAATTTTTTTGACTGTACAGTATAGTAGGATCAGTTGGGCACTATGTGAAAAAGAGTACCATGATGCAATTTACTCCACCAGAAATTTGGAAACAGTATGTTGTACTGTTTAACATTTATACTGGAAGCTCCTATACAAACATTTCAGAGTGTTTGGGTGTCAATCTGAGGACAGTGCAGAGGATTTGAAAAGAGTTGGATGAGTCTAATGGTGATTATGAAGGTACAGCAGCTCAGAAAACTCACTCTGATCATTTTGATAAGAAAAGAACTCCTGAATTTGTTGGTGAAGGCTCTACAGAGGCCTACATCAAGTGTCTTGGGTCAAGAGGGTGGCTGATGGCAGACCCTATGGCTGGCAAAAGGACGCAAGCAGGAGAACCCAGTCATGGCTGTCAGACAATTTCTATGACTACATCACCTCTTACATCTGGCCACCTAACTCCCCAGACTGAAACCCCCTTGATTATTATGTTTGGGGGACACAGTTAAGTGAGAGAACAACAAAACAACAAAACTCCTTGCAATAACAAAGGTGAAATGAAGGCAAGAATTATAGCAGCATTTAATAACTTAGACAAAGAGATTATTCAGAAGAGTTTCAGGAGATTCCAAAGTTGTTTGGTGGCCTTGGTTGAAGCCAATGGTGATTTTATTGAATAAATTTACCCTATAGTATTTCAAGATATTTTTGTGTAATTTTGGTAAATACATCTGTTAAAATGACATGTCAGCGTTATTTTCATTTTTGCATAATTTATACAACAATTTATTAATTGCACTCTGTATGTTAGGCATTTTCAAAGTTTATAATAAGTGTAAGAATTTGCATTTTTACAGTTATTACTAACTAAGTTATTGTTATAAGAGAGAGAAGATACTAAAGAATAGTAAATTTGCACTAAAACCTTTATAGTAAAACAGCTGTGGAAATCTCTTTACAATGTAATATTATAGTTTCCATTTGATTTTTAATTGTTAAAAAAGACATATGAAGTGGTATTTAAGGTAATAGGGACTCAGAATATTTGGTGTTTTGGGATGATAAACTTAAGTGATAGAAACTATGTTAGGATTTAATTCAGTAATTAATCTCATTTGTAATTATGAACAGATGAACATAAATGATCGAAAAGTGGGATTTTACTACTGCCTTTTTATACTAAATTTCATCCAATACAAGGCACAAGAGCCACTTAAAGTAGAGGGTTAATGTCAAAATGGTAATAATGAAGTTGGTGTGTATAGAAGAGAAAGTAATGGGAAGTGACAATTATAAAGATGAAGAGGAAAAATGATGATTCACCCTTGACTTGAAGAGATCAAGTTTGATGTATCCAGGGAAGCATCTAAGTAGGAAGCTGTTTTACAAGGTGGCAGTCCATAGGAAAGAGCTAAGTGGAACACAGAGGAAATGAGGTTGATTTGACTCTATCGAATTGGTATGGTAAGTCTTAGCTCTAATGGTCTGAATTGTTGGGACAAAAGAATGCAGCTCTTCTGAACATGTTTCATGAAAATAATGATAGAGTAGTAACTAACTTGTAATGTTTCATCTGTTGGAAATAAATGTACCAAGACAGAAAGTGAAGATTGGGCAGATAAGTCTGCAATACTCCATTTTTGTTCTAATTTTTGTAACAATAAAACATGACAGAAGTCAAATGCTTCCATGGAATGATAGAGATGTCTTCTATTTTAACTGAAAATCTTCAATTTATTTTATATGAAAGCATTAAGATAAAGTTTCATATTTTATAATTATAAATGTATTATGTTAAGTGTTTGTAATATAATCAACAACCAAATATTGCAATCAGTTTATTTTGTATAAAAAATAAAATTATTTTTTTTTAATCTGCTCCAGTTAATATCTGTTGTTTCTGATTATACTAATTCAGGAAAAAATCATGTTTGTTTTTGTTATTTTTTAGACAAAAAGTAATTTCCATATTTATAAATAACGATGAGATTCATTAAAAAGTTATGAAGAAAATATTGATGAAAGAATAATTCTGCCAGTAACATTTGATAAACTACAAGAGAAATTTCATTTCAAATTTTATGTTATTTTTTTTCAACAGAAAATAATTGATTGGGATTCAGTGCAAAGTCATTTAAAGATTATTTCTTAGATTTTATGATCAACTAAACATTCATCTTATTTTCTTTATTTGACTTACCAAATGATCTTTCTTTTTAAATGATACTATTTTCCCTTTGTGGCAAGAATAATCTTTAGATTATTATATATGAAAAAAAATTAATCTGAACTTCTTAAAGTATAGAATATAAGAATAGGAAACAAGACAAAGAGCTGTCTTAACTTATAAGTAGAATACAACAGGTTATAAAGCATTCAAATATCATCAGAGGAAATCTTTGGATCCATTGCTTCAAAAACTAGTTCCTGAAATAGAGATGAATGGCTTACATCTGTCTTTCATATGATTATATTTGTTCAGATCTCTTCCAATATATATTTTTGGTTAGCTGTCCATATTTTTAAATAAGGATTCTACTGGCTCTTTGCCAATGAAGACTTACAGTGACATGATGTTGAAACACTGGTTCCCATACGATCACTGAAGTTAAGCAACATTGAACCTGGTCAATACCTAGATAGGTGACTACTTGGAATACCATGTGCTATAAGCCTGGATGTGTGGGTGATGTAATAGATCATAATTGTTATTTTGGAGAACCGATTTCCAATTCCCATTGGGTTCATTATGTGAAAATACCCTTCAAAAAGGTGTGAATCCATTTCTTCTCCCCCCAGCTATAAGTTAATTAGTAATACTTATATCACTAAACCATTATTACCCGACCCACCAAAATTTTTACAATCTAAAAATATTCTCTGACTTTAAGTAACCTGTAAATTGTTGATAACCTGTAGAAAATGAATCAATATCAATAAGTAGTAATTCATTTCCCATAAACAACATCCATTTTCCTTTTGTTCCTTTGTATATTCTCTAGGATTTAAATTTTACATTCTTTCTATAAAGATCTCCAATAAAAATTAGAGTGCATGTATATATATATATATATATGTATATATATATATGGGAGAGAGAGAGAATTGAAAGATTATTAATTATATTAAAAGACTAAGAACCAATCTAAAAATGTGTTTAGTTTATTGTTAGAAATAAAATGTATCCCAAAGGACTTAAATTATATGTCATAAGTCATATTCTTTCAGGACAGGAAATTGCATTTACAATGTTCTATTTATAACCCAATGCTCTAATCTGCATGTCATACTCTGAGTTACTAAGATTAAAACTTCCATCTCCTTTCCTTTCTTATTTGCAATTAGTTTCAAGATTGAATCATTTTCCTCAAAAACATATTTGATTTTTGCTTATTTAACATTAACAACTAATCTTTTTAGATTAAAATAAAAACAAAACACAAAATGGTTTTTACTTTGTGACCTTAGGTCAATTTTTCCTATAAACACAAATTTGTGGATAATACTTCTATTATTAGGAAATATGGAAAATTTCTCCAAAATAATCTGATCATATACAATAAATTTATGAACATTCAGTACAGAAGAAATTTCTAATTTAGAATAGGATGAATGTGCAATCATATTCTTTTCAGAAAAATATCAAGTTGCTCATAGAAGACAAAATTAAAATTTGTGAATTAAGTGAAATTCTTAAAATCCTTCATCTGGCAAATTTCAGATTTCTTTGGTTGCAATAATGAGTATTTCTTTGTTTTGGGTTTCATTCAGTGAAAAAGACAAAAATAGAAATCTTAAAGACTGAAATAAATAAAATTTCCAAATTTTCTCCTTTTGTTGTTTGACTACAATCATCATTCCATGTATCTGGGTACTCATGATTTTTCTTCTCTCTGATTGGTTGTTCTTGATAGCTAATTTAGGTAGAGAAAAAGGATATACTTTATATTTTATTGCAATAGATAACCAAGTTAAACAAATTGATTAGGTAATTATTCAAGGTCAGTGACTGAACAAGAAATGATTAGAATCAGTCAGTATATTAAGCAATAAGAATCTTCAATATTTATGATTTTGTGGTTAAACATTGGTAAAGCAAAAAGGCTGTGAATGGAAAGCCTGATTTAATTTATTAAATGCACAATTGTTTACTGCAAGGACACATCATGTTACCTCCATGGAATCAAAACAACCTTATTTCCTTAGGATTCTATTCTGAGAACTTTTTCCTCACCAAGAACTTCTACTTGTGGAACAGATTCCCATACTGATGCTTTCCTAAACACTACAATCCTAACCTCTCTAATCAAGTATTTACTTGATCATAATTTTCAACCAGTTTATAACACACCATACCACTTCCACAGAGTCTAATCACCCATATTTCCTTTGTGTTTCAAAGATAAGAAGTGCTCTTTTATGGAACAGACTTCCACGTGGTTGCTTTTCTGAACATTACAATATTAACCTCTCCAAGTCAAGAGTCAATCATTATCTATCTTCTTTATCTTCATAATCTTCACTTCTTATCACCTCTTTCACTTATATCACACCTTATTCATCATTACCATTTTAACAATAATCCTCTACCTTGAATAGTTCTCGAGCCTTGTATTTTGTGAACTTTAGTATAAAAAATTATAAGTAAATAAATAAAACCCAATGCGAGGAAGTGAAGTTGAACAATAATGAAAACAATATATGTAAAAGTAAAGAGCAGTAAGAAAAGGATGGGTTTGGTTAGATTATGTTTAAAGTTATGTCAACCCTGATGGGCCACTTTACGCCAACCAAGCATAAAAAAGATAAAAGGAAATTTAAAGTAAATTAATAAAGAGGTATGGACTGATCAATTCAACCATCCACAAATAAATGAGTTTTTAAATGCCATTTTAGATAAAATATATTTATAGCTGTTTAACTGAAGGAAGTTTTACTCATTTAAAAACTGTGCTTATTCAATTGAAGACAGTTTTATAAGTTAGTTTCAATAAAACTTGACAGCTTAGTGTACTCCAATAAAGCTTTCAAGATTCTAGATAAAGACTTTCTAGGAGAAGTCACCACAGTTTATTGGCTTTGATAGGCAATCTCAGTGGAGAGTATTGCAGTTTGGTAAGTTGTTTAACCTTTTATAGCTGAACAAAAAAACAACATCACATTAGATTCTTCCTCATCTGCTGAAATGGTCAAAGGAACCAATTTACCTAAAAGTCCTTTCTATATATCTGATACAGTGAGAAATTTAATAGGCAAATATATCTCTTCCCAACCAAGAGACTTAATTTTGTTTGCTAATATTGTCAAAATATATTTTCATGAAATTTTATTCTGAAAGAATGTTAGAAAATGTGTAAAAAAATCTAGTAAAATGACTTTAACTCTTTCCATACTGAATTTACTACTAAATTGTACCAGTTTTAAATTCACCCAGTTCCACTATATATGTTTGTATAGGATTAGCACCAAGCTATAGGGTAGAGGCATTTTTGCTCATGAATATCCAGTTTTATTCTTCAAGATAATCCTGGTGATAAATTGGCCCACAATATCTATTACATGTGCTCTGCTTACTGCCTGTGCTCTTGAAGTCCATGTCAGGGGAACTAAATTCTCTCTTACTTCAAATTTATTATCAGAGTTGAGTATGATCTGGAAGTTTTGGAAATATGATCACATTGATAAAAAAATGACAAAATAAATCACTAATGTCAATGTATATTGATATTATTACAGAAGCCAGCATGTTTGGGTTGATTTAATTTATACTCCTCTATGGTATTATTAGAATCACTTGTGAACAGACATGTTTAACTGGTCTATCTTGAAAGGGTTAAAGCAAAATTAAATAGCAAAGATGTAAATTATCAAATTGTGTTTTATAGCTCCTTTACTGAAGCTCTGGTGATGTTATGCTATTTGACATGAATATTTACTGAAGCTCTGGTGATGTTATGCTATTTGACATGAATATTTACTGAAGCTCAGGTGATGTTATGCTATTTGACATGAATATTTACTGAAGCTCTGGTAATGTTATGCTATTTGACATGAATATTTACTGAAGCTCTGGTAATGTTTTGCTATTTGACATGAATATTTACTGAAGCTCTGGTAATGTTTTCTATTTAACATGAATATTTACTGAAGTTCTGGTAATGTTTTGCTATATGACATGAATATTTACTGAAGTTCTGGTGATATTATGCTATTTGACATGAATATTTACTGAAGCTCTGGTGATGTTTTGCTATTTGACATGAATATTTACTGAAGTTCTGGTGATGTTTTGCTATTTGACATGAATATTTACTGAAGCTCTGGTGATGTTTTGCTATTTGACATGAATATTTACTGAAGCTCTGGTAATGTTTTGCTATTTGACATGAATATTTACTGAAGCTCTGGTGATGTTTTGCTATTTGACATGAATATTTACTGAAGCTCTGGTGTTGTTTTGCTATTTGACATGAATATTTACTGAAGCTCTGGTGATGTTATGCTATTTGTCATGAATATTTACTGAAGCTCTGGTAATGTTTTCTATTTAACATGAATATTTACTGAAGTTCTGGTAATGTTTTGCTATATGACATGAATATTTACTGAAGTTCTGGTGATATTATGCTATTTGACATGAATATTTACTGAAGCTCTGGTGATGTTTTGCTATTTGACATGAATATTTACTGAAGTTCTGGTGATGTTTTGCTATTTGACATGAATATTTACTGAAGCTCTGGTGATGTTATGCTATTTGTCATGAATATTTACTGAAGCTCTGGTAATGTTTTGCTATTTGACATGAATATTTACTGACGCTCTCGTAATGTTTTGCTATTTGACATGAATATTTACTGAAGCTCTGGTGATGTTATGCTATTTGACATGAATATTTACATGTTATTATCCTTTCAGAGCATTTTATAGATTGTCACTATGTCTAGTTGTGCAATTTGATTGTGATACATAAGTAAAACATTTTAATGTTTTAAAATAATGTATCTAGAATGTTTTTGATAATCTTTCTGCAAGTCAAAAAGTCTAAATATATAAACCTTCAAGTTATTTGTGATAAATTTTTGGAGGATTATGTCTATTAATACACAGACACAAAAATAATAATGTATTATTGACATTTTTTTCTTTTTGCTACATACATAAGTAATCTGAAGTTTGAGATCATGCAATAGTTTTTTTTCTCTAGTTAGAATATTTGGTTATTTTAGGCTCATTTTAAAGTCTGGTCATATTTTTATTTCAAGATTGGTACAAGGTAATCTAACTCACCCCCACTATCCAATACATTATTGTGTTTGTCAAATCAGCTATAAACAAGCAAAACAGCCATATATTTTTAAATGTTTTATCTTTATCAAGAATTTACTATAAACAAGCAGAACAGCCATATATTTTTAAATGTTTTATCTTTATTTGTTTTCATTTCTAATTTTTGTTTTTTTTTACCAATTTTTACAGAAAAAGAAAAAAGACGGTGTTTTGAAACATGGAGCAGTCATTGAATCAACTGAAGTCTAAAGAATCATTTTTAATGAAAATTTTTGACAAACTTTGATGATGACCAACAATAACTTAATTGCATGAGAAATTAGTTTTTATATCAGTTGTAACAGTTATTTTCCAAAAATACTAATTACAATTTTCAAAATAAATGTCTGAATAGTATAAATGTGTTATTAGTTAAAAATTAGTTAAAAAGTTAAAAATTAGTTAAAAAGTTAAAAATTAGTTAAAAATATTAGAAATATTACTGTGTGAGTGAAATGTATAAATATATAATGAAGCTGACAAGTGATTTTATAGGAAAGAGATATTCTCACTCATCTACTCTTTGCTCTATTATGAGATGCCAACCAAAATGACTAACAATAGGACTGTTCATGGGGAGAGTTTCAAAAGGGATCTAACCATTGTGAGTAGGAATCAAGTGCGAAGCAGACTTTCTAGCGGAAAAATCTAGGTAAATTATGAATGAAACTAAGTGATGTAATTTAGTCTAATAAACATGAGTAAATATTGAATTTCTTTTTTCTTTTATAAAGTCCATCAGAGGATGAAATGTGTCAGCTAAGAAAAGTTTTCCATTTGTCTTTATTCATATTATTCTTTTACAGTTATATCTGGAATTTTCCATGCATATATGCATTTGCAAATGATTTTCATTTTTAACCCAGGATTATCGCTTATTACTTTAAACAATATATATTAGTGGATAGATGTTTTGAGTAAGATGTCTTGTTTTTTTTTTAAATCAGTGGGACATGCATCTACTGGCTTGTGCATTCAAGTCTTAAAGTAAATGTACTGCCAGAAATATTCTTAAAGAAAATGTGGAAGAATGTTTAAAACTCTTGAATGCACAAACTGGTTGATGTAATTCACACAATTTAAAAAAACAAAAAGACAGAACTTCTGTTGAAACACATGTGTCCACAAAAATATAATGTTTAAAGTAATAAGAACTTGCTTGCCTGCACACCTGACCACTTTTGAATCTCATCAGGATTGACCTCACAGGAATATTATTTCTTGATAATATCGGCCTGAGGAAATGATCCCAGCATGTGGCATCTTTGAAAGTGCCTAGAAAGTAATGTATCCAATTTTGCATTTTGGTATATTGTCATTCTTTTCACCTATACTTATATCACTGATATATCATCATCCCCAGTCTTATAAACAGATGTTGTCATCAGGTCACTGCATAGGTAAGCATCTGACAAACTCCCTCCAAATAGATCAGTTGTGTGTTAATGTCTGCATTTATGTAAATGATCTTCTAATTCACTCTGTAACATTATCAAACCTTTTCTTTGTCTGCCTTCTCTTCTTTTGCCTAAGGTGGTACCTTATAGAATGGTAGTGGAAAAATTGTTTGCACTTATGATGTACCATTTTAACTTTCTCTTCTTGAGGATAGTTATGAGGTGTACCAATGGGTTTGTTTCTTGTTGGATGGTGTCTTGGACTGTGTCATTTGTGGTGTAGTTTATGTAAATGATGCTTCAGATGATTCTGTAACATCTCATTTCTAAAGCTTGTATTTTTTGCTGTAATTCTGCTGTCAATGTCCATGATGTATTATGGTGGCAGACAAAGAAAATAATAGATGATTACAGAGGTAATCAACTCTTCCATAATTATTTTAACTCTCAACTTAGCTTGCTTTCCAAGGCAATAATGCTACTAAGACACAAGGGTTTACTGGGAATGAAAGGAGATGAGAAAATGTTAGTGAGGAGAAAAGACAATAAAAGAACAGAATTCAGAAAGATAGGACATTAGTTACATCCAGCTATTTTAACAGTTAAACAATGAGACCTAGTTGTTAGTCTTGTACTGCATCTAAATTCATGTGGTTGAGTTACTAAGGATGAAGGCTCATTACAACAATTACCATGAAAAATATATATAGAAAAGGCACTGAGGAGCCACATCATAGTGATGGGAAAGTGACTAAAGTCAAGATGCAAGGTCAGGACAGATAACATTATCCGATAACCTTCTTTGGATTTTTTCAAGTATCTTGAGATATACAGCAGGGGCACTAGACCAAATATGGCAGCAATATTCAATGCATAGATGAATAATGGTAGAATTATAAATGTGTAAGATTGATTCTGATAAGAAAAGTTGTCTGGCACAATGTAGCGAATCAAAATATTTTAATTGATCTATTTGGTTTTTACTAAAGAATGCTATGTGAAACAATTTATTAGAAATGCAGGTATATAGTATTTATGAATGAGAAAGGATGAAAATGATAATATAGGTTACAAAAATGACACTAAATTAGTGATATTTTAAATATGTATTAAAGTAACTTGATGCATCAAGTCAGAGGAAGTTTTGAAATAGAACATAACATTTTGTAGCTTTTTACCACAAGAATTCATAATTGAAACATTTGTTTATACTTAATACCTCATCTACCATATCACCCTTCAGGAGAAGGGTGATATGGCTTTCCCAGTTTCCTGTCTTTTGTAGCTGTAAGCAATGTTTGTCCCTTTACCATACTTCCAAATTTTTGCTGTCTTTCACTTGCATAAACTCATTAGGTAGGTTATTTACTGTTTCCCTTTGTTCCATTTGCCTTCAGGATGTTCTGTGAGTGTCAAATTCTCTATGCCCTCTATCCTCATTATGTACCTCAGAAGTTTCATCTGTTTCTTTCTAAATATAGGCACGTCATTTTTATTTGCATTATCCTTAAAACTTCCTTATTACCCACGTTGCATCCATGGTATTCTCAATATCCTTCTGTAGAACCACATTGCTTTTGCCTCAAGACTCCTCTTCTTCTGTGCAGAAATTATCCTGAATTCACTGCCATTTTATCTAGCATTTCAGCACTCATTTTCTTTATTTCTAATGAAATTTTTCAGTTTCTTATGGGCTTGAGTAAATGGATGGTAGAACAGGATTTGTAAGAAATAACAAAAGAACAAAACTTATTAAGAGCTACAAGGGACAGAAAGATGTGGAGGACCATGATCACTTATGTCCTGAAGGGACACAATGCATAAATGAACAATAATTTGAGTCTCTGGAAGGACTCCTTTCCTATTCTAATGCACATTTGGATTTTTCCATCACACTGTCCAAACCTAATATATTAAATGAAAAATAATTTTTGATAAGGTTAATTTTTTAATTACTTTACATTATTTTAGTTTTTCCTTTATAAAATATCTTTATCAAGATATGTAATTCATTTTTTGAATTATACTTTGTCTGATTTAGGTGGTGTTTGGACACTTTGTACTCCTACCCACCTTATTCTCTATATTTGCCGTTATTTAACAAAGATCAATGAACTGACTTACCAAAATACCAAAAGTTAAAAAAATATGTGTGAACAAATCAAAAAAAAAATCAATGGGCTAAGATAAATAAAAACGTCTTGAAACAAAACTTGTGAAATAAAATATAGATTTGAAGACAAAGATAAGAAATTGTCTCTGAAGAAATTCAGACAGAATCCCAATTAATATTGACAAAACTGTCTTCATAACTTTCCTGGGAGACTTAATAGCTAAGTTGTTCTCTTTGACTCAACCTTTTAATGAATGGCGTTTTTGCTTTTCAACTTTGTGTTTAAAAGAGACTGAAATTCTATTGATCTAATCGAGCAAAGCTTAGATGTCAAATATTTGATGTTGTTTCAAAAGGAATTTGAAACTTTATAAGGACATTTGATTATTCCAAAGAAATTCAAATCTGATATAAATTATATTAGAATATCTTTTTATATTCATGTCATTCAAAACATATTTGAAATATATTAAGATGAACTGAATTTTTAAGGTAAGATTTTGGAAGTATGAATCCTTTTTTTGTCAAGGGAAAAGAACATATGCAATAAACCTTTGACTTTATTTAAGTAGAGAAAATGAAAATTTGGGGTTACCTGTTAAGAATTGAACTTTATATAAGAACTTGTGCAACTAAACCAATCATGGGCAACTTGCAGCCTTCAGGCCACATTCAGTCTGATTGGCTTTCTGAATGGCATGCATAATTCCATGAGGAAGATAATGTTTATTAAAATTTTGCTAGTTTCATTTCATTCTCACTTGTTCACTGAAACTCTCTAAAATGTAATCATTGTTTATGCATATGGTTAAGTACCATGTTTCTTGAATTTTGTAACCATTTGTTGATCTTTTTCATCATTTTAAAAATTGGTGATTTTCACTCAAGAAGTTCATATGCATAAAATTCATTTGATGTAGAAACAGGAAAGGTTCCTGATATTTTTTTCTCTGGAAAAAAAAACAAACTTTTTTTTTGTTTTAAAAAAAAGAAAAAACAAAATTCTATATTCCAATGAATAAATTGGAAACAAATCACACACAGCAGTGTGTGTTAATCACACTTGTCATCAACGATAACGTTATACTAAGACTTCAGTTTTTTATTACAGAAATAATATTTTCTCCAAAAAAAAAAAATATTAAATTTTCCCCATTTTTAAGTATGATATTCTGTGGTAGAAATGGCAGTGGTACCATGCAAAAAATCAGCTTGAATATTTTAGTGCAGCCAACACTATAATGAACTATATCTCAAGTGGTCCACAGATCAAAAAAAGGTAGGCCATACTGCCTTTAAGCAATTATCTTAGAAGCCATTTTAAACTTGGCAGTGAAGAGTAATATAACTGGTAACACATGAAGACTACTGCTGTAATAAATCTCAAAAGAAAATGATTTCTCTATAGATGATACAAATGTTACTATGCAATTTCACTTATTAGTGAGAGAATAAACTAAACAAAAGTATGTAGAATAATATTGGTGTTTGTGAGAATGGAACAGGAGATTGGAATGAAATTACAAACATTATTTTATTGCCTGAGCAAACTAAATAGAAAGAATATAAAAATATAAATGAAGGTGTGTATAAAGAGATGTCCTTTTTATCCATATGTGCATGTTGAGAGACTTGTATTTGAGAAAAGTTTTTTTTAACTGTTAGTTTGGTAGAGTTATCTGATATGACTGTGTGTAAACGTTGTACTTCCTGTATTGTGTTCAATGTGACATGTAGTTCACTGGAGACTGAAATTTCCCATAGGGAAGAAAGAGATACATCCTATCTGTAAGGTATACTGTGGCCAAAAGAGAATTAAACTTTGCACTCTTATATTCTGCTTTAACAATGTCATTTAGTGGTTGTTAGCAGAAGCTCTCTGGCAGACAAATGGGGTAAAAGTAACAAATGCCTTTTCAACTGCAACTATGGAGAGAAACAGCTGAAATGCTCATCAATATTATTTCTGAAATGCAGATTAACAGTTTAACTACTGTTATATTTTTGATCATTGACATTTGATAGAACCAAATGGAGTGTTGATTCAGATACTTTCAGCTTGAAACAGAAAAACATTGAACTTAAATAGCAAGAAACCTAGCATTAAAATATTTCATGTAAAATAAGCTTTTTAAAAATTGACATAAAGCAATAACCTTGTAAGTCAAGCTAATTATTAGTAACTTAAATAGTAATAAGAGCAGGCTAATGACAGCTGTTATAATGAAGGAATTCCATTTCATACAAGACAACTCTGGTTGCTTTTTAAGAGTAAATAATAACAGCAAAAAAGATAATCATTGAATTTGCTCTCTTGTAGATTATACTAACTTTGGTTTATCTTGTACTAAATGGAATTGTTTTTAATCTAGATTTTTTTATAGTCAAATAAGTGAATAGATTCAGTTGAAAATCACCCAGATATTTTCTTGCATTCTTTAAGTTAGCATATTCAATAACTAAACAAGTAACAGCTCATTGGAGGATCTCATAACCACCATCAACATGAGAAAGTTGAAATGGTATAGATATGTCACAAGAGCTAACAATCTTTCCACTACTATCCTAAAAGTTAAAAGAAGAGGCAGACAGAGGAAAAAAAAATATCTGCCAGTAGACTAGAAGATACATCACAGGGACTTAGATATTGGCACACAACCAAGACATATGGACACTACAGCAACCCCACAACCATACATGGTCACTGGGCTGATGATGAGGATTTGACTGCAGTGCACAATTTTGGCAGCTTAAAGTTGACATACAGACAAACAATCTGTAGAAATATTGAAAACTAGAAGCATGGCTCGGCGTTGCCCATGCTTGATTCAAAAATCGTACAACTCATACAGCATTGCACGCACTAACCTGTTTCTTCCCGTGCATAGCGTGACCATAAATTAATCTGCATTTAGGAAATACCCAACCGGAAAAACATTTTTAAGGGTTGACCGATTCTCCATTTGCACTCTGTTTGGGGGGGGGAGGCGCTCAAAGTTGAAACTTCACATGGTGACTCCCAATGGCCTCCTCATAAATCCGATTGGTTTTTTGCTAAAAACCGACATGCGGTTCAGGTGCAATCTGGGTGTATCGGCTTTTGGGTTTTATTGATTTTCCGCGCTGTTTAGGGGTCCGTGGTCATGAAACTTCTGGACAACACTTCTAAAGGTAGACTCTAAGAGGGTGTCAAATTTGGTTGAAATGCAATAATTCCTTCTGTAAGCAGATTTTTCCGATTATCGATTTTTTCGGAACCTGAGTCTGAACTGAAAAATCGGGCTCCGTCATGTCCTTAAGGCAGCCATTTGCAAACTTGTGGTGAAAACCGCACCGAAATCGGGTGAGAAATGCAGCCTGGGTGAGGTAACAACGCCCACAACGGACACACAGACAGACAACATGAGAAATATAGATAGTAGATAAATTTTTAAAAAGTAAAGAATGAAACAGCATAAGTGATAATTAGTTATTACAAATATCTAATGCTTTAATTAGGATACTGATATGCTGCCTACTGCACTGAGACAACTGATATGTGATCAGAACATTTGCTTTTCATACTCTGAGACCTGGGTTTGAATCTCACAATGGTCACTTTGCCAGAGAGGTGACTTCTTGATGTTAGCAGTAAAGTGAGACAATCTCAATGTGCAGCACCTTCAGAAAATGCCTAGGAATCATGCTACTGTTTAACCCAAGCCTTGTAAGTGAAATTGGGTAGGCAGAAACATTTAAAAGCTGTCAATAGTTGTGCAAGAATTAAGTCACAAGTCATCATGTCCAAAGGCTTCAGTGTACTGCCCTTGTTCATAGAATTTATCATGCACTTTCTCCCAGAAACTGTAAATAAGGTCTACTCAGCTTAGTTGCAGTATCAACCACAGGTTGGAACTGTGGATTGAGCAGGCATTTTTAACAGGGGTTGGCTAGTCACCTTGTCATATGGGTATTCTTGGAAACAGACAGTAACCAGCCATTCATAAATATATATTATGGTGTATGAAAAGTATGTTTTAAAAATCAACTGCATATTTTTATAGCTTAATGTTTATATATATATATATATATATATATATATATATATATATATATATATATATATATATATATATATGTGTGTGTGTGTGGGTAAGGATTTCTTGAATGTACAGCCCATAATACATATTGTTTAATAAATAAAAATGGGGTATCTATTTCAGATAGGGAGAGTTCACTATAATAATGTTTGAAGTAATATATATATATATATATATATATATATATATATACATACACACCTGATGTAACAGCAAAATTGTCCAAATCGTGTAACAGTGAAATTGTCAAATTGTTAGATTAAGCTCTGAACTGTTGTATCTTAGAAATGATTAAAAATATCTTACTGGAATTCTCCAAGGTTTTTATAACACTATTGGACTCTACTTTGAGCAACAAGAATGTATAATTACTTTCTAAGCTTAACAGAAGTATTGGGATGAAATCGATCATAAATGAAAATGATTAATTAATCATAGCTAAGGATCAACTTATTCAAGATGAACTTTAACCTCTCTAACCTTCTACCTTTCTGTCCTGGAGTAACAAGTGGCCTCAAACATTTCATGTATGATTTCATTTTCAAGTCTTTTTTCACTCCTCTTTGGACTGTCATAGCAGAAACTCCTCTCTCACATGCCAAATGTCTTATGAATTGAGTTGGATTTTTCTAATTGGTCTCTTTAGCTCTAACTTGAAATGATGATCTCTCTTGTTGTCGTGAGCTTTTGATCCAGTTTTTCTCTTTACTATTCCCTCTTTTAAACTTATTCACTATTCTCTTAATGGTTCTTGAGTGGACTTTGAAGATGGAAGCCAGAGTATGAATGTTTGTACCATTACTGAAGTCCTGAATGATCTTTTTCCTCTCACCATTGCTCAGTTGAGAAGACAGTGGGTCTGACACAAAACAATTTTAACTGGTTCTTTTTTTATCTGAATAACTCAAATGGTTTTCTTACAAAAAAATGATGTCAAGATAGCTAAATGTCTTATCAGAAAACCTGGAAAAAAGATGCTCATTTTAGTGGTCTTTTAGATATTAAACATTTTGTGGGATGCTGTAACATGATTTGTCAATTTTACTGTTACACGCGGTATATATGGGATGGGACACATTGTCAAGAGGTTAGAATGTTTGTTTACTGACCAGAAAATTTGGGTTTGAATTTCACCATGCTCAATGTGTCAGGGAGATGACCCCTTGATGTTATTGGCCTGAGGAGTGATCCCATCATGCAGTACCATTGAAAAGTGCCAGAAAACCATACCACAGTTTAACCCAAGCCTTGTGAGTGGAACTTGGAATTAGTCAGATGAGTGGATGGAATTAGTCAGATGTTAATGATGGCTGAACTAACATAAAGTAACAAATTGTGACTAAGGCTTTTAGTTTACAGGCCTTGTTCAAACAGTTGATCATGCTAGATTCCATGCTCCCTACTAGAAATCATAATTAAGGTCTAATCAGCATAGTTACAGTATAAACAACAGTTAGGCTCTATTGATGTTTAACAAACACAAATATGACTGAGCAGGCATCTGCAACAAGGGTTAGCTATATTTTTTATTACTTAAGTTCATCCAATACAGTCAACATGTTAGTTTCTGTAAAATAACCTGACATCACTTGTATTTATGATCCACTAGTTGGGCATGTTTGCACTATATTGATATGTACTTTTCCTTTATTTGAAATGAATTGAGTAAATTTCAAATAACTAAAACCGTGTGGCCTTATGTGCTTAACAGCATCATTCTACTGGTCAACAAGTTGGTTAGTCATTAACTATTGTGGCAGTAAGTACCAGAATTAGAACAATCATATAAAAATATAGCTACAAAACAAAACATTTTAAATGGAATTTTTTGAGAATTTTTGTCATATACACCCAATCACTTAATGTATATATGGTAATTTAGTGTTTTAAAAACATCCTATTTGCATTTTTAAGCTCTTTTATAAAAATTGATATGAACAATTTGAATAGCAAAGGAGTTATGAAACATTAATCGCTTTGGATATAAATTAGGGATAAATTAGAATATTATTTTAAACATTTCTTTGGCTGTTCTATCTGAATATTTAAAAATCTGTAATCATTAATATAATTTTTTTCTCCTTTAATTAAATAAAAAAGAAAATTTCAACTTTGAGTGAAGAATTACCTATCATGGCTTCCCAGAAATTACAATTGACTTAAAAATATAACAATGACTGAAATTTTTAATTTGACTGTCTTCCTTTTTCACCCCTCCTTTCCTATGTGCCACATTTCTTCAATACTTAGGTGATCATGATTCTCCACAGCTTCCTGTCTTTTGTTACTGTTGGCAATACTTATTCTTTTTGAATCCTTTCTGTCATTGTGAAACTTTTTCCTTCAAACATTTTCTGAAATCTTTCAAATTATTTGCTGCTTTTCTATGTTTTTCATGCCTTTAATGTATAATGTGAGTGTTAAATTCTCCAGGCCTTCTTTCCTCATTATGTGTCCCCAAAATTAAACTGTTTCTGAGTGTTATCAGCAGTTCATTTAATTTTCTCATGCTCCTTAGAACTTACTCATTTGCCACATGTCATGTCTATGGGATTTACAACATTTGTTGGTAAAATCACCTCATTTGCATTATGTGAAGAAATTGTCCAACTTCTACCATCATATAGAAGGTGAGACATTCCACAGCAGTCTCTTCTTACTTTCTAATATTATATTTCAATCTCTTATTCAATTTCTAAAAAAGTATCTTTCATTATTCCTGTGTGCTATCAGGTTCTGTTCCATATTTCCCAAATAATTGAATTTCCACACTTGTTTAATTTCAACATCCCTAACGTGACACTGGGATCCAAACACACATTGGACTCATGAAAGAAGCATTCCAAAAGCTAAGCAAGAAGCTTAGAAATGTAAAAATTTCATTAGAAACTGTAGTGACCAAGTAAATGTTTAAAGAAATAACAAGTGTTGTAGATATATATATCATATATTACCAATAAGTACAAAAGAAGAGTATTACATGACTAGTGAATGTGTGTCAGTTGGCCAGCATTCAATCTATTCGACTGTTATATTTAACAGCACCCCCCTCCACAAGGGATGTATGTGGCACAAGGCCGAGTTTACCATGGGTTCTCCGAGCCCATAGGCTTGGCCAAAAATATTCCTTTAGAACCCACATAAACAGGTTCAAGGCCTGTCTACCTCTCCAGACGAAACTTTGCCCTTCGGCAAAGCCTTGTCCGGGTTCCTCTCCACCAAAGACAGAAAGTTTGACAGCACAGTGCGAACAGATCTATTCAACTGTTCCCCCAAGGCCTTCTCTCCTACTAATCTTATAGTAGGTGTAAGAGTCCAAGATAGACTCTTTAGAGGGAGGACACAACAACAGAAACAAAGAAAAGAGTGTTGGATTGCTATGTGGTAGCCATCCTTTTATATGGCATGGAATTTTGGACAATCTTCCTATGGATGAGGAAAAAACTAGAGGCAGTATAAATGTGGTTCTATAGAAGGTTACTGAAAATTCCATAGATGGAGTGAGTAAGCAACAAGGAAGTCTTAAAAAAAATGGCAACAAAAGAACAGAATCAGGAAGAGATAGCTAAAATTCCTTGAACACATAATGAGGAAAGAGGGCTTGGAAAACTTAACTCTTATGGAGCATACTGAGAGATAGGAGAAAGCAGCAAGCCACTGATGAATTTGGATGAATGGATAGCAAAATTGGGAGTGGGGGCAACCTTAGCAAAGAGAGAAAAAAAAAACTGCCAAGAGCCACACAAGATAGAAAGTTATGAAGATTCATGACCATGTCTTGAAGGGATACGGCACATAGTAGAAGATACAGAAGCTCACACCTTGGGATAGCCACCATGAATAATGGTGGATTTTTTCTTTTCGCTTTCATCAAGAATCTTGTATAATTTCTTTTTGTTTTTGTAGTAAATCAGAGAAAAAACAAAATCACATTGAATTTTGATGATTAGCAAGATAATACTTGAAGTAAATACTTGTCATACTTGCTGAAAATTTCATTTGAGAAGGGCATATACATTAAAATATATTTGTGAAGGTTAAAAAAGCAGCATTGCATCAAACTTAATTCAGTTTTCAATTGTAAAGTTTGTAACAGTCTTAGCAACTCAATTAATGCCTTGTATTGCAGAAGCAATGAAAATTTAACAAACTTGAGGTTTGCAAACTGATTACAGTTGTTTTTTTTTACCTTATTGCTACGGGTTTTGATCAAGTGAATTTAAAAATGCATGGAATATTTTATTGGAGTTTGTTTACATATTTAATGCTTGTATAAATGTTGTCAAATTATTTGAATTTCTGTGCAAATTGCTGAGTTTTTCACAGTATAAATCTGATTTCATGATTGCTGCATGGTGTTCAATTGCTTTAAAATTCAGTGCATTATTTCTCAGAGCAAAATTATTTGATTATTTTATATTGGAGGATTAATTTTTTTTTTTAATATTTTTTTGCATCATCAGCTTTTGTGAAAATAATCTTTTTTAGAAGTAAGAACAGAGAAGATCTCTTTAAATGTTTTTGAAAGTTATAAAACAAAATTCCTTCTGGAAATTTATGTTTATGAAAACCTTCATTTTATTATCATGTATACAATAAGCAATATAATTAGCTATTGAAAGAAACTTGTCATCTTGACCAGTATAAATGTGTGTAAAATTGAACATAAGCAGATTTACCTAAAATTGAGACAGTTTTAATGCTTTTGTGTCATGTTGTAGATGATTGAAAAGGTGCCATTCAAAAACTAAAAGTAAATTAAGAAACAAAAATACGATTGGAAACAAAGAAAAAAACAAAAATGCTGAATTGCTATGTAATATCAATCCTTCTACAGGGCAGTGAATGCTGAACAATTTCCTCACAGATGAAGAGGAGACTTGAGGCCACTCAGATGTGCTTTTATGGAAGGATGCTAAAATATCATAGACAGAACATGTAAGCAATGAGGAAGTTTTTTTTTTAATTGGAATGAAATGAGCACTTGTTCTCATGGTCAAAGAGATAGTTGAAATTTTTTAGACTCATAATAAGGAAAGAAGGCTTGGGAGATTTAACACTCCTAGGACATATTGAAGGTAAGAGGGGTAGAAGTAAATGTTGAGTAACCTACCTAATAAGGATGGTAGATCAGCAAATTAAATGTCCTGCAAGAATATACCATATAAAAGAAAACTGAGTTGACCAATCCAGAACAGTTTGGAGAAAATGGATTTGCAATACAATGACTGCCGATATGGATATCACTTAAATCATGTTAATTTTTTTTTAAATAAGACAACTCTAGTTTTTGATGCTTTTGACTGAAAGAAGTTTAAGCTAAATATAGAAAACGAACCAGACCTTTGACTGCATTTATTACTTTAAATAAAATCAATATATTTTTCCACCCCTTTAATTCCAGTTATGATGAATTGCTTATATTAAAAGCAAAGGTTGTACTTACTTTATACATACATTTTCTTGAAATGTTGATACTGAGGAAGGACAAAATAAAAACTACTGGTTTATATTCACTGATGGATTCTTTTGTACATCCATACAAAGAGGTTACTCATAATTTTTTGAGGAAAACGAGTAACAAAGTAAACAAATATTTGTTAGATACTGAATTTGTATCCTATCTTTAACAATTATAAATTTATTTACATCAGCAATATAAAATATATATATATATATATATATATATATATATATATATATATATATATATATACACATACACACGCACACAGAAGCTCTAGTTTGGTTAAAGGATAGATAATGTTTTTTGCTTGACCTTTCTAGTTTCTATATTGTCAGTGGTTAATATATTTGAGAACTGCCCTAAATTGTAAAGTCTCATTTGCCACATGATGCTAAATTAAATTTCATAGTACATGAATCATTGTTCTTTTAAAATTTTATGTATAGTGTGACCACTGAATTTTTTTGCATGAATTTTAACCCCTCTAGAGAAAAAATTACCTGTGTATAATGCAACCACTCATTGAAAAGGCATGTTTTTTAACCCCATCAAAAACAATTGCAAACCCCTATTGCTCCAGTAAGCACATGATTCCTACTTCTACGTTTTACCTTTACAGTAGCTGAAGCACTACTTCCATGTCTGGACTGGAGCTACCCAGGCTTCAAATTCCAATCTTGATAGGGTCCAAAAGTGACTATGAAGCCTTTTGTGTAATTAACTGTTTTTCACTTTACAACCCCTATTCCCAGAGATGAAACATTGCAAGCCTCTTGCTAGACTACCACTACTTCCATGGAAAATGTTCAGTCAAGCTACATTCTAACCCTCCCAGTTAACACTTACTACTCTCATTCCCTTTGTATTCCTTTAGTAAGTAATAAGTTCTATTTGAATAGTTCCTTCCCAAGAACTGCTGTTTTAAATCCTTGGAGGATGCTTTCCCAAGCACTGCAAATGTAATCGCTTCATTTATGGTTCACCATTCTCTTTCCCATATCTGATAACCTGCACCCCTTAATTGTGGGCCTTGTATAGTGTAAAGAAAAAAAGATCAGAATAATTTCAACTCCCCAATTATTAAGACCCTCCTTTTATTAAGTGCCTAAAAGTGCTACTATTTCAGCTTTTAGTTTCACTGTTACTTAGTTAAATATTGTCTCAAATTAATTTTAGCACTAAATACTTATAAATACAAATTTAAAAGTCAGAGGGTATTTTTCAGCATGCCCATGTTGCTGCCAAATGTAACACAAGGTTGGGGTTTAAAGTGGGTTTACTAGCAATACTGTGGGAATATTGCCTAAATTGAAGATTTTCTACTAACAACATCTCAAACTTTTAAAATATACAAATGCCATACTGATTAATTCAGAACTTTCATGGTAATTGCCTCTTTGGTACCTAGACTATGAATTTAAGTGCAGTATTAGACTGGCAGAAAGCTCTCATTAATTTACAGTTTAAATGGCTAGATTTAACTATGCTAACAATTTCTTCTCTAACACTTCTCACTTTTGTTTTTTTTCTTCCCAGTCAACATTCATTTTCAAAGATTTAAATGCAATGTCAATCATTATCTGGTCTTAATTCCTGTTCTTTTATCATTCTCTCTCTTTAATAGAGTTTTTTTTTCTCATATTCTCTTACACTCAGTAACCCCTTGCATCTTAGTGGCTTTATTGCCTTGCTTTGTGGTGAAATGATTGAAAGAAAAAATATTCATTATTTTTCCTTAACTTTTCTTGGGGAAGTTAGAAATTTTTTTTAAATATAATCATATTAAATATTCATCAGTCTCAAGAAAGATTTTATGGTTTAGCCTTTAAATAAATAAATTTTCTATTTCTATGTTTGTAATGAAACATATTTGAATCTCTTACCTCAAGCAAACACTTCTTTCATTTTTTTTTCACTTATAAATTAAACTAAATCTACCATAAATATATCAGTAAAAGACAAACTCTTCAATGTGCTGTGTCTCTTGAAGATGTGGGTGATCATGGTTCTCCACAACTTCCTGTCCTTTGTAGTTCTTAGTAAATTTTGTCTTTTGGCTTCCATGATATTCTCAGCATCCTTCTGTACAACCACGTTTCCGTTGCTTCAAGTCTCTTCTTCATTTGTGATGAGATGGTCCAATAGGAGGACAGATATTGGCTTACAGCTATATCATGTTGAAACACTAGTTTTTGTACAATCACTGAAGTTAAGCAATATCCAACCTAGTCACTATCTTGATGGGTGACTGCTTGGGAATATGATGGACTGCAAGCATGGATGTGTAGGTGGTGTAATGTATAATGGCTCAAAATTGTTAATTGGAGAACCACATTCCAATTTCAGTTGGGTTCATTATATTCCCTAACATGCAAATACACTTGGGAAATACCATTCTTCCCACTAGCTATGAGTTAATTAGTGAGACTACTATCACTAAATCATTACCTAAAAAAAATAATAATTTCTAGCAATAAATAACCTATAAAGAGTTGAAAAGCAATCATTCAATTAGTCAAGGACCAATAATAGATAACCATTAAGTACTTTTTCATTTGTTTCTAATTAAATTTTCCTGTTTCTTAATACATTACTTTCTCATTAAAAGGCTTGGAAAACTAATTTTGCAACACAGTATCAAGAAAAAAAATACAAATTTAGATAAATATTTTTCTCTGATATATAAAAAAAATATAAACCCCATTTCTCAGTGCATTTTATTGAATTGTTTCAAAAATTCATCTGATATTAAAAATTAACGAAAAGTTATATCCTGAAAGGATATTGTACATGAAAAGAAAAGATAATTCAAGAATTTTGTGTAAGTTTTATATGTCAACAGAATATAAATTTGCTTTCTTACATCAGAGAAAAGTTCTTTAAAAAATTACAATATTTCAATAACAAACAAAAAAAAAATCAATGCTATACTTTTTGCAATGATAATAGTAAAGCTTGATATCTTCTTGTCTTTAGACACCTATGAAATTTCTTTTATATCCTTTTAGAAGTGTTCTATTAATCTCCAAGAACAACTAATAAAAATGCTCATTAAAGATACTGAAAAAAGTTGTGAGGCATCAAAAAAAATCATATAGGACTGTAAAGAAAATAAATGAAGCTTTATTCAAAGTAATTCAACCACTGCACATGTGAGGTTCGACCATCACTTTTTATAGTAGAGTAGTTCAAAGGGGAGACAACTATGACTGCCTTCACCAGAAGGCTCAAACTTAATACTCAGGAATATAGCTGTCTGGCAGTGGGGGCAAATATGCAACTGGATAAAATAATTACAGTTTGATGCAACTGATAAAGTAATTAATTTTACAATTCCCTTGGTTGCTATTCTTTGTGAGTTTTAAAGTGTCTACAATATTTAATTTGTTACTGATTCTTTAATGTCTTTAACTGAGATAGAATTATCACAAAAATCAAAAAACTTGTGAATTCAATACTAATATAGTTTGGATTCAAATAGTCTTTTCAGACTTTTATTCCCTTATTATTCATGCATCTATTTTACCAATTTTTAAAAATGGATACCACATTACATTTTGGCACTTTTTGATTTTTGCCAAATAAAGTAACAAGCAAAAGTAATAAATTTAATGTGCTTTGTCCTAAATGTTTGCAAACAGTGAATTCCAATTTAGTGATTCTGCACTGGCTCATTTGCTACAATACTACACTGTCTTCAACTTTTAGGAATGACTGAATCTCCAGTTTCACTATCTTCTATACCAATGTGAGAGGAGTCTACATTCAATCTTTCCAGAGGTGGAACACAATCTTAAAGCCAAACATTCTATTTCTGTCTGAAACTGGTATCCCACTGTAGAGAGGCTTCTTGCCCCTAGTAGCTAAACATCCAAAGATGAATATACAATGTAATTGGTCCTGACTTGGGGTCTCAATTCCAGTCACTTTCTCACTGACATAATGTAGCTTCTCTCTGTCTTTTCTATAAATATTTTCATGGCATCTGCTCTGATGAGCTATTTTCACTGGTGCCCCAACTGCATGAATTTAAGTCTTAGACCCATCCTTTTGCTGTCAAAGCGGTTAAATGTAACCACCTCTTCTAATCGAATAGCTTCTTCTCTCACACTTCCTGACAGTGGAACTCCCTTCTTACTTGCTTCCCTGATAACTATAATCTTCAAAAATTTAAATGTAATGTCAGTCGACATCTTCTGTTGCCTCAATTCTCATTCTTCTTTTTATCCTTTCCTCAACCCTCCATCTATACCCAGTCTTTTCCTTTACTTTCACTCTCTGTAGCCCCTTGCATACTAGTGGCACTTCTGCCTTGCTTGGGGAGAAGTGCTTAAAATAAAAAAAAAAACATGACCATTAAAATTGTTATGGCTATGGGCTCAGTACATATAATAAGGATGTATTTTCCGTGGAAGAGATGCTTAAAAAACAAAGACTCTGCTCTCCTCTATATGTGCTTCCTTGTAGTACTTATCCACAGAATCACATTCATTTTCTTTTTATTGTCCTTAGGACAATGGGATGCTAATTTTTGACTGAATATCTGAGAAGGTTGTTAATATCTCCAGTGAATATCTCCTGCTAGCTTTCATATCTGTAGTGATTTCAATATTCACCACAAAGAGTGGTTAGTCTACTTGAACAAAATTGATGAAGAAGGCAGATACTGCAGAGACTTCTCCATCTCTATCTATAAAAGGCAGGATATGTGTGTGTGTGTGTGTGTGTGTGTGTGTGTGTGTGTGTGTATAACAAATGCAAAGACGCAATTTTTGATGGATTTACACCAAAATTTACATGCACATGCTCCAAGTTAGCAAGAAGGCCAAGACTGACTTTGCATTTCCCAACTCCCATGGATAGTGGAAATAATCGATTTTTCATGCTTCTATGGCAGTTTCCATGTAGTTTGCGGCCATTTTGTACTGTCCAGAGTGAGAGCCAAAAGCTGGCTGCCATGAATAGGCAGGAAGATTCTATTGGCCAGCGTGAGAGCCAACAGCTGACTGACACAAATTTTAACTAGCATGCTATCATGCAAAAAAGATCGATAGCTGCAGTCGTCATAAGTGGGAAAAATTTAAATCTGCATGGCACTTTACTTCAATTGGCTCATTTGCTTGCTTAAACTCAACGTTGATTCTGATTCTGCAGAACTGGGTTGGGTGTGAAAAAGTATTTGTTGTTAACATTCTTTTTTCATTTGGTTTTTCCAGATATAGAAGTCCTTTTTTTTAAAGCTGATCGTTTTGTGTTCATTTTGTTTAGTTCTTTTTTCATAACAGATTTAATGTTTAGTATAGAACTTAAAAAAAAAATACACAGTGTGAGATAGGCAAGAAGTAAGGCATGTAGCAACATCATGACGGCAAAGGGTACTCCTTTAAAGGCAAGGAAGGGCAAAAATATTTTAAGTCAAGTGATAGCGATTGCTGTATGAGTCATACGATTTTTGAATCAAGCATGAGCAATGCTAGACCATGCTGCTAGTCACCTATAAACTAACACAGATCATTGAAGAACTCACCTGCATTGCTGATGTAACAGGACATTAGGCAAACCTCCTTGACCTCTTCTTCACATCTTGCCCTGAAAAATGCTTTGCAGAGGTTTTCCACCCAGTGTACATCTAACTATTCTCTTGTCAATGTACAAGATGATGCCAAACCAAATGCATATCCTGATATGCCATTCCATAGAATGATTTTTCACTACATGAAGGCAGATGAGGACAGCTTCAGATCTTACATGGCAGAAGCTCTTCTCTCAGCCTTCTTCAAACATACTGCCTCCAAAACTGCTCTCATCTCAGAATGGATCCTTTTTTTATTCCCTAGAAAAAATTCCATCAAAAACCGAACAACCAGCTCAGTTTCTCCACTGAATGCATTGCAGCCATAGTTTACTGTAACCACTACTACAATATCTATCACAAGGGGTGGCGATGTAGCTGGACACTTACTACATTAAGAACTGCCTGCAATCACTGCAAGAAATTTCTAGAAAATGCAAAGTGTAGCTATGCACAAGTGGTCTAGTTCAAGCTTGATCTCCAACCAAATATGTCATCAAGTAAGCTTAAGTTAGTTAATCAGTTGCACTAAGTGGCATAGGTGGGTTTTTGAGCACCTGATGTAATTTAAACTATTACACCTTCTCCTTAGCAATGAGCTGTTATAAATTCTAGTAATTTTTTTCTCCAGCAATTACTTTGCACACCCTAAAAATTACAAAAAAAAAATGATCACATTTGATTGTAGCTATTATTTTAATACATTTTAGATGGGTGTCATAATAGCTATTATTGTAGAAACTGGTAGAAATTGATGAGTCTAGTTCAAATTCTGGCCTAGTTGGTTGCATGCACTTCAAACTGATGTTCTTAGTTAAATCTCTTCACTCTCCTTGCTATGGGTTAAATAGATGAATAGACTTTGCTCTCTAGCTTTCAGTCTTTCTGTTGGAAACCAGTATTAATAATTATCCCTCTGTAGGGATAGTTTATATTACACTGGTTATATATTTTGATTTTCGGGATAATTTATTCTTGGTTGAAGACATTAAAGAATCAGTAACAAATTAAATATTGTAGACACTTCTTTAATACTCAAAAAGAATAGCAACCAAGGGAATTGTAAAATTAATTACTTTATCAGTTGCATATTTACCCCCACTTCCATATGGTTATATTCCTTAGTATTAATCTTGAACCATCTATTGAAGGCAGCCATAGTTGCTCCCCCCGCCACTGAACTACTCTACTATAAAAAAAGATGGTCAAACCAATTTAGGAGAACTTGTTGAAGGCAACAGTAAACCACTTCCCTATATTTCACAAGAAGTCATAGTAATTCACTGATTATAGACAAAAAAAGATCTGTGGAGAATCATATTTGCTTATATCCTGAAGATTTAAAAATAAATTTTTGTAATATAAATATATGCAGTAGCAGCCATAATATAAGGAATGGAAACAACAAAGACATAAATATGTGTATTACTTAAAAAGTAATGCATGATTAGCAATGAAATTTTTACCGAATAAAGATTAGGGTGTAATGCATAAATATTATACAAAGTTACCAAAATTTACATAATAGTTTTTTTTTTGTTTCTTATATTATGGTCGCTACTGTATATACATACAATACATAAATTCAAGGGTATTTAAAACTGATGTCATAGCCACTGCATAAATACCAAAATGAAAATGTAAACATGCCTTAACTGAATAGTGAAAACATGTCTCACTCTCCAGTCAGTTGATCGGTTTAGAGCCCTCTATATAACTCAACATTTTCTGATTGTAAACTTTTTCTTACAATGTTTCTGGATTTGAGTTTGTTCAAACTTTTTCTTTTAGACACTTGGAGATTTCTCATGTGACTTCAGTAGTGTATCAAAATATTTGGTTCTTGACATCATTATGCCTCTGGAAGCACAAAAATTAAAAGCAAAGAAAGAAAAAGAAAGGAAAGACCTACTTCTGATATGAAAAAAGACACTTTGGTTGATATAATATTTTGAATATGATGGTGAGGCTGCTAGAACAGTGCAGCAGATGGTATATAGCAGTAGCAACCAAGCAGCTACTGAAGACAAAAGAGCAAATATCCTACAGAAGAAAATACCTTACTAAAATATGCCTGGAAGGTTAGTATTGTCTGCTGAAATTCTCTACTATTCATATATATATAACAATATAACACACACTAGTGCAGAGTAAAGGACAGTGATCAGGGATAGAAATTCTCAATTATTTCAAATAAAATAAAAATTAAACTTCTAAATAAAACCCAAAATAATCCCAAGTAATTATAGTTTAACCTTAAAAGTAAAAAGCTTATTTTATTTTTCCTCCAATAAGTTAGATAGCTTCTGTCTTATTTATAATTATTTATTTATGTATTTATTGGTAAAATTTTCATTTCTATTTTTTGTTGTTTAGTGCTAAAAAAAAATTATACACACACACGAGTGAAAGTGATAAATGCTGGCATGCTAATAAAGATTTTCTTTCATCCACATGATGGTATGACATTGAAAAGAAATCTCAACACTGTCACGAGGCTTATTTCACATATGTTCCTCAACTAACAAATGAGCAAGAAATAGTTTTATGCTCTCCAGAAAAGAAAGGAAACCTTCAGCTGCATCATCTAATGGCTATTGCATAATGAAGGTTAAATACCAGATTGTCATTGTATATGTATCAAATCACTTTTACACAACTTTCCAAAGCAAACCATGGACAATGTTTCAAATAACATATATACGTATATATATTATTTTTTATTATAAGAGATTATAATAAAAACATGTTGAAGTCGCTACACAAAAGCTTTCATGTTTCAATACTTTGATTGTACTTCTTCAGGCAATGGTAAGTAATTGATGATTAGATGATTTTAAGAAAATTTAAAAGTGTTACCTCTTTTCTAAAAGTTAAAGTGGGTTGGAAAACATAAGGTCAGAGTTAAAAACAGACTTGTGGGTATGTCTTGATTAACCAATTAAGTGTCAGATCTGAGATAAATAGAAAAGTAAGCTCAGAGAGTGGAGGGGGGTGAGGTATTTTTTCATGCTATGATAAAGCGTTCTAGTTTGTTTTTTTTTTGTAAATCTTTAAATGAACATTGCTTCTTATGTTTATATGAAAAACTAGAAATCATCAAATTTGCTGATAAAAATCCCTATTTAACAAAAGGAGTGAATTAACTGTAAATTGCCAACACAGGGATTTTTTGTCAGCAAATTTGATGATTTCTAGTTTTTTATGAAAATATAAGAAGCAAGATTCATTTAAATATTTACAAAAATAAAACTAGAATGGTTTATCATGGCTGGAAAAATAATTCACCCACCTCAGAGCTTACGTTTCTATTTATTTCAGATCTGACATTTAATTGATGAATAAAAACATACCCACAAGTCTATTTTTTATTTTGACCTTATACTTTAACCCCCACCTAACTTTCGAAAAAGAGGTAACACTTTGTTTTTTAATATTATTAAAAATCATTTAATCACCAGTTAATTACCATTGCCTGAAGAAGTACAATCGAACAGTGGAATTTTACTCCATTTGTTCTTTCTCTCATTTAGTTATACATACATACATACATATATATATATATATATATATATATATATATATATATATATATATATATATATACTAAGTCTCAAATGTAAGTAAAAAATATAAATTCAGAAATCCTCCAAACTCCTCACTAGGACATGAGTCACTATCTGTACCCTCTATAAATTTTTCCATTTAGACCCCACTCTGTATCAAATACTGGATTCATAACTATCTAATTAAAGTACATTTACATACAAAATAACTCAGCTGTGCTGGTTTGACTATGTATCAACAATTGAAGGTTATTCTCTTTCAATGTCTCAACTGTTCAATGAGCTGTCCTCAAGTCAATGTAACAGAAGAGTGCCACAAAAGAGATACAGGACTTCTCTAAAAAAAATAAAAAGGACCCTCATCTTCTATGGCATTAATCACTGCAAATGGTTAACAGAAACTGCTGAAAGTCCTCCTTGGTGCCATAAGATTTTCTTGATGGCTGCTTTCACTAAATAAATTCATATATTCAAGATGGATGTGACGATGCAATGTCACTTTGAGCCACCAATTTCATTATTCTACCCACTGCAGGAAAGAACCAGTCTAGAAATCCTAGGTGAATCCAGGGTAAGCATAAAGCCCCCTCCTGCACACTAACTTATGAAGCAATAATATGATTATGCATAAATATTTTTGCATAGGTTTTCTTGTATTGCATTGAATTGAAGTCATGTAGCCTGTTAATTATTTTAGGTACTTTTAATATTTTCCATCATTTTGCAAATTTGTGTTATTATCAGTACAAATCTTTGGTCTTCACTCTTCACCCCAAACAGGTTTTAACACATATTCTTCCAATATATGTTTCTCCAGATTACATCTCAGTGTAAATCTGAGAAACAATGTTTATCTTAAAAACTATCCACAAAAATTATATTCTATAGATATTTTCATTTAACATCATTTAAAGTGTTTGTTTTGTATTATTAAAAATTACTTAGTAATACTAGTTACTAAATGACAAAAGGCAGCTTGGCAAATTTAATATACAAAGGGCATTTTGTCAGCAAAAGAATCAGGGCAAATCAGAGAGAAACCTACTTGACAATTTTGTACAAATGGATAATGGGTATAAGTGCCACAAACTAAAGTATAATTTTATATCTAAATACAGTGAGCAGACAATAGCAGTACTGCTTATCTTTGCCAATAGACCCAGCTAAAATTTTCTATTTTGTGTTTTGCTTTACTTGAGAAGGAAAGGTCCATACTCTCTATAACCTAGTAGGAAACTTCAATAGATAAAATACTCTTTCAGGAGTATTTCATGTTTTAGTAGAGTATTTTGATAAACAGCTGTACCCACAAATGATATATGCTAATCTAGGTGGCTATGATCATAAATATAGGAGAGTGAATGAAAGTGATAAGTGCTGGCATGCTAATAAAGATTTTCTTTCATCCACATGATGGTATGACATTGAAAAGAAATCTCAACACTGTCATGAGGCTTATTTCACATATGTTCCTCAACTAACAAATGAGCAAGAAATAGTTTTATGCTCTCCAGAAAAGAAAGGAAACCTTCGGCTGCATCATCTAATGGCTATTGCATAATGAAGGTTAAATACCAGATTGTCATTGTATATGTATCAAATCACTTTTACACAACTTTCCAAAGCAAACCATGGACAATGTTTCAAATAACATTCTGAAGGCAGGGAGTAACAAGTTGGCTCATAGAGCTGTTTCATCAATAACATTGGAAATTTGATATCAAATAAATCAAACATTTGTAAGCTAAGCAAAGTATTAAGAAACAGGTAAATTTAATTAGAAACAAAGAAAAAAGTATTGAACTATTACATAATATCACTTTTTCTATATGGCAGTTAATGCAGGGCAATCTTCACAGAGATAAAAAGATTGAAGCAACAGAAATGTGGTTCTACAGAAGGATGTTGAGAATACCATGGACTGAACACATGAGCAATGATGAAGTTTTAGAAAAAAGCTTAAACAAAAAGGACACTTATACTTGAAATTAGGAAGAGACTGTTTAAATTTATAGGGAACATAAGGGGGAAAGGGAGCTTGGAAAATGTGACACTCACAGGACATGCTCAAGGCAAGAGGGACAGAGGAAAGCAGTGTATAACCTACCTAACAAACTTGTATAAATGGTTGGCAGAACAGAGATTAGGAAAGATAGAAAAAAGTCAAAAATTACTAAGAGCTATAAAGAACAGGAAATTGAGGAGAGCCATCATAGTCAACGTCCTGAAGGGACATGGCACATAGAAGAAGCAAACAACATTAGGAACTCTTCAAGCATAACTTTCATTTAAAGTGATCGTAACTTATAAAGATTAGCATTTCATTAATTTTTAAGATTATATCTGAGACTGAATTATCACCAAATCTCTTTCACACAAGGTCAGTGTATTTACTATTGCTATGTTTTTCATAAAGCTTATAAATGTGGATGTTTTGTGATGTGGAAACAAACATTTACTACACGTTCTGTTTGCTTCAGTTTCCTCATACACACAAAATAAAGAGGATGCTTAATCTTTGAGAACAGTTCGTGTTGATTATTAAATAACATTCATTGTTATTGTACTAATCCCAGTCTTTTTCAATTTCCACATGTATATCATACAAAGTTTATTAGGTCTCTAAAATTCTCCAAAATCAATGACTCTGGTTCCTAAGAACATATTCTTTCATTTATCCACACATTTGCTTGCAAGTGAAGTTAAATTATTTTTTTATGACAAGTATTGAGAAATTTATATAACTTTTGTGTTTGATCTACCTTCAGTATTTTACACATTTTGAAACCTGACCAACTATAATGAAAAGAAAATTGTCTGTAAATGTGTCAAGATTATAAATGTGATATCTAGAGCATGTACAGTACTGGAGAAAATATCACGTATTAAAGTTGTCGCTGTAAAATATAGCAAGAGGTTACTGTCAGAAAAGGAAATTACAGACAAAATGCATGCAGGTCAAAATTAAACTTTCAATCAATTGGTTCAAACTACACATCCATCAGGACAGAGATGTTTACAATTTTCTTGAAACTTTGAATGACATTAGAATTTTGAGGTTATTCTCAGAAGAATATTTTTTCTCAAAATCCAAAAAACTCCAATAAAACTTAAAAACAAACAATTTATACACTAATAGTTGATACGATTGGTTAGAACATTAGCATTCCAGGTTTGAATCTTGCAATGGTCGATTTGACTTTTTTTATATTGGCCTGCAGAGATGATCCCAGTGTGGTGAGAACTGCTCAAAAACCATGCCAAAATTGACCCATTCTAGCAGACAGGAATACAAGCAGTCAGCCATACACTCATTACTTCTTCCCTTAAATACGTTTCTGTACTTAGGAAACACTAATATTCATAAAATACAAACAACGAATATAATTTAAAAGTGAATGGTAGATCTCTCAATGTTAAGAAAAAAACAAAATGAATCTTACTTCCTTTATCAATGATTTCGTTTTTTATGCATGTGAGTGGTGGGGCTTACCTATCAAACATGATGAGGGTGAAGTAGGAAAAAATGCGAATGTTACTAAAAACATGTTTGTCAAAAAAGAAATCCGTTGTCAAGTCAATGTCTTCAGTTCTGGAAAATGAAATGGAAAGGCAAATCGTCTTTAATCTCAGCCCAAATCCATTACAACTGTAAACAAACACAGTATTATATTACGAATAAGGAAAAGATACAGACCAAAACCGAAATATGTCATTCTTGTTGATCTTTTGAAGTGAAAAAAGAAATGGGGAAATTGTTGATGATTTTATCACATTATTAGTAGCAAACAAAATTTAAAAGAAAGTCGGTGAAATATCTTGAAGAAACTACTTCCAAGACGTAAAACAAACAAACAAAAAAAAAAGACTGTGAGTATTTCTGATATTAACAATGTTTAATTTATCTTATTCCCAAAACATCAAATAGAAATAACTTAAATTATCAATTCAAAATCAATAGTATCACAGAACCGAATAAAAATGAAAATCCACGTCGCTTGTTTATGAATGGATTCTTTCATTAAGAATGTATTCTGTCGTAACTATTTTGATATCGCGTGTAAACTAGAGTCAGGGAGGTTTCGCAATCTTTTGTTCTTTTTATCATTTCACCTCAAGCAAAGCGATAATGTGACTAGGAAGCAAGGGGTTACTGGGAGTGAAAGAGAAAGCGAGAACTTAAGTAAGGAGAAAGGAAAATAAAAGAACAGGTTTCAGGAAGACAGAAGCTGGTTAATAGCGTTGAATTTAAAAAAGATTGTAGGTGACAGGGAAGTAAAAAATTGGAAGAGAGTTCCACAGGCCAGGAGTGTAAGAAATAGAATAGAACATACGTTTGCATCTTTCTAGTTAGTTCAACAGTAAAACGGTGAAATATAGTTACCAATCTAGTAACATGCTTAAATTCGTGCAGTCTAGGAAGAAAGCTCATCAGAACAAATGTCTGGAAAATATTTGTACAAAAGACAGAGTGAAGCCACGTCATGTCGGTGAGAAAGTGACTGAGGTCAAGATACTTAGTCAGGACCGATTACATTGCTTCTTTGAATTTTGTCAAGAATCTTGAGATATAGAGTAGGGACACCAGACCGGATATGGCAGCCATATTCAGTGCGCACGGTTGAAGGGGAGATTTATAAATGTGCAAGATGGATTTTGACAAGAGAAAAAAAAATGTCTGGCACAGCACAGTGAACCAACTTTCCTAGCAGTGTACACAGCAATTGATTCAATATAATCACGTCACGTTATGTTGGCGGAAAACGTGAACCCAAGGAGGCTCCTGGAATTTAGGATCAGCCATGTTGGTTCTCTGTGGTGATTAAATCAAAGCAGTTTTCTTTTGGAGGCGTTAAATTTTCTGATCTAACCATATGGCATTGCGATTATTTCAAATTATAACATGTTTAGTTCTGAGTGAGATCATCCATAGCCCTTCTCATTGCACTCAGATGGGGAAGATAAATGTCACCGCTTGAAGTGGCTTAGAGAAGTGCTGAGAGTGGGTGGCTAAGCAATTTTTTGTTACGAATCTCCACCATTCGTGAGATTCCCAGTTTAAAAATATTGGAATTGGGAAGTCGAAAGTTAGGATCTATATATACCCGGTGAGCCTATTGCTATGTTATTTATGTAAAGTAAAAATAGAACATTTTTTTTTTTAAACAGTGTGTATGTTATGTTGAACAGGGAATCTAAACGGTGTCTAGATCAAATGTGTTTTACCGGGAATTAGAAACTGTTAATACTAGAAAAATGGCTTACCTCCGGGACAAAAACGGATTCGGACGTGTCTCACATGTAAAATATTCCCAAAAAGAAAATCGCAGATTCACGAGCTTCACGATATGTTAAAAAACAGATAGATCTCGAAGTCGGATAGACTTTCACGAGAATCTTTTTTTAACATATGTAAATTTTAACTGTCACACAATCTATAAAAAGTTCTTAAAGAGGAGACAGAGACAAGAGATACGTGTTGTTGGATTGTTTGACTTATGCTATGTTGAAGGAAACGGATTAGGGAACTTAATTACAAACCAGAAGAAACGGACTACAAAAACGGTTTTCGTGTCGATAATTAAAAAAAAAAGTGTTTTTTGTCTTGTTAAATTTCTTCATTTCGAATATTTATGAGATTCTTGCATGTTTATGTAAGGAATAAAATACAGTTAATTAATTAATTTTTTTTTTTTTTTTTGAGAAAAATATTCTTCTGGGAATAAAATCAAAATTCTAATGTCATTCAAAGTTTCAAGAAAAATTGTAAACATCTCTGTCCTGATGGATGTGTAGTTTGAACCAATTGATTGAAAGTTTAATTTTGACCTGCATGCATTTTGTCTGTAATTTCCTTTTCTGACAGTAACCTCTTGCTATATTTTACAGCGACAACTTTAATACGTGATATTTTCTCCAGTACTGTACATGCTCTATGTAATTGTTAAAAGGAAATCAAGAGAATCGACTAGAACAAATGAAACAAGAATATGTCAGAAATGTTTTGCAGTGAAGAGATTATAAAGAAGGCGAAAATAAAATGGGGATGACACGAGCGACTGCAAGATAAAAGTGAATAAAATAATGAAATAATAGTTTAAATAAATGATCGATTCTTATCATTTATAGTATCTTAAAGATCATGACACAATATTTAACAATAATAGTGATATATTTTACTGAATGACAACTAGTTGAAAATATTATCGTTTCTCTAATGAGAGGCCATTTAATTAATAAAAAAAAGCTATGTAAAATATGAAAATTATCAATCATCAACTCTTGAATTATATTTAAATACCGCGGTAAATTTCACAAAAGATTTCAAGTACCCAACTCGCAACTGTCCAACCAATGTAGAAAAATTCGATAATTTTGAAAAGGTAAAAAAATTCGGTAACTATGAAATAAAAGTCGATTGAAAATTGATTTTGGAGTGGGGATTTGGGGGCTAAGCACCCCTCTCCTCTACTTTTAATAAATAAAATCGTGGGGTCCAGATAAAACCCCACTACAGCAATACCAAGGCCGTACTTGCAGAAGTGGGGCTTAGGGGGGCTAGCCAAAAACTGAAACTTATGTTGGCGAAGCTAAATAAAGTTTTTGAAAGAATATGATTCAAAAAAGAGCCACACAAAGAGTTAATATAAAATTAGTTACATATATTGGATCTTTTCTGTTAATTCACCCCCAAATAAAAATATTTACTAAAATTCACACTAAATTCTCCCAGAGCGAAGCCCGTCTATTGCACTCCGGGTGGGTTGACCTTCGCGATGGCCCCAAATGTGGGCGACACGGGTACGCTATTTTTGAATTTTGTTGCATTCACGCTCACCCGTTGAAAAGAAAAAAAAAAATTTTTTTTAAATTGTAAAAATCCCTTTTAAGTACCTCGAATATCATCCACGTTTACAAAATAGAAATCACTCTCGCTGATCTTTGTTAATTTTTAATTCTCAGGGTCAGAGTTGTTGAACTAGCAAACTAAACAGATTTTCATTTAAAATTTATAATTTCTTGGGGTGAATTAATATTTGCGATAAGTAACTTTACATTATCTGGGGTGACAAAAAAAATCCCATACATTTAAGAAGACAATTTTTATGAATGTTAAACACATAAAAACCGAGAAACCTTTACGAAAGTTAAATGCTGTAAGGAGAAATTTGATTTGAAACCAAAAGTATAAAAATAATATATGCAGTGAGGATGCACAATGTTATGGAAATAACAGTTTCTTTTATATGAAAGTCATTTCTAGAATTAAGTCTTTTTAAAAGTAACATAGTTTTAGAAAACTTCTTTGAAAATTAAAGGCAGCAAAAGAATAATCTCTGTGTATTTAAGTATTTTGTTTGTGTGTGTGTGTGTGTGTGTGTGTGTGTGTGTGTGTGTGTGTGTGTGTGTGCGTGCGTGCGTGCGCGCGTAACCGAAAGAAAAATACATGCCACCTTCATCTTGAGAATTTTCTTTAATCCAAATGATGTGACACAGCGTTCTGTTACCAGGTGGCCATCTGCGTGTGTTTGTTTTATGAAGGACGCGCAGATTTAATACTAAGCAAGTGAATACAATTCTTACTTTTACTTTTTTTAGTCAGCCAATTCTGTTTTAGAATATATATTCGTAATAATCCGGATGTTACTATGATTATAGTATTGATTTTTTGGCACCCAGATCGTGGAGCCAAGGAAATATTCGTCTGCAAAATTTCACAATTCAAGTGATTATAGTTTCTGAGATGTTGCCAAAAAGTTTGAATTTTTCTGGCAAGATTGAATTTTATGGTGAAAATGATGAAAAGCACTGCAAATGGCATAACACAGAACCGTTTTTGTGATGATTTATAATAAATGTCGTAAACATGTTTATGACTCCTTGGTAACCATTGCTCATCCTACAAATGTAAAGATAACACACTTTTTAAAAGGTTTTCATTTTCTGCTAAGAAAAATGTCATGAAAAATGTAATAGAAAAAATTATCATAACTTTGACTTCCTAGAAAGGAAATATATAGCTAGATGTCTGCTGTATAAAGAAAAAGATAAAATTAAATTTAGATAGACACAGAGTACAGGTCTAGTTAGTTACACGAACTCTTCGATAAAAACTGAAGTTGCTTTGTGAAATTACTATACTAAGAACATGCTCCAGAGTTTTATCAAACACAAAATTCGATGGCTATGACAGTCTTTGATTTATGTAATAACGGAGTCTTTGATTTATGTAATAACGGAGAGACGAAACAAATTTAATTGTCGTAGAATTTGCTTACATTAGGAAGTACCTTTAGTTTGAACTAAATATAAAGTTTTAAAAAAACGGTATATTCGATGTCAGTTTCGTTTCGACTAATCTGATCTGATTTTATTGTTGCTGAAAAGAGTTAGTAGCAGAATTTTGACATACCTAAGCTATGACTTCAGGAGTGACCACCATCCAATTATATTCAATGTAAGAATAGCATCACAAAAATTAACAAAATTTAAAATAATATGTAAATTCCACAGTGATTCCATTTGCAAACATATGCAGTCGTGGTTAAGAACAAATATCAAATTCTAGTGATATGTCAGGGATCAAAACAGAATACCTTAAAGGAAACACTAGTGATAACAATGAAATAATTCATTTCGAAGAAGGAAAGACAAAAGAAAAAGAAGCGGATGACAAGTTTAACTCTCGACTTAAATGTAATAAAAACAGCAAATCATGATAAGAAATGTTGTAGAGAATATAAGATTAAAAAAAAAACCCCAAAAAACATCAGAGATAAATTCAGGCGGGTGAAAAGGAAAAGGTTAAATAGGAAATATGCACTTATCCAAAAAGCTATTATGCACAAAAGATCTAAGAAACAGCAGTTCATAAAATGCTCTTTACGAAGATGTATAAAGTCAAAAGGATCAATCATTATGGACATTTTTTTTCTCCTCAGAATTCATCTTATCAATCTATCATTCATCTGTGCATGGGCACTTCGACGTGGTGTAAAGGTTAGCAGGCTTGTCTTGCTAGATTAATTACGACTGAGTAGTGAGTTCAATCCACATTGTGTGCTCCATACTTTCGGCCCTGTGCCACATCTAAGCCTGGCTTAGAAAATCCCTACCATTCGTCCGTTCATTGAATACGGCTGCCATATTTGGTTTGGCGCTCCTGCTGTATATCTCGATATTCTTGACAAAATTCAAAGAAGAATCTGTAATGTAATCAATCCTGACCTATCATCTTGACTTCAGTCACATTCCCACCGCCGTGATATGGTTTCGCTGTGTCTTTTCTACAAATATGTTTACCGCAAATGTTCTGATGAGCTTTCCTTCTACGTGCCTCGACTGCATGTATTTAAGCGTGCTGCTAGCTAGACTGATAATTAGGTTTCACCGTTTTACTGTTGAACTAGAAAGATGTCTCGGTCTCTTCTATTCTAATAGTTTATTTTCTCGCACTTCTCAACTGTGGAACTCCCTTCCGATTTCTTGCTTCCCTTCCACCTTCAAAAAGTTAAATGGAACGTTAAACGCCATCTTCAGTCTTCCTGAAACCTGTTCCATCCATTGTCCTATCCTCACTAAAGTTTTCTCTTTCTCTCACTACCTGCGCCCTAGTGGCATTATCGCCTTGTTTAGAGTAAAATGATTAAAAATGTCCTCTTGTGCACCTAATTAACAAACAATTTTATTTATTTTTCTATATGGAAAAAGAAATGATCATAAATTGTTTTATTTCCACTTGAGTTACGTCCAGTACAAAATGTATTTGTGAACAGGACATAATTTAGATAAATAATATTTGTTTTGTGTTCTACAAGAATCGTTTGTGTTTGGGATAGTTTCTCAGAAACACGTTCATATCAATGTAAAGTTTGAAAGAAAATATAATTTCGCCCGAACATTGATACATCCTAATATCTTTATCTTCACACGGGAGAATTTAATGAAAAAAATAGAAGACCTAACGCCAGAATGTTTCGGTCAGCATGAGCATTAAATAGCATTTGAATACTGAATAACTTTATTTCAAGCCATTGTCAATGTGAAAATACATAAATCGTTTACATGCAAAGCTCGCTTGTAGAAGGATTTGGAGTTGTGTACCGGGAACTTACTGAAGAAGATCATCTCCAGAATAATCTTCCGATGTTATCAGGTAATTTCTTTGTTTTGCAGTATAGCGTTAATCTGCTTGAGGCAGTTTCCTTCATAATCAAAGGTTCATTGAATATAAAGGTAAATTTTACCTTTGCCAATCGTGGGTTGGGTGTTGTGGTCAGTATTACTGAGCTCGTCTTCTCAAAGGATCATTGATATTTAAGCGTTTCAAAACACAATAGGCACGAAATGTTTCTTCTGGCAGCCTGAATCGTTTCTATATTTCATGTTGTACTGAATTTGTTGCAGCGTCCAAATAAGTGATCGAAAAATGGCTGTGCCCAAGAATCTGTCTCCAAAATAACAAGTGACAATTGCATTAACGTCAAAGGTTTATAGATTAAAAAGAGCAAAATACCATGTAAATAAAACAGATGTTCTAATTCACCTGCTTGTGTCTCGATTAAGAAAAATCTTTTGGTGAACAGAGTTGATTAATTCAAGACAACCTGCACTAGTACCTGCTATCTGCAGAAATACACTATTAAAGCACAAAATGCCGCGAAATACTCCTGAAGTGATACTGACATTTACGTGCATATTAATTATATATATATATATATATATATATATATATATATATATCAAACATTGATACACGTAATGAAGATACGGTCGCCACAAATCTGGAAAAGCAACATTTAAAAATAACTGGAACATAACGGGAACATGTAGCCATCTCTTCCCCTGGCTCACTTGGTGCAGCTCAAAGCAGAATACAGCAATGTCAAGATCTTGCTAGATACATCGAAATATGAAGAGTACGGTTGGGAGGTGACTGGAGACTTCAAAATGGTAGACTTCCTGATCGGTCTCCAAGGCGTCTTTAACAAGTTTACGTATTATCTTTGGGACATAGGGAACACCGTGGCACACTACCACAGGCGAGACTGTCCACAGCGGACCGAGTTCAGTGTGGGGAGGAACGTCAAATGAGAGCGACTGTTGGATCCACCTAAAAGTCTTGTTTGCTCCGCTGCACTTAAAAATGAGCATTATGTAATAATTTTCACAGCTCTAGATAAGGAGTCTGCAGCCTTCAAGACTACTTCTGTGAAAAAATTCAAATCCGGTTTCTTCGTCGGATCACAAATAAAGGATATTATAGAGTGCGGGGAATTCCCCAAGAAGTTCACTATGATGGAGAAAGTAGCGTGGAACATGTTTGTCGAAATAGCTTGGGGTTTCCTGGCCGAAAACTGTGTGTAGGTTGCCGAGACCCTGGTGAAGAACTAAGGCAAAACGGGCGGCAGGATGTCTCCATATCTAGGAGCACATGGGGACAGACTCAGAGGAGCAAAGCGAGAGCTTCCATCAGGATATACTGGACTTAGAACACCGCTACCAAGGATCGTGTAACAAAAGCAAGATGGGAGACTATATTTGTGGTCTGATTCGTGGAAGTAATTTAAAGTATAAGCGTAAATCGCGAATTACTGCTCTTTTCTAAATTGGTGTGATCTTGCTTGTGTAATTTTAGAATAAATAAATGCTACTTTTGAATCATATGTCGTGTTTTTCCTACTTTGCGTGAACAGGAATGTTCACATTCGCCAGTTTTTCCCAATGAGAATGGGTAAATTTCAGAAAGATCATTATCTTGGTTACAAAATATTAGCCATTTTCATATTTTCTAGGAGTAAGCAAATAGGAAATAACAGTTGCTATCCAATGACCAAACTCTTGTTACACAGTGTTGTAATTCTTGTATTTACTGATTTTGGGGGTATTTTGTTTTCTTTTAACTTTACTCTTTTAAAGCTACGGATTACATGTGAGTGAAAATGCTTACACTTATATCAAATTGTTATACTGTTGCAGGCCCGGTAGGGTGCAGTGCTGGTTTATTACTAAGTGGCCTTGTGCCAGACACCACACTAAACTACCGAGTCTACAAGCAAAGTAAAAAAAATAAAAATATGCGTGAATGAACAACGAAGAAATGTGGTTAATCCACACGTGCATAAAATAAAATATATTAAGATAGCCGACACAGAATGACAGAAAAAAGACTGGATTCCAACAAGAGTAATTTTTATTAAATGCAGGAAAAACAAGTAAATTATCCCGTAGTCGGGATCAATGAAAAAGTTCCGCGCCAAAAGTAGAAAACAAGATGGCTAAATGCGGGAAGGTTCTTGAAGAAGAAAGGTTCCAGCTAAGTCAATGTACATGATAATATTCATACAAGGAAAAAATACTCACTGCGAGTTTTTAGGTAATGTGAGTGAATGTTATGTACATATTTCTTTTCTTTTTTTTTGTACTGGTTCAAAACAGATTTATGACGAGACCCAAAGAGGACGACGAATTAATATTTTGTATGTTCTGCATCGTCTCGGAAGGACTTTGAATGACGAGTCACAAAGGGCCGAAAAGTTAATTATTTGGTATATGCATCATCTCGTAGAAGGACTTTGAATGACGAGTCACAAAGGGCCGAAAAGTTAATTATTTGGTATATGCATCATCTCGTAGAAGGACTTTGAATGACGAGTCACAAAAGGGACGAGGAATTAATTATCTGGTATTTGCATTGTAAGATATCCCTCGTCTGCCAACCTTGCATATTGACATGGCTAAAAATGAGTCTGCTTAGGTCCGAGTCTGGATCACCTACTGCTTTTTTGAAACAACAGTTTGTCGTTGACGTCACAAATTTTTCGCGGGAAGATTTCAAAAATCTAATTTGCATAGCAGGTCGTTTGACTGTCGACCAAAAACAGTTACTACTGTATTAGACCGAACGAGGGAGAAAGGGTGTCAAACGCGCGCGCGCCCGCGAGTGTGAAAGAAAGGGAGGAAACTCGCGCGCGCGTAAAATGTCGTAGATGGAATAATACATTATTCCACAATACCCTGTTGCAGTTATATTTCTTTCTGATTCATTCTGCATGCTGGCCGGATGTGAGCGCCATGAAGGCAGAGAACGAAATAAAAAAGGCGTTTTCTGCAAATAGGCTTTACGCATCACATCTGGTCTACGAAACTAGCTCTGGCAATGAAAGCGACACTGGCCAATCACGAATGTTCCTGCCAGGAAAAAAGAGATGCCACTGGGGACTACCAGACCGGCTTAAATGCAGGTCTCTGAGAACGACCATGCACACTGGCGGGCAACCAGCTTGCACGCAGGGCGCTGCTGCTACTGATGCCGCTTCCGACGCTTCTCAACATGACTGTTCCTCTCACCGACCGTTGCCTCTCCCAGGCTTGACTAACCACCGCGACTGTCTGGTTTCATCGTGATATCATCATCTCGAACTCATCACCTCGGCAAATACCAACCATGAAATCGACCTAAAACCACCTCGACACCTCGGCATAACCAGCATCGGCAAAGTCAGATTCGTGACTTCTCCCGACTACACACGCTCGCACCCTTGTATCATCATAGCCATATTCGTAGCTTCGCTAACCATTCCGGGACAACACCTTGACAACCCACCGCCGTCACCCCGACATAACCAACAGGTACAAGGTGTCATCATCGTGTTCCCATTCCATAGAACAGGTCTACCAACCAACTAGATCGACGCACCTTCGTGAACTCGATTAAGGAACACGTACACCGACAATCTCCTGAGACCTCGGCTAGGTCAGCACAAGAAATGGGTTAACTCCCGGCTGACAATACACCAGAAACGGACATTCCACCTATTTTGTGATATCTGTACTAACAATAAACATTGTTCGAAGATCTAATCCTCGTTATTCCTTTTTTCTCGCAACCAAAAACTTAATATAACAAGATCATTGCAAAGGTTTGTGCCCGATTTTAATATAAAATGACCGCAACTTGACGTGGCGTTTGTTTTGGTGGTGTTTGTTTTGGTACCGTTTTCTGGTGTATTGGAATTTTGCATTGCTCATTTGAGAGTCAGACTTTCTTGAATGTTGACGTTTTGTCCACAAATGAATACCTTACAGAAGGGGATGAAGAATTGCACTTTCGTCATATTATGCTCTGTGAATTTCGGAAAGGAATAAACGTCGGATTTACTACGTTCGTGCTCCAGCTCTTAAAACGGTCAAAAAGTAGTTTGACAGATTTTGTCAGACTGAGTTTAACCTAAACGATCAACTACGCTACGAGTGACCTTAAGACGTCGGTGAAGATGCTCTGCTTGCCATTGTGGGGAATAGACAGAAGATTTTGACGGAAGAGATTCCTAAGATTTTGAAAAATCGATATTTCAACAAGCTTTTACCATTTGAAGAGACTTTTATTCGTTTCCAAACCACGGCACGTGGATGCCATATTCTCTGACAGAACAGAACAAGTTCAATCGTGATTATGCAGCGATCTTTTTCCTGTTACACCAAGAAAATAAGCCGTTCTTGGACAGAGTTTTCGCAGGTGTGGGAAAATGGGTCGTTTATGATAACGTTCAACGCAAACGGAGCTGAGAATAAGCTTGTGAGTGTGAAGAACCCATGGCTAAAGCCGGCTTGCATCCAATGAAGGTGTTGCTGTCCGTTTGGTGGGAGTGCCGAGGGATAATTCATTTTGAGCTTCTTCCAGCCGGCGAAACAATAACTGCAAAGAAGTATTGCGACCAACCTTAATGAGGCTGTCCAAGAGAAACAGACGGCATGTTTCAGAAGCTTAAAGAGTTAAAATGCGAAACTCTCCAGCACCCACCGTATTCTCCCGACTTGGCTTTTCAGATTTCCATTTATTCCAGTCACTACCGAACAATTTAAATGACAAAAATTTGATTCTGTACAGTTAGTCGAAAACTACATTACAACCTTCTTCCAACAAAAAACCCGAAATTTCTACAAAAATGGCAACAACAAGCTTGTAGAACAATCAGAGGCAGTTGTTATAAAACAATGTAATTGACTAACACATGTTTTTGTGGGTATTTAAAATTGTTTTTTTTTTAATTTTCTAATTGGCCACAGATTTTGGCAATGATCGAATACATACACATTTTATTTTTATTGAGTGACAAGTCGTGTAAACTGTGTCTATTAATTCGGGTGTAGTATTTCAATATTTTACGATTCTTCTTTATCAATCGCAATCTTTAGTATACCTTCAGCAATACGTGCCTGGCCTAGCTAGAACCATAATCGGAGTTTTAAAAAAATCACTTCTCTATTCTAATATTTTCCCTCGTCCCATATACTTGTGGGAGTCCCACTTTTTATACAGCCTTAATTTGTACTTTCACAAACAATATATATCCTAAATTTCCTCTTTGCAGAGTCAAAAGAATTGTCAACAAAAATTATAATCAAATTCATTTAAAGTACTTCTTTTGTATTATTATTATTACTTAATTATAAATTAAGATTTTTGTAGGATATTTCGTTTAGTGTAGGGATATTTCGCATTTTTGTAGGCTATTTTGGAACGCAAAATACTGTCAAAACTAAAACTCCTAATTTTTTTATACTAAATTTCACCCAATACAAGACTCGAGAATAACTCAAGCTACAGGGTTACAAACAAAATTGTAATACTGAATGAAGTGTGTGATATGAATGAAAAAGTGATGGAAAATGAAGATTACTAGGATAAGGACGAAAGATAAAGATTGACCTTTGTAATTTGATTGGTTCTTGGTTATAATTAGTAGAAAAATGAAGAGACTGTTTTGCTATTTTTGTTGGTACTGAACGGAACGTATTGGCTAGGTATTAAAATAAATTAATTGGCGACGAAGATAATGTTAATTCTTGGATGAATACTTTAACGAATCTTGAAGCCTAGCATCCAGTTTAAATCACGTTTTTATAGCAACTGAGATAGCGTATAGAACAGAATCGGAAGGAAAGCGCAAGGTAATTTTGTTCAGTGCCATCGGAGGATAGACTTATAGAGTCCGAAAAGATTTATGTACACCACAAAAACCATTAGAAGAGATTAAGAATTTCTTGTTGGAACAATTTTAAGCTACCGTTTTCACAGTGCCAAACAAGAAGAGTCAGTGGCTACGGATGTTACCACTAAAAAAAAAAATACCAATATAAATGATGTACATAAGCTGTCTACTAAAAGTCACAAATATTCGACTAGTGTGCAAATAGAAGGGAAATTATGTTTTGGTTGTGGTGGAAGATGGCATGGGGGTCGTAAGTTGCATGGGAGAAAATTTATGTGTCACGGAAGAAACCATTTTTTTCAATTCTGTAAAAATGTTTCCACGAAAAAAGCAATCATACTAGATGCAGAAACAAGATACAATCAGACTAGCACTATATAATACAGCATAATTATGTAAACTTGAACGGAATAAATTGTAAAATGTAAATCAACACCGATTGTTTACATACTGCCTAACGCCGAATATTCTCAAAGTACAAGACAGAAACAGGTGACCTTATTGGACCAAGAGGAGTGTGACAAAAGTTCCAAGAGAGATAATGATAAGGATTTGGAAGTGTTACTTGTATCGGAATCAGGATCAAATCATATGGAACGAGATTGGCTTGAGAAGTTGAAAATTAATTTATCAACTACATGTAACGACAGTAAATGGACTGACTTGGAGGGTGAATATTCAGAGCTTTTCAAATTGAGTTTACGTACTTTGTATGGTAGAAATGTTTGAGACAATACGTATCACTTATCAGTAAGCTTTAATATAAGTTATTTATTACTGCGAAAATACAATAACTGCGACACAAGGCTAAAAAGAGGAGAATGATTTGAAGCTGATCAACACTAACTATCCTATACCTAGCTAATCAGATTCACAACCGATCCATACATTATCGTTTACTCACTCACCACAAGAATCATACATATACTACAATACCTCCCAGGGAACCTACAAAACATTCCATGACATAAATATTTCTTTATATACAAATATGTATAAAATATATCTAAAAAATATAGTAATGGTGTGAAATGTGGGGGGGGGATGAACCCTAAAAAAAAGACTAAAATATAACAAAACACACAAACTGAAAATAACAGATGTCAGTAGGACCACCCCCCGACTCAAATATAAAAGTAACCGCTGTATTCTGTCTTCAGACGGAATCAAAAATCTCACTGACTAACGGAGAGGGAAGGATAAAATAAATACCGGCATGGGAACATCAAAGACTGACCCAGTTGAGATGGAAAAGGAGGCAAAAAAAAAAAAACTAGTGAGGTTGGGAATCTTGACTTGGATTATAACAAACGATGAAGCCGGAGAACAAGCTGCGAACGACACTTATTCACATTAGGTACACAAAGAGAGTCGATCTTATCTAGGGGAGGATTCCATAGAAAAACGCCCCGTTGTGACCAAGGGGACTTAAAAAAAGAAAATCAAGGTTCACATGAACGAAGCTCACTACTTTCACCCATCTGTCGCTGAAATCTATAGACAACAAAGGCTTTCTATCAGTTCAGATCTTCATCTTCAGCTGGTGCTCAAAGAATCTCATCAGATCCTGATGAAAATAATGTTCGTATAGCAAGATTTCCTCCATCCACGTCATCCAAATCACCATTCTTGCTACGGCTAGCAGTGTTAGAAACACCATCCATTTCACCTCAGAATAAGGGGCGGCACATCATCGCAAGCGTATGCAAGATCAATGAGCACGAGTTCTTCGGGTGCGATACAAGCCATCAACTCGCCGATAGTCACAGACGGGGCGCACCTGACAATGGTAAAAAGCATGCGATGGTCAAATCGATGACAGTCAGGCAAATCTGCCAAGCCCCATCTGAAGGCTACTTCCCATTCTGAATCAATCGCCAGGTACGCCTCAGCCCTACTCTTCAGTGAGAACCGCCTTCGGAGCAAAGTCCGAAAGGACACTCCGACCTTTGCCTGTAACTCTGACCAGTTCTTCACTAGCTGGAGGCCGGGCCTGTACCACACTCCAAGAATGCGGACGGGTCCATCAGTCCAACCAAAGGCCCCGGAAGAGCGACCGGAGTACCTAACCGCAAACTGGAAGACTTGTTGCGGTTTAATATTTGTCCCCATGACCTTTTCGTACCTCCATCCCCCACTTCATTTCATGATAAATTTTTATTTATTTTTATAAAAAATTGAAAAAGTTAAAATACATATTGCGAAATTTTTATCTCATGGGATTTTTAGTAGAATCCATATGAATACGTAATGTTGGATTGTGTGGTTTTTGTGGTGAGTGCAGAATTTGTTATCGTGAGTGGCTTGTGAATCAGATTAGCTGGATGTAGGATAAAGAGTGAGACCAGCCTTTTCCACTTTCCTTTCAGACTTGTGCCACAAAAATGTAGTAAAGTACATTTTAAATAAAAACTTTGATACTGACGAACTGACCGGAACATACTTAGCTACGTTTAACACGAATAAATTTACTTGTCATTATTAATGTTTAAAATGTGCTTGGTTGACTGAAAATATAACTTCAGCTCAATTTCATAACCCAATCTATGGTTCTAAAACTTCTAGCTAACTGACATTTCAGGCACAAAATGGCCAGAATCATTCAGGATTAAAGAATTTTATTGAAAGGTTACAGCACCGATAATACTAAAACTTCTTTCGTTTACTTAAAGACAAACGTGTTTTTTAAAGGTTCAATGACAGCAACTTACAGAGATTTTAAGAGAGAATAGAATTATTTATGCTATAACAATTGTTTAGACTTAATCTGTTTAATTTTAAAAACACAATACAGGTTTTTAGATAAGGATATAACATAAAAAAAGATCTCAAATATTTATCAAAATTCCTTTTTGCAGCAATGCAGACATTTTAACATATTTAACAAGAATCAAAATACAATTCTTGTAGCATAGCCAAATTAGAACAAAATTCAAAATTACTAATGCACATGAGTAATAAAAATATTTGGTTGTTCTTTTCTGGATTAAATTTTGTTTAACGAAATCTGTGCTCAATGAATTGCAAAAAAAATAAACTCATGTAATAGTAAGCAACTCGGTTTGTGCTACTTTTTAACAGCAAGAAAAATGTTTGTTATTGTTTTTCAAATCTAAAATAGGTTATGTGACTTAATTATGCAACCTATATACTAAAGATTTGACAGGAACTTGTCTTTAGCTCTCATGAATATAAGAATTTGTAAGTTCTTGCTGTAATGCTAAATATATTTACAAAAATATATTGACAGTAAGTTAAAAAATTCATAAAATATAATTATCATGTTTTAATTGTGTATTACCGCAAATAGCAGTGAGCATCTGTATTTGCTTTGTGTATTAAAAGAAAGAGTTTAAACTAATTTATAAACTAATTTAGAGAAAAAAATTTTCAAACATTCCTGACAATTACAAATTTGATGTCACATTTTGAATCTCGGATGTTTTGTGATAACGATAAAAATTCTAGAAGAGGTTTGACTGCTTCTGCTAAGATTGTAAGGTTGAAAAAGTGGCTCATTGCCTTACAATAATGTTCTATCTGGGCATTTCTTCATTACAAATTTCATAGTTCAAGTCATTAGCCACAAATGCTTAAAATTTACTTACATTTGTTGCTGTCTCACACCTAAAACATGAGAGACTTCTCTGATTACTGGTAATGACCAGAATGTTAGCATAGATTATGAGATAGAAGATACAGAAGTAAGGTGTGTCACACGAGCATTATAATCTGTTACTTTGCTTGAACCATTACCTTAATATCAGATGTGGGCGTGTTTAATTACAGATGGTCTTGCAAAAATTTGTCATGTAAATAGAACTGACCTTGAGTAAACATTTTGAGCTTTTTACTATAATTCAGATTGGTTATAATTCTTTTCTGATTGATATATTAGTTTTCCTTTCCTTCCTTCCATAAGTTGATCTTGACAATAGTCTTCATCATTTCTTTTTGAAGGAACCACACTTGTCCCTTGTTGTATTAGTGCATGATAGCATTTTAGTCAAAGAAAATAAGAAAACTAGTCCAAAATCTAAGTGGAAACTTGATTTATTAATTGGTTTAATTTTTTATGGCTTACCAACCCTTTGTGGGTTACTTAAAGCCAAAATATATTTTGGATTGTAAGAATAATTTTTTTTATGAATGAATATTCCATTAAAAATGTTTTGAGAATAACAATGATTTTTCCAGATACAAGTTCTACTGTTTAACCCATAGCTGGGAGGTAGAGATAAATTCATATTTTTCCCAAAGATATATGTGTGTAAGTGAATGTGATGAACTAAACAGAAATTTGAACTTAGCTCCCTGTTTTCTCATTCTGAGCCACTATCCATTACACCACCTGCACATCCACCTAAGTGGAAGAAGATATATAAAAAATGGAAATGAACTAATTTGCTATGGCAGATCATATCAGGAGAGAGAATGGCATATATACCATTCACAGGGATTATGTCCATAAAATAGAGAACACTGCTGAAGAGTGAGAAAATTGAAAGAAATGACAGATGTCAACTTGTCATATAGCAGCTCAATGTAAAAGAGTACTGAACTGTTATGTAATATCAGTCCTTCTATATGGCAGTAGATGCTGGAAAATCTCCTCATAAACAACGAAAAGAGGTTCAACATAAGAATACTATAGATCGAACATGACAAAGTTTGAGAGAAAATGCTAACAAAACAGACACTTACACATAACATCAGAAAGAGATAGTTTAAATTTCTAGCACACATAATAAAGGAAAGAGGTCTTAGAAAATTTGACCCTCCCAGGACATACTGAAAACAAGAGGGATAGAGGAAAGCAGTTTATAACTATTTAATGAGCTGCTGTAAATGGATGTCAGAACAGGGTTTAGGAGAGAGAGCAAAAAGAAAAAAATTACGATCAGGTTCAAAAGACACAAAATTGTGGAAATCCATGATCACTAACATCCTAAAGGGGCATGGCACATACAAAAAAAAGCCCTTCATGTTAAACAAGGATACAGTATAGATTTCTTTGAATAGTAAAGAAATAATCTGAGAATTTCTTTGTGTCTAAATAGACTGAAAACAGAATGGCCTTGATTACAAGATTTGATGTGAACGTTCTGAGTTTTCTCTTTGTTATGGATTCCTGTTTGCATGGATGAAATATGAAGCTTTCTCTTTCCATAACAAATTCTGTGAAAAGGCTGGAATATTATGAGAATAAAACAGCATAAAAAAGATGTGTTCCCTTCTTCAGACAATGCTTGGAACAATATCTACGTAGTGTTAAGTTTTGTACTTCCAATCACTTGTTTTCTGCAATATCTTAAATATTTTGTAAAAAAGAAAACATTAAAAAGTAGGATGTGCCATTTGAGAGATTGTCACAAACAAAGTGTTATTGAACAAACTTAGCAATGGCAGTGAAAATCATTCAGAGACATGACAACTTAATTCTTCTTTATAAAATGAAGTACCAAAAGCACCTCCTTTTATTTGAATAATGGTGGCTATGCAAAGTGGCATAGAAACTGCCATATAATATGCAGGAGTTATTGTGTGAGTATCCAGGTATGTTCCTTGTCTTACAATAACTAAAGGCTGTTGAAACACCGGTTCTCATATGATAACCAAAATTAAGCAATGTTGAGCATGGTCAGTACCTAGATGGGTGACCAATTGGATTAGCAGGTGGTGTAGTGGATAATGGCTTTGAATTGCTAATTGGAGAGTTGAGTTCCAATTCCCATTGGGTTTGTTATATTCACTTACATGCAAATATCCTTGGGAGTTATGAAGCCATTTCTTCTTCCCCATCTAACAAGATTTGTATCACTAAACCATTATTATCTCAAAAAAATTCTGACAATCTAAAAATATTTTCTGGTTTTAAATAACCTGCAAAAGGGTTGATAAGCTGTAAAAAATGAATCAATCAATCAATTACAATAACTAAGTTGCATTTGTTGGGTGCGGTTTTAGAGAATTTAGTGAAATTTACAATCTGTCCCATGCATGCACAATTCCTGGGAGTCAGTCAAATATTTCTGGAACTAGTTTTATATAACCTGTACATAATGGAGATTGCATTATCCACCAGCAAATATGGTGAGCAGAATGATCTGTCAAGTGTGATTCCAGAGTCTCACTAGTAATGTCCAACAAAACACACATCAAATGATTACAGAGGCATAATAACAATCTAGATCTATGAGGATCATGTGGTTTCTATCACACATGAGCTTTACTTGTTCAAAAGAGATGGAATGTCTGACCAGACAATATTATGCCAGACTGCCACAGTTCAGAGTCAGTGTTCTCTGGCCTCGGTGGTTAACATGCTTCTCAGTTTCTGGTTGTCCTATTCTTGTATCACCAGTCAGTTCCTGCAGTTTTCACGTAACACTGAGTCTGTCCAGAATTTATATATTCTTGAAATTCAAATTGGTTATAATTTTAACATTTTAGTCAAAGAAAAGAAAACTAGTACAAAATCTAAGTGAAAGATTGATTTCTTATTTATGGCTTGTTACTGCAGTCAGAGAAAAACTAGAGCCTGTTGTAACTTTGAAGAGTGTTCTTTCTTTCTAACTTCAACTATCATTCTATCATTATACAGTTTTAATTTCAATCCACATTCCACAACAGCCACAGCTACACTACATATTTACCTATTATGACACACATATATCATCTGGCTGAGTCTATTTTTTACAAATATGGAAGGGTGAAGTCATCCATTCACATTTAGCAGGCTATAAATTTTATGTGGCATGGATCAAATGTAAAAATTAATATATAAGTTTCCAGTCTGAGAGAAGAATTGAAAAGGCATATTGTGCTCATAGCACTTGCATCAGCTGCAGGCTGGTAGTTTCTAGCTTTTATACATGTCATCTGTGACCCTAATAAAAAAAAAAAACATTTCAAGGGGTCAGTGATAGTTGATTTCATCCAGCAGATTCAGGACATCATCAAAAAGTAATTTGATAAAGGTCAATACCATTGCCTACAGTGAGGTGTTAAACAAAGGCTATATGTGTTCCAACAGAACTCAGCTCTCTCCCACAAGTGACCCAGAAGTGGATAACCAAGAACTTTCATGATCATTTCCTCCTGATATGTGACCCTTTTTTTTATTCTTTGAATCATCTGGACTATTACATCTGGATTGTCAATCCAAGGGAGACCAAACAGATGCCTCACAATATCATGAACTTCTTGAAGGCTGTCATCATGGATGTCATAGTCAACATGAAGGATAACTACCTGATCAAGATATCCAACCACTTTCAAGACTTCATTGAGTGTTCATGCTTAAGGCATGGTTTTAATAAATAATCTTTTTTCTATTTTTCAAATGTAAACATGTCTATAAAGATGCTTATTTTCTCTATTGAATATTTTTGCTTTTCTCCATAATTTGATCTCAAATACCTGTGGCACATAGTGTGTTTGTTTAAGCATAAGTCACAGAATACTATATATACTATATATACTTACATATCATGGAATTTTTGAAGACCTAATTTTGAAGCTAATTTTAAGAAGTTTGCATCATACATGAGATATAAAATTAGCATATGTACTGCTGGCCTTGGCTATGCTGTTGACCAAACTATATATCCATTTACTGTAGTCAAAAAGCTGTATTTAAAATAAACATGATTTTAACAAAACTGATGTTTTAATTAACTGTATCCAATAATAATGCATGTAATATTGACATATTAGTATCATATTATAAAATATAAACATAGTGAATATACATTGTTTATGTTTATAAGATGTTAAGCTGTTTCTTGTTTGGCTGTAAGCTTTTACACAATGAATATAACATTACTAATGATACTTTTATCATTCTCTTTTACTATTTAAACTTATTTAAATAGAAGATGAGATAAACAGATAGAGGAAAAGAGGTTAGTCTATTGTAATTTGGTCTCTCAAAAAAAAGGAACTCACATTTACATACGATACACAGCTATAAATTAACTTGTTGTTGGTGTGGTTATTCATTTACATCCATATTTATGTATATATATCCATAATAATTTATATGTGTAGATGTAAATGTTAATTTTTTTAAGTACTTATTTATATTTAGATCATAATTCCACCTTTATATCTTGAAGTAAATATGTGTTTATGTGTGTTTTTCATTTTTTTACATATGAATTTCATAATTTTTTTATTATTAATAATATTTTATTTTAAATACAAGATATATATATATATATATATATATATATATATATATATATATATATATATATATATATATATATAAATGAGAGAAAAGAAGAAATGGAGTAAAATTCCATTGTTTGTAGCATTTACTTTTAAAAAGTGCTCAATAAAAAAAGAGCAATATATTATTATTATTATTTTTATTATAAGAGATTATAATAAAAACATGTTGAAATTGCTACACAAAAGTGTTCATGTTTCAATACTTTGATTGTACTTCTTCAAGGGATGATAAGTAACTGGTGATTAAATGATGTTTTAGGAAATTTTAAAATCAAAGTGTTACCTCTTTTCCAAAAGTTAATGGTGAGGAGAACATAAGGTAAAAGTTAAAAATAACTTGTGTGTATGCCTTTATTAAGCATAGTAAATTTTATAACACTGCCTTAAAAAATGGTGGTTATAAGTGCCCTGACATCAATTATATAAAGCATAACATCACTGATAGTTTGAATAAAAATAGAAACAGAAAAATCATTTGGTACACACCCCCATTTAACCAAATGGTTAGTAATAAGTTAGGGCAGAAGTTTCTTTATTCGTTTGAGAAAAACTTCCCCAGAAATAATCCACTTAGTAAGATTTTTAACAGAAATACACTAAAACAGAGCTATAGCTGTACTAATAATCTTGAAAAAATTATTAAAAGACATAATAATAAAATTTTAAATCAATACAAAAACCTGAGTAATAATTGCCATTCCAAAGCAATTGGGAGTAGCAAAAATTCCTTTAAAGCTAGATGGTACCAAAATGTATTATATTTTTCCAATAACACATATAGAAATAGGACATCCCTTTCTAAGTATTTTTTTGAACTTAAAAGAAGTTAATAAAACCCTAATGGTAAAATGGAAAATATTAAAAAAACTAGAACTTGTAAAGCTTTAAATGAAACATGCTTCTTATGTTTACATGAAAAATTAGAAATGATCAAATTTGCTGACAAAAAAATCCTTATTAAACCAAAGGAGTGAATTTAGTAAATTGTCAACAGTTTATCTTTTACCTTAAAATATTGGTAAATTTTTTAAATTATGTATTACCATTTCTTATAGACAAAATCTGAAAAATTTGTTAACTTTACGTTTAATTAACCTACCCTTCCCTTCAATGCCTTTTCAAAAAACTGAACATGTCGTCATATTTGTCTACAATCATGATACATTTGTTGCTGACATATTTTCTGCAATTGTCAATGAGAACCTATATATGTTCCAGCTTATGATAGCATGAAAAAATAACTCATCTACCTCCACCCTTTGAGCTTACTTTGCTATTTAACATAAGATTTGACACAATTAATCAAGACATACCCA
>CAHIKZ030001779.1:210000-290000 GCA_903632075.3 Acanthosepion pharaonis | reverse complement strand
ATAGTCTTCAATATTTATTGGTATACTTAGATTTATTTTAATTTAGATCCCAAAATCTACCATTTTGGGGGATTTTACACAATTATATTTTATCATTTCAAGCATTAAATTTGGAAATGGCCGAAAATTTAACTAAAACAATCACTCTTTTAGAAATGTGCAAGGCAAAGCACTTTATAAAGGATATTGCCAAATCATTAAAAGTGGAGAGAATGCTAGTTTGGTGTACCATGAGGAGATTCAATGAGACTGGGGATATGAAGAACAGGCAAGGACAAGCTCAAACATCCGTGCTCATCAAATCCACCCAGAAGCTGAGAAGAAATCTGAGTAGGTCTCTCAGAGATCTTGTGAAAGAGGTGAATGTGTCCATGTCAAACATTCTCTATAAATACTTTAAGACATATACTTACAAACACCAAAAGAAATCAGTTATCCACAAGCTTTGTGGAGAAATAACAAACCAGATGCCAAATCTTCCTTGAACGCATTTGAGCAAGCACGCATGCTCCCAAACATGTGATGAGAAGGAATTTGAATTTCAAAAGCATTTTAATAGCAAGAATGATTGGATTTGGTCTCAGACTGTAGACAGTGAGCCTCGGACAGTTACTCAAAAAGAAGGAGTGGCCTCTGTGTTGGTGTGGGCAGCTGTGACTGTGACAGGAAAAGTCTTCTGGAGTTGTGGAACCAGGGATTAAACTCAAATGAGAAATTTATGCAATGGACATTCTTGAATCACCATTGCTGCCTTAGGCTAAAAAAAAAATTTTTCTAAAACTGTCATGGTCAGTCCAACAAGATTGATAACCCTGTCATGGGGCCAAAACAACTCAAGAGTGGCTAGCAACTCATGTTCATCACTTCATCTTGAAGGAAGAATAGTCTCCATCATCCCCAGATATGAATCCTCTTGACTACAGCATCTGGGGTATCTTAGAAAACAAGTTTTTTGCTACACCCTACCACAGTTTGGAGTCTCTGAAGTATAATCCATGCGTCATGCAAATTATTCACCAAGTGTCTTCAGCCAGTTTTTAACCTAGGAGAGTATATTGAATAGACAGGGTATCAACTAAGTTTATGGACATTTAGTTTTTGTTTCTGCTTTCTAAAATATTTACAAATTGTTTTGTTTAATAAAGATGGAAAAAAACTTTTGTAACACTAATTACTGAACACTCAGTGTATATATATATATATATATATATATATATATATATATATATATTCTGTTTATACATTATTTTAAAGATACAAATATTTAAGTAAATGTCCATAAAAATTTCATAGAAAATATGTGTTCTTCAACAGGATTCAGATCTGTGTCCTACACAGGACCATCTTATAGCCTGACATGCAATACCATTTACCTACAGACGATGCATCCGTTTAGCGAGGCCAAATTGCTGTTTTTAAACTACAAATTTCCCATGTAGCTAAATGGTATAGCAAGGTAGGCTATATGACAGTTCTATGTGGGATACAGGTTTGATTCCTGTCTGAGGACGTATATTTTTTATAAAATTTCTTGGACATTCAGGCCAGTAAATGTTGTTAATACTGTTTATTATAAACAGAGCATTTATTTAAATATCTGTATCTATAAAAATAACATATAAACAAAAAATATATTAAAATAATTGTCAGACTTAGTCCATTTCATCATATATAAATATATATATATATATATATATATATATATATATATATATATATATATATATATATATATATATATATATATATATATATATATAATTTTGTTAAATAATATGGACAAGTTCTGTCCATTAATTTTTGTATTAAATATTTCAACATTCCAAGTAAATTTATCAAAATTCATATTAACTTTCATTTTATGTTATTTTTTTCCGAGTTCTTTTGAATGTTACTATATTCATTTTCAAGGATTGTCTGATGCAATTGATTTTAATTCCAGCATTCTCATGTTTAATGGAACGCAACTATTTTTTTAATTTTGATGTTCTCATATTTGATGGAACCAATTTCAAGCCACTCAATGTGACATCATATAAATGGTCAAACTTAAATTTTTATGTGCATAGATTTTTATGTGTAATTTTTATGTTTGAGAGAATTGTTGTTGTTGAAATACACATTATTTAAAATACATGCATACATATATATATATAATATAGTTTTATGTGACAACTGCATTTGAACCAAGTATTCTCATTTTTAGCCTTTAATATAAATACAACTGACAGAATAGGGTTAGTATTCAAAATTGTTTATGTGGTCTTTTTCCAGGAAAATCTCTTGTAAGACAGTTCAGTCAAAATTTGTAACATGATGCAGGAAACTCACACTGGTGTGGGCCTGGTGTTATTGTGTTGCAATTAAAAGTGTTCTTCCCTAATCTGAATCTGAAAATTTGGGCCTTCAGTTTAATGTTGCAATTTAACATTTAGAATTGCTGGTTTGCTTGCTAGGATGATTACAAATTTCTTATTCCACATTACATGCTGATGGTCGTGTCTTGAAGTTTTTCATTCATAGGAAATTCACATGTTGTCACTACATTGATGATTGTTTTGACTCCGACTCATAGTAGTGACACTATGTTTCATTAACAGTGATGATGCAGCCTAGGATACTTTTAGTCTACTATTGCTGTAGAAGATTCTGACAGATTTGTAGTTGGTGGATCATAGTACCATCAAATTATTAAATTTTAAACACTTTTTAAAAGTCTTTCCTTATATGGCAAATGGGTTTAATGTGAGTTGTTTCTTTTGTATAGGAATAGCTTAAAATATTTTGAGTTTTTTTTTACAATTAGTTTTCCATAATATTTTGTTATTCTCTGTCCAATATCAATCATCGTATTAAAGTATCATGTGTTGATAGATTGAAATATGTTTGTAGTTACCATCGCAATTAGATAGCAAATAATATTCTGACTGAGGTAAAATCTGAAATTGCAATTTACTTATATGTCTACAAAGTTTTTTGTATGTAAAAGTGGAAATTGATTTTTTTGGATGAATCTTCTTGTGGCAAACAGTCTTATTACTTGAAATGTTTGAAGAAATGGATACCTGTCTGATATAGAGAAAGTTCATACATTTTAAAATGTTATTACTTACATTTTGTAAAAGGAAAGTACAAGGACTTAGGGGAGCTGATATGTAGTTTCAGTTATTGGTGTTTTTGATCTCTAGCTGCTTTAATTCCTTTGTTGAAGTAAAGTAATTGTTTCAGTATGACATTTCTGAGTTGACTGATTATGACCTGTTGCTAAAGATTGTATTTATCTGTTTTCAGTAGCTACAAACTTGAAGGTTTTTAAATTTGCTCAAAGCAACCATCATTGGTTTAAAATAAATTTAAATGCAATGTCAATTGTTATCTTTTGTTTTCTTAATTCTTTTATTGTTTTCTCTCCTTTATAGTAGTTTTTCTAATATTCTCTAATATTCAGTAATCTCTTGAATCCTATGATCTATTTTCTTTAACATCTGCAAATGTCTAATCTTATTTTGTATTTTATTTTGGAAGCTTACAGTTTATATATATACATATGTTAGGAACTTATTTTTGAGACATTTTGTCTTACTTCTGAATTCATTAGATGATAGCTAGATTCATTTTTAAATTTTGAACATTACTATATTTTTTAAAAGTTTGGTTTGGATGTGCAACTGTTTATACACAAACTGAAAAAATGAATTAAAAAAATGAAAGTCTTTGTTGTTTAGTTTCAGTACAAATGATTTTAATATAAATACATTGCAGGATGGAGGCATTGAAAATCAAAGAGAAAGGAATTGTCAGTGGTCAATAATTAATAAAAATGTTGCAGAAATGATAAGGCTTTTATATGTATAATTTAAATCCATGGAATTGTATTGCATATGAGAGAAAAAGGTAAGTAATCATGATTGCAAGCAAACTATACACTTGCTTCTATGTCGACCTCACAGCAGTATGACCACATCAATAGGGACTGCCTCTCCCCATCCATTAGAAACCACCTCCTAAGTTACTGATCCTCTAAATGCATTGATGTAATACATCAGTGGCTTCCAAACAGTGCAGTGTGCCTTATATATACAGTGAAAGAGGATAGAAGATGAGGAAGAATGATTGAAAGACAATGAAAGATTTTGAAACAGTTTCAAAAAATTCATATGCCAAAAATAAATGATTTCAGAATTTAAAATATTATTATGGATTACTTGTAATTGCATGCATGAGTCTCAGAATAAATAGTTATAAATAATTATTGGCCGATTTTATCATTGTGATATTTTGCATTATATCAAGAATATAGTAATTAGGGTCTGCAAATTGAAGGAAAGAGTTATCAATGATGATGTTTTGACTTTGAATCTGCGCTTATCACCTTTTAACCCTCTCTCATTTTTACATTTTTAAATGTACTTTTTAGCACATAAAATTTAGTGAAGCATGAGCAAATTTTAATTCCAAAAATGTGACCCAGAGAAAAACGTTTGGTTGCCACTCTAATAGAGGAACTGTATATTACCATTACCATAACTGATAGATGGATGATTTACTGGAAGTGCATTGCTAATGAATTTTCTATAGAAATGTATTAAAAAATTGGAAGAATGGGATTGTCACTAGTTAGGAAAGAATGCAACTGTTATTAACAGACTAGAGCTATTACATGTCTAATGCAATTACTCTGTGTATGGTTTTATAATAGAAAATCATTGCAAATAAGTAATGACTATATTGTAAATAGCTATGAATTAATTCAAGCAAAACAATCAGAAAATGGCTATATATGTAATTAATGAATGGCAACTTGTTTCAGAGTAAGCTTATATTCTGGGGTTAGTAATTCCAGATGCCTACTAATACACATTTGTGTTTCTTTTACTTTATTATTTGAACTCGTATATAGCTGGCTACTCATTTCCATATATATTTTGGTGAGCTAATCTCTGTTGCAGATCCTTGCTCAGGCACATTTGTATTTTTGCAACACTCCGAAAGTCAACCTGTGTTTACACTGCATCTCTGTTGAGTGAACCTTAGTTAAAGTTTCTAGAGGAAAAACATAGTCTATATACTCAAACCCTCAGTCCCGCTGACTTGTGATTTTGTGCTAGCACAACCACCAATAGATTCTGAATAATTTTTTATGCTCAGTTTCATTCACAAGGCTTGGGTCAATGTGTTTGCCATGCCATGACACATGTGTTTCTGACTCCACATATAAGAAAGTTAATTTTCAGATGATCACAATAATTTTTGTCTTTTATGAACATGAACACAATAATACTTACCCTATGATTAACAATACCCAGATGATGACATTATGCTATGTCAAAAGTACTCAGAGAATAAATATAATATGAACCAGCATGGTGCTTTCCTTTCATCTTTCAATAATCGCACAAAAAACTTATCCATGAATGTGAAAGTATCCTCTCAAGAATAAGTAGACAGAACATGTGTAAATTATTTAACGAAACCTGTCTTAATGAAAGTATGCTGCTGAAATACACACACACACACACACACACACACATATATATATACCATACCACAGGTTGACCCAAGCCTTGTGAGCGAAAATGGGTAGACAGAACCCTTGGGGACTGTCAATAGCTAGCACAAAGTCACAAGTCATCATGGCCAAGGGCTTGAGCGTGCTGATCTTGTTAAAATTGTTGATCACACAAGACAACATGCTCTCTCCCAGAAACTGTAACTAAAGTCTGCTCAGCATAGTTGCAGTAAAAACCACAGGTGGGCTCTGTTGGTGTTGAATAAACACAAATGCACCTGAACAAGCATCTGCAATAAGGAATGGTTAGCTGCCTTATTAGACGGGTATCCTCAAATACAAGTGGCCAGCTATACATACATACTTATATATAAGGCTAGGATGGGGGTCTCAATAAGCCTTGAATGACAACATCATTATTAAAAATACTTGGTGTACTTGGACTACTTTAAGGTTAGATAATTTGGGTGTTAGGAACAGCATCTGGCCTTGTAAAACCTTTGCCTCAAATCGTTATGACAAATCCTTTGTCATGCAGGAACCACTATACTTTTTGCAAGTTTAGCCCCAGTCCTGCCTGAATAAAAAAAACATGGCTATATATGTATGTATGTATTTTATATATCTCCAAATTATTAAAGCTGTCACAATCAACCTTCTAAAGTTTTAAAAACCAAATCAATAATTGTCTATTTTTCCCATCCTCACTTTTATCCTTTAGTGTACACTTGTTTAAAACATTTGTTGTTTATTATTATTATTATTTGGTATAGACTGGGCTTTCTGCATGTATAAATCTCAGTTTGCAACACTTTTGTAGATTCCAAAACAATTTCTTGTTGGTGATTTTATTACTTTCCATCAAGTTTCTCAATCTTTCAACATTTGACTTCTTGATGCATTAACAACTTTACATGAACTTCTATATGTTAATTTGGAACTGAATCATTTCAAATGTCTACTTAACGGCAGTAGAAAAATATGAAATGCATATCGTTAATTCTGTATATTCACTCAAGCAAGAAGAATAAAATTTTATATTTGGTATTTACTGTCTGCTATTGTCAGAATTAATAAATTTGGAATATTTCAGGAAGGGATTTTTCATTTTTATATTTAGAATGATGAGTGACTCAATATAAGAATTATAAGTTGGTTATGTTTGCTGTAGATATTAACAGAAGAATGACTGCTAAAATATTGGAACTACTGTATACATTCACTTTGCTTGATATCAAGTCTACTTTTATAATTATTTGAAAATGCTAATTATTACATAGCTTAATCATTAATTCATTATTAAATGCTCATCACTGGTATGTCATTATGGTTGATGGAAAAGAATGCAGACAAGTGTTTTTTCCTTTAAATTCTTTTAATTTTTCTTTTTAAGAAAATTTAGACAAATGATTCTGTACTTAGCATTTAATAAACCTGGAGTTATTACCTTTGATCAGACTTATGTTTTTCCAGTTTATACTGAATTAAAAATTAGTTGGAAACTTGAGTTCCAATTGGAATGGAATTTGTTTTATTCTCCAAGTTAGAATATTTTAATCATATTGTACTAAGAAGATTTACTCAACTGTTATAGTAGCAAATATACAAACATGTAGAACAATAAATACACTGAAAGAATCCAACATATAAATAAGAGATAGGTTATGATGAATTATAGAATTTAAATTTCTTGTAGATTAAAGTTAAATATGTGATGCATAAATTTAATAAAATGCATTCATTTCATTGCGTACAATTCTGGTATTTTTCTACAGCCAAGAAGTAAAAAATAATGCTAAAGTAGAAAAAGAAGAATATTTTATGAATTTTCTGAAAATAAGAGCTGAGGGATACTTTATATGAATAAACAATGCAGTTATTAATAAGAAGAGTTGAAATTAATACATGCAAGATCTCACAGCTAGAGTATCACTCCTTCATAGTCAGCCTATGAACTTTTCAGCCCACCCTTGTACATGAATTTATAAATAGTTTCACCATTATTTAAAGCAATAAAAATGTGGTTCCTTTCTTTTTTAAGTATTATTTAAAATATGTATTACTTGTTTCTTAAATAATAAAGATTTACTATAATTTTTAGGAGCCTGACTAAACATAAATTTATTATTATACAATTATTGTACATGACTCTTCCTTCTTTCCTCTACCTTTACAAGAGCCATATCAGGTCAAAAATAGAGTATTGTTGCTGTATATAAGAAGAAGCTGCCCAGTCTTCACTATCCAATCTCAATAGAGCCCAATAGCATCTCTGTGTACTTGTGGGGGACAAATTATTTTCCACTATACAACTCCTTTCACACAGATGAAATGTCACAAGCCTCTTGCTGCTCTATCATTATTTCCATGAAAAGTGTTCAGACAAACTTAATTCCTTAGTTCGACCAGTTCTAGCCTTCATGGCTAAGATTCACCATAGCATGCACATTGTAGTGAACCAGTCACATTCTCTTTTTATTCCATTGGTGAGAAGTAATTTACACTTGAGCAGCATCTTCCCATGAATCACCGATCTGTTGAACCGAGTCCCCAATCACGACAATCTTAAACTGTTCAAGTCTAGAATTAACCATTATCTTTCCCACATATATGCATAAACTATGCTTCTTATTCTCTAACCCTCTACCTTGAGTGGCTCTCGAATCTTGTACCGGGTTGACATATTTTTAAAAAGTAAAAAAAAAAGACCAAGATAACTTATGTTAAAAACAACAGTTCTTGTTCAATCACTGAAATTAAGTAGCATCATGCCTTTAACTGACCACCAGTCTCAATGAAAAAGATCCGCACTTCATACTGATGTTATCCTATTATTTAGCAAATACATTATGAAAACGAGAATCAAATAACAAATCTCTCAAAAGGGGAAATGGATGAGCAAAATATGTTTGAAAGAAATACCCAAACAAGGAAAACACTTTTCAAACAGAAACAATAATTTGGAACAAACTCAAAGAAATGATAATGGGACAGATGGAATGTTAGATGAGAATTTCAGATGTGACTAAAATGTACTGAAGCCCCATCATGTATGAACCATATGCATCTTTATATTAGCAGGGGTACATCCTCTAGCAGGTCTGAAAGTGTGTCCAAAATAAAGTCCCTTTAGACAGCTCCTATAAGATATGCTGGGAGAACATATGAACCTACCAGACAGTCACCTACAATTCCAGCCCACATATTAATCATAAACTGATGCTAGTGTCTAGCCTGTATTGTTCCATGGGGATTCTGATCCACCCACAAATGTTGGCTGTGTAAATTTGTTATTCCATTTCTTACAAATGTTGCCCATCCTGAAACAAGACTGAAGAGACAAACAACAGATTGGTAGTTTACACAATAAACCATCAGCAAAACTTCTCCCATGGTGAGTGATTAGTGGGCAGAAGACTCTGCACACATTGAAAATGATACAGATACAGGAGCTGCTCTTGAAGTACCCTCCATGTGGTACTATGAGATGTACGACATGTTAAGGCCACTTGATGTGAGATGATAACGGATTGTCTCCAACAGCCTGTAAAATGTGTTCTTCATGGTCAGATGTACAAGCAGATTTTGGTCTTCATCAATCCATAGTTTGTGGTGCTACAAATCCTGGGTCAGCAACATGAAGATAAACAGCAACAATGGTTGCATGACTTGACTGCCTTTGTCTGGAAATGCAAACTGATACAAACATGCAGCCTTGCATCCATTACCATTTGATTATATGTAAAAATCATATCTGCCTGCTCATGATATGAATATATTGCCATTGTTAAACAAAATAATTCTCACTACTACACATGTTAAACATTGAAGACAGTCTAGCCATAAATGTACATGAAAGACAAATGTAACCTAGTCTACATGCCAGCACAGTAATATCTAACTTAATTTGTGGACATATTTTTTATAGACTTTTGTTCTTGTTTTTGGTGTGAGGGACTTGCCTACATTGTAAGTGGGGGTAATATGCTGTCTACATAGACCACCACTAGCACTGGCGAGTATTTTGTTGATGTTATAAAGATTACCATCTCATTTCCAACCTCCTTTTGGTTATTCCTCATTCAGTAACCATTCCTAGGTTACAACACTATTCCTCCTACTCACTATTCAGCAATCCATTTACACAAGCTAATTAAGTATGTTGCTTATTGTTTACCTCTGCCTTTCTTGCCTTCAATGTAGTTTTCTCAGCTTCTTTCTATAGAAACTATGTCTCTGTTGGAAGATTGATATCATATAGTCCAGTCCAGCACTCTTTTCTTTGTTTCTAATGAAATTTTCCAATCTCTTAATTGGAAGGCATCTTTTGCTATTTCAATGTATTTTCAGATTTCTGTGTCAGATTTTCTGTCACCTATTGTAGCACTTTCCAGATATTTAAGTTTCTGCATTTGCTTGATTTTGACATCTTCAGTTTATCACTTACATTTTGGACTGTCTAGATATTCAAAAAATGAACTGGAATGCATTTTATTTCTTTCCTGATGCATACTCTTACTGACCTATGTCAGTAAGAGAATAATGGCATAAAGCTAGTTTTACCAATGCTTAACTTAGTTTGGCACCAGTTTATGAAAAAAAGCTAAAAGTTTGAACTGCATCATAAAAGACTTATCTACTTTTATCTGCATAGAGCAAACAGTCAAAAGGTTAGCCTTCAACTTTGAATAGTTCCAAAGAATGACTATTGTTTATTATATTGATATTTTCCCAAGCTTTCAAAGAAAAAAGATCTGTTTTGCAGACATAACTTGCTGTGTATACTAACACAATAGATATATTTCCATGTTTTGTTGGTACAATTTAGACTCCGAAACAACCATTGTTTTCTTATTTCTTTCTGCAATGCTGCCATTTTGTCCATGTGCAATTCAGGAGAAATATCAGTTATTTGGATATATTTTATACTTGTCTTCTGTTAATGACGCATGTTGTAAAAGGCTGTAACTTTTCTAAATTGAATGGAAATGAATATCTTAGTTATATTGTTATTAAATTATCATTACTGTTGATAGTATTTTTATAATAGAAAAAGGATTATTATTATTATTATAATTATTATTATTATTATTATTATTATGACTTCCTTGATTATTGCATCTTTTCTTCTTTAACTTTTTCTAATATACATGTAATGAGTTATAATCTCAGAGGATAAATTGTTTAATTATTCAACAATGATTGGTCTAAGATTTCTAAGATTAATTTTTGCACCCTTAAAATTAAATGAATGAAAAATTAATTAAAAAAATAAATAAAATGAAGACATCAAATCTGCGATGTAAAGTATAGAAAACTTAAATAATCTAAACCTTAAGAAATTATGAGAAATGTAACAGAAAAAAGTCAAATGAGATAATCACAAATATTTTTGCAATTTCCATTCTAATTATGTTGTAAATTAGATGAAGAATTTGCAAGATTTTTTATAGCATTTGAAAGAATTTTTACTTTTTCGTGACAAGAGGAGGAATTTGTCTGGTCAATTTTAGATCAAATTTTATCTGGAAGAAATGAAAAAATATAAAGCTCAATTGTATAAAAAAATTATTCATAGTAATTTATTCTTTTTGAAATTATTAATTGGACAGAAAAATTTACTAATAATTAAAATTATTAGCAGGTGTTCTTTTAATCACTAATGTGTGTTTTGGTTCACTCAGATATACTGGAAGAAAGTTAATTTGTTTACTACTTTATCCAGATAAAGAAGTATCCTGGGTAGACGATAAACTACATCCAGCAGCAAGGTCTCTGACTGGGAAGTTTTGAGGAGTATAGAATTGCCTCTTAATTGCTTTTGTTTTGTTGTAGCAACACTTTTTAGGGTCCCATCTATAGAAACCCCCAAACTGGCATCAAAACATTATGAAAGTATAAAAATAGATTTTTATAATAAAGATACCATCAATACATTTTTTGAAAAAATATATTACCAGCCATATATTTGACTTTCGACAAAACCCCTCTTTACAAATGTATGTCAATGAAACCTGATCTACAAATGATTTATTACAAAGAAAACATATTCTATTTATACAAAAATATTCTAAAAATCTTGTTGGCATTAAATAACCCATTGATGTTGATATGGCATAAAATAAATTAAACAAAATAAATATAGACAAAAAAATATCATTGTCTTTTATGCTTTTACCAATAAATATAATTGATACTCATGAGAAATACTCTTTTGACTTATTTTTCATTTGCAATGTTGATTCTGGATTCAAATGAAAATGTGTAAATAATAGAATTATCTAGAACCTATACCAGCAGCAAACTGCCTGCATATGGAGAGGAAATGAATTCAGTAAATACACAAAAATAAAAATGGATGTAAAACAAGGATGTGTCTTTTCACCATACCTTTTCAGCCTATACATTGAAACTATTCTGAGAGAATTAGAAGCCCTACCAGGATTCATTATTAGTTACCACAGTCTTATTTGGCTGTGTATTGAATACTGTTGCCATATCTGGTCTGGGCCTCCTGCTATTCATCTCAAGGTTCTTGAAAAAATCCAAAGAAGGATCTGCAATATAATCAATCCTGACTTGGCATCTTAACTTCAGCTACTTTCTTACAGATGTGATGTGGCATCTCTCTGCCTTTTCTACAAATATTTTCATAGCATCTGCTCTGAAAACGTTTTTTCCTGGTGCTCTGACTACATGAATTTAAGTGTGCTACTAAATTGGCATCTAGGTCCCAGCCTTTCATTATTTAAATAGTTAAATGTAAACACCACTTCTACTCCAACAGTTTCTTTTCTCACACTTTCTGACAGTGGAACTCCCTCTCTGATAACTACAATTTTCAAAAATTTAAATGCAATGTCAGTTGTCATCTTCTGTCGTCTTGAACCATGTCCATCTTTTATCCTTTCCTCAATCCCTTATATACTCAGTCTTTTCCTCAATCCCCTATATAGTCTTTTCCTCAATCCCTTATATACTCAGTCTTTTCTCAATCTCTGTAATCCCCTGCCTACTAGTGGAACTCATGCTTTGCTTGAGGTGAAATGGTTAAAAAAAAGAGGATACGCAGATGACACAGTGTTGATAGCAAACACAGAAAGGAAACTGCAAGAACTCCTACAGAAGGTAACGAAGGAAAGTAAGAAGAAAAGACTAAATATCAATTGCAAGAAGACTGAATACATGGTTGTTAACAAAAGGAATATGCGAATTTTAATTTGGTGATAACAAAATCAAACAGGTGCAACAATTTAACTATCTGGGTAGGATGGAAAGTGTGACATGGAAATCCAAAGGTGCAGTGGGATAGTGAAAGATGCCTTCCAAAAGCTGAGCAAAGTATTATGAAAAAGAAAAATATTGTTAGAAACAAAGAAAAGAGTACTGAATTGTCATGTAATATCATTCTCCCTACATGGCAGTGAATGCTGGACAATCTCATCATAGATAGAGAAGAGACTTGAAACAACAGAAATGTGATTCTACAGAAAGATGCTGAGAATACCATAGACTGAACACTTGTGCAATGACAAAGTTCTGGAGACAATGGCAACAAAAAGGACACTTTTTAACATCAGGAAGAAGGAGTTGAAATTTCTAGGGTAAATATTGAGGAAAGAGAGCTTGGAAAATTTGATACTCATAGGGCAAATTGAAGATAAGAGAGACAGAGGAAACAGCACATAACCTATATGGAGAGCTTGAACAAATGAGCAGGGTTTAAAAAAGATGACCAAAAGACAAAAGCAGTTAAGAGCTACAATGGACAGGAAACTGTGGAGAGCCATGATCACCAACTTCCTGAAAGGGCGCTGTCAAAAATCACTATCTTTTTCTGTAAGTTAACCTTTAGCTCCACAGAAATTTTGGTCTAGTTCTTCTGTTTTCAATGAGTTTTTCTGTTTATCACATTTCTGCCATTAATTTTGACAATTTCTATTCACAAAAAATACTATTTTAACTTATTGCTCATTGGCAATGTTGATTCTAGACTGAAATCACACTCTGGTTATCTTTCTTCTTAGGACTACAGAATTTTAGTCAAAGTCATCTGTTTCTAATGTGTTTTGATGATCTGATATTTTATTGAATATTTCTTCATGGTTATAGTTGTCATAATAATAAAACATTTTTCCAGAAAATCATTGTGTTCTTTCATTTCATAAAAATTTTTTTCTTGCATACATTTATCTCTAATATCAAATTCCAACAATTCAATGTTTACTAAACTGATTTTGCAAATTTTAACATTTCTGAAATACGTAAAATACCATTTGACTTAACTAATTATTTTTTTATCTAAAATATGTCTTTACAGCAATCAGTGCTTGATTATCGTAATTGCCAGGGTATCTTATCATGGTGTAATGTTTAGCAAGTTGGTCTGGCAGTAAGTATTTGGTTCAGTCAAATTTAGCTATGTTTAACAAATATATCTAAAAATATGCCAAAACAAAACTATTGAAAGTTATATAAAATGGAAATTTAAAAAAATCTGAACAGAGTGTTTAATTTAACTCTTTTTGAGATTTAAGACCTTTTCAGTGCATTTAGCTACTGTAAATCAGCATCAAGCTGTTTTTTTTACTTATGAGATAATAAATATTAGTAAGGAAAAGAGCTAGATGCTGATTTCTTCTATATGCTGTGTTCCTTCAGGACATAGGAGATCATGGCTCTCCACAGCATTCCTATCTTTTGTAGTTCTTAGTTTGTCTTTTTACTATCCCTCTCAGTCCCTGTTCTGCCATCCATTTATACAATCTTGTTAAATAGGTTACTCACCATTTCTCTCTGTCTCTTTTGTCTTCAATATATTCTGTGAGTCTCTTATTCTCCAAGTCTTCTTTCCTCATTAAGTGTCTCAGAATTTTCAACTGTCGCTTTCTGATTCTAAATACAAGAAGTTTTTTGCTTCTAGTTTTCTTCAAACTTCCTCATTGCTCACATGCTTTTTCTACGGTATTCTCACCATCCTTCCATGGAACCACAGAACTTCTGTTGCTTCAAGTCTCCTCTTCATCTGTGAGGAAATTCTCCAGCATTCATTGATATTATATAGCAGTTCATCAGTCTTTTCTTTGTTTCTTAATACTTGGCTTAGATTTTAGAAGGCATATTTTGCTATTCCAATACACATTTGGATTTGGGTGTTACCCATCACCTGTTAAAACAAGTCCCAGATACTTAAACATACTTGGCTGTTTGATCTCCAATTTGCAGTTCATAATCTGGGCTATTCATCTTGCAGACAACCACATATACTGCTTTACAACTGATGGGCAGTCCATTGCAGAAAGTAAAGGGATTGAAAAAAGCTATATATAGACCCAAAAGTGTCAAATAAAAAAAGAGCTAGATTTAGCTCGTAAAAAGATAAACCTAAAAAGAGCCATATCTACCCCAAAAGAGCTCAGTCTAAAAGCAGCTTGATTTAGTCTCGAAAACTAAACCTAAAAAGAGCTATATCTACCCCCAAAGAGCTCAAAAAACATTTAGATTTAGCCCTCAAAACTAAACCTAAAATGAGCTATATCTACCCCAAAAGAACTCAGTCTAAAAAGAGCTTGATTTAGTCTGAAAAACTAAAACCTAAAAAGAGGTCAGTCTAAAAACACCTAGATTTAGCCCCCAAAACTAAACCTAAAAAAACCTATATCTACCCCAAAAGAGCTAAAAAAAGAGCTTGATCTAGCCGCAAAAACTAAACCTAAAAAGAGCTATATCTACCCCAAAAGAGCTCAGTCTCTAAAGAGCTTGTTTTAGGCCCAAAAGAGCTAAATCTAATGCTAGTGCTAACATTGAAAAACCTAACTTGGCAACTTTTCTGCTGAACTCATTTCTAGGCCTCAAGGCTGATTAATAAGAGATGACATTTATATCCACAGAAATATATATAAGGAGAGAACAATAAGTTCCTTGGCTGACAAAATTTTGACATGAAATTTTCACTGTATAATGCCTGATGTATGGAGAAGTCTTTGGTTAATTGCATTGATTAGGAAGGAAATTAAGTTGAAAATTAATTATTTATATGAAATAAATTTGTTTTTATTGTTATTATTTTTATTATTATTGTTTTTATTGTTATTATTTGTATTATTATTGCCTTATTGATGTACCTATGTAACTATGTTCCAGAGATAATGAAATAAACTTTAATTTGATTTTTCAAATAGCTATCATTTATAATTTAAAATCTCATTAATTAGTATTGAAAAATTTTGATACCAGATCAAGAATTTAAGGCTTTTTGTCCAGCATGGAAGGGTATTCCTGCATATGCCTCTGATGGGCAACCCTGAGGTCACATTATGTTGTAGTCTGCACCAGTTCCTTTCTGCCAATGTTACATTTGACAACTGACTGCTACTATTACATTTGGCATTTTACTTACCAACATAACTGAACATGACCATAAACAACCAAAACTATAAACCCAAACAAGCTAAAAAAAACACCCAAACCCTTTAACATTTCCTTCTCCAACATCCATGGTATTTGTGTGAAATTGTTCCACTTCAAAAAGTTTTCTGATATACTACCCTCTCTGTGAGACTAACCTTAACTTTTCAATCCCTTCCCCTGATTTTTCTATTCCTGGATTCCTTCCGCTCCTTAAAAAGGATTCTAAAATCTACATGTGTGGCTTGGGAGTTTATGTCCATGATTATCTCCCACTGGCTAAGGAACTCTCTTTGGAATCTCTAGACCATTCATATATGTGTCTCCGTCTGTCTTTCCTCAATTCAGTAAGCTATCTCTTCTTTCTCTATTGTTTCCCTTCCAATCAAGACTGTTGTGTACTCAATAGCATTTCCAATAATATAGACAAGGCTATCACTCTACATCCATTTGTAAACATATATACTTTAATGCCCACCATACCACGTGGCTTAAACACTCTGTAATGGATCTTAATAACATCTAAACCCTTAACTTTTTAATCACTGAATCCCTCATGCAAATGGTTGACTTTCCTATGCATTTCCCCAGTAACCCAGGCAGTAATGTTTTCCTTCTTGATCTCTGTTTTACTCTTGTTGCACTACACAGTTCTGCTCTCTTGGCAATTCTGATCATGCAGGAATATCTGTTAACATCTCCTGCCACTTCACCTTCCAGCCATGAACCTCCTACCAACAGAATATCTTTCTGTTATCAAAATGTGCAGACTGGGACTTCTGTGCTTTCCTTTGCAATGTCCCTGGAATGTGGTTTTTAATCTTCCTGTTCAAGAATGTGAATTTGAAGTCTTTCATCCCAGCAAAAAATAAAAAGATCAATCATGCTCTTCTCCTTGGTTCTCACCTGCTTGGTCAGCTGCCATAGCCCATAGGAATCATTTCTTTTGTCTGTATTGGAGTGACATGTCTAATTGCAACAGACATCTCTTTGTCTTTGATCATAATGTGAGTGCAGGCATGTCCTCAATGAAGCAAAGTTATTGTTTGCTGATAGAATGAAATAACGGCTTGCATTTCACAAGTTCTATTGGCAGTTTTGCAAGAGTGTGCTGAACAACAAATCTTCAATCCCTCTATTCAATCAATTTGAAGTCTTAACATCGACAGCTAAGGCTGAATGCTTTGCTTGGAAATTCTCATCCAACAACACTTGACTCGTCTGGAATACCCACACCTGATTTCCCCACTAGAACTGAGGCTGTACTGAGTGAGATGTGCATAACCTTGTCGATGGTATTGGACATCATCTCTGAATTAGTCTCTCATAAAGCAAGTGGTGGTGATGGGATATCAGCTGTAGTCCTAAAGAAATGTTCTCCTGAGCTGGCTCGAGTTCCCTCCAAACTATACAAGTATTGCCTTTCCAGCCTGTTGGAAGTCCCCCTCTGTCATCCCTGTTTTTAAGAACTCTGGTTTCATGGTAACTGCTCTGATGGGTGATTTTCACTGATTCCCCGACTACATGAATTTAAGTAGCTTGGTATCTCAGTTCCACCCTTTTACTGTCAAAACAGTTAAAAGTAACTGCTTCTTCTACTTCAACACCTTCTTCTCTCACACTTCTCAACAGCAGAACTCTCTTCCTCTTACTTGCTTCAAAAATTTAAAAGTAATGTCAATCGACATCTTCTGATGCCTTGATCCCTGTTCTTCCTTTTTATCCTTTCCTCTATCCCCACCCTATACCCTAGTCTTACTTTCACTCTCTGTAACCCCTTGCATACTAGTGGCACTCCTGCCTTGCTTGGGGTGAAGACTTCTAAAAAAAAAAAGAAAAGCAACTTCCATTCAGACAAAAGTAAACTCCTGGAAAAATATTTTTCTGATAAAGAATTATTATATATTACACTAGTTTTATAGATACCAAATGGCACATTTCATTTGTTAAACTTTTGAACTAAATGTATTTAATTTCTACAATTACTGTTCATTTCACTGCTTGCTCACAAAAGAAACTTGTTAATTAATTAATTAATTAATTAATTAATAGAAAATTTCATTTATTTCTTCTATGTATACTTCAAAGGTCAAACGTAAAAGTGAATAGCTGTGAGACTAGATTTAAATCAAGCAAGTTCTTTACTTTCTGACAGATTTGTTTCTTCACATTATATTTTTTAAAGATCTTTTCTTTTATGTAAGAATAAAAAAAAAAAGAATCAAAAAGAAACTTTTTCATTTCCCTGGTAATCTGAACATGCTTCAATGTGATTTTCCCAAGACAAAAACAAAGTTTCAGATTTAGTGTACAGGCTATTTCTGAGACTGTTTTAATCACTCCCCTCTCTTAAATCTTCAGTTGCCTTTTCCAGTTCAGTGATTACTTAGCGGCAAACTCTCTGTTTAATCAAACAAGTGACCTTGTCTTTGGAAAACTGATATCGAAAGCAAAGATAAATGTAAAGAAATGACGGATGCAAAAATAAATCAATAAGAAAAACTAGTTTACATTTAGCGTTATCAAAATTTTTGTTTGGCCAAAAATAATTTGTTGAATTTGTGAGAATAAAATTATTCTTGCTATTTTTCTTGTAAGATTTGATTTCTTTTTAAATGGAAACCTTTAGATGTACATCACTGAATGAAAATATTTATAAAATAATAAAGGAAGACAAGAATGGTGGAAAGAAGATGATGAAGATAGAAATACAGGTGTTGTTCTTACATAAACTCATTCAAGTGAAATTAGTAGACAGACAATGTTTTTATTTAATATTTTGATCTTTCGTTAAATCAAGAAGAGAGGATTTCCATTGTGCATTGCCATAATTGTAGATAAAAATGTCCTAAGCTAAACTAAAAGAGAATCAAAAAATAGTTTTAGCCATTTCTTCTTTGTCGATTTTCTTTCTTTTTATTCTTATCATTATTATAGTAACCAACTGATTCATTGGTATATAACTTCCTCTTATAGCTATTTTCCTTCATCTTTTCTCTTTGCTGTTGCATTTTTGTCTTCTAATCTTCCCAGACACAACTTACATGCTTAGGTAAATTCTTATTCTCTTCTCTAAGACTATACTACAAGCTGCTTAAATAATGGTCAACCTAAATAGTCTCTCTCTCGCTCTCTTTCTCTCTCTCTCTCTTTCTCTCTCTCTCTCTCTCTCTCTCTCTCTCTATATATATATATATATATATATATATATATATATATATATATGTATATATAAAAGTATAGGATTGATGTAGATGGAATAAAATTCCAATAACCAAAAACATTATTCTTAAAAGAGTGCTCAATATAGAGTAGAGTAAATATTATTTATTCAAAAATTATAACAAACATGTTATAACTTCACTATAAAAAGCCATTTTGTTTCAACACTTCTGGTGTCTTTTCAAGTGATGGTGTTGAATGTAGATTCTACAAAATGGCTATTTTGTATTGATGTTATAACATGTTTATGTTATAATTGTTGAATAAATAATTATACATATATATATATATATATATATATATATATGCTTATATGTGATATGCATTAAGATATAGAAATTTGTAGGTATTCATACATTTAGATACTTCAACACATATTAAAGCACTGTAATATGTACAACTATATAGCTACACACACACACACACACATATATATATATATATATATATATATATATATATATATATATATATATATATATATATATATACACATAGTGTATCACAAAAGTGAGTACACCCCTCACATTTCTTCAAATATTTAAGTATATCTCTTCATGGGACAACACTGACAAAATGACACTTTGACACAATGAAAAGTGAGTACACCCCTAAGAAACTATACCCCTAAATGTCTAAATTGAGTACTGCTTTTCATTTTCCCTCCAAAATGTCATGTGACTCATTAGTGTAACTATGCCCATGTGTTCATGGGGAGCAGGTGTATTCAAATTTGTAGTGCAGCTCTAACACTCTCTCTTACCGGTCACTGAAAGTTCCAACATGGCACCACATGGCATAGTAATAAATATATAAATTTTATGATCAAAGTATCCTGAAGAGTGGTGTAATCTCTGTGAAACTCAGAAGATAGACAAGATTTTTTAAAAATCATTTCACTCCAAGCAAGTTGGGAATGCCACTAGTACACAGGGACTACATCGAATAAAAATGAAAGAGAAAACACAGAATAGGGAGGATTGAGAAAAGGACAAAAGATGAATGAGGTTCAAGAAGACAGAAGATGGTGACTGCATTTAAATTTGTAGTAAGATTGTAGTCCTCAGTGAAGCAAGGAAACCAAAGAGGGTTCACAAGTGAGAAGTGCCAAAATTATACTGTTGGAGTAGAAGTGGCATTTAGCTATATCACCAGTAAAAGGTTGAGACCTAGATACCAATCTAGTAATATGCTTAAATTCATCTATTCGGAGTACCAGGGAAAAAGCTTGTCACAACAGCTACCATGAAAATATTTGTAGAAAAGACAGAGGGAAGCTACGTCATGGTGATGAGAAAGTGACTGAAGTCAAGATATCTGGTCAGAATCGATTACATTGCAGATCCTTCTTTGGATTTTTTTAAGAATCTTTAGATGAACAACAGGAGCACTGGGCTAGATATGACAACAGTATTCAATGCACAGATGAATAGAAGATTTATAAATGTGCAAGGTGGGTTCTGACAAGAAAAATTTTCTGGCACAACACAGTGATCCAACACTCCTTGCAGTAGATGCAGCTATTGATTCAATATAATTGCTCTACTTCATGTCAGTGGAAAACATGAGGCCAAGAAGACATATGTGTTGCTCTCTTGGATTCTAGCATCAGCCATGCTGATGGCAGACAGAAAAGTTTCTCTTTGGTAGTTAAACGGAAGCAGTTTTGTTTTGGAGGTTTTAAAATTTACAAGCCATTTCTTGCCCCAGTTAATCACTGATTGGGGGTCCTTTTCAAGAGCAGCTTCCAGGTTTACTTGTCAGATCTGAGACAGGAGTAAATGGTAATGTCAGCTGCATAAATACCTAGTTGGAAACTGATGATATCATCAATGAAGATCAGAAACAGTGTCGGACCTATGATAGAGCCTTGAGGACCTCTTCATTCATATGAAAGGTTCTGGAAACAAGCCTGATCAACATGACCTTCATTTCACAATTTGATAGGAATGATTGGATTAAAGCCAATATTTGTGCTGTTACACCATAGCCCTGGAGCTTGTGTAGAAACCCACCATCCTGTCAAACATCTATAAGATATCTAGAGTCACCATCTGTTCTTATCTAGAACTTGATACACAAATTTAGTGATGACCATTAACACATCAGCAGTAGACCTGGCAAAACAGAAACCATATTGTTTGTCCAAAAGGAGGTTGTGAGAAGTAAGATGCTTAACCACTTCAACATTGATTAGAGACTTGATAACTTTGCTAAAAAGTGGTAAGAGACTAAGAAGGCAATAATTGGATGGGTCAGAGGGTTTTCCAGAGTTCTGAAAAACAGGAACTACGGAGGAGGACTTCCAACAAACTGGAAAGCAGGAAGCAGCCAGGCAATTGTTTTTTTTTGGGGGGGGGGCAACATTTCTTTAGGATGATGACAGGGATTTTGCTACAACTCCTTGACTTGTGGGAGTCTAGTTTGGAAGTGATGTCTGAAACCAGTAATGATGTTATGTGCATATCCCTCACTAGAGCCTCCATTCTAGGGTGGGAATCAAGAATGGGTGCTCCAGATCAGTACTACAGATGATGTGGAAGAGTAGTTACAAGCAAAGCACTCAACCATATCTGCTGTAGATACCAGGACTTCAAATTGATTGGAAAGAGGAGGGACTGAAGATTTGCTATTGCTCAGCACACTCTTGCAGAGCTCTCAGTAATCTCTAGAACCAGATTGTAAGAGGCTATACAATGTTTAATTCTATCAGCAAACAGTAACTTTCATTATGAGCAGTGACAAAGAGATGTCTGTTACAATCAGACTTATCACTCTGGTACATCTGGAAGAAGTGATGTCTATGGGATATAGTGGCTGATCATGCATATAAGAATCAAAGAAATGATCATGCCTTCACTTGGTATTTCCGTGTTGTGACAGCTTTCACCCAGGAAACATGTTTTTGAATAGGATGATTAAAAACTTCATTCCAAGGGACATTGCATGTCCCAATCAGTGCATTGATAACAGAAAGATATTCTGTTGGTAGGAGGTTAGTGGCTAATGGGAGAGCAGAAAGAGATAGTTACAGAGACTCCCACATGATCAGAGTTACCAAGAGGGTAGAACTGCAGAGTGCAATATGTGTCATGGGTAGATGTAAAGAGATCAAAAAAAGAAGCATGTCCATGATTATTACTGGGGAAATGTATGAGGAAATTTGTGTGAAAGATTGAGTGATAGAAAATTTCAGGATTTGGATGACAGTGAGGTCAGTGATTGAGTGATTAATCCACCTGGTATGTTGGACAATGATATTGCCTAACACAAAGATATTTGAAAATAGGTGTAGAGAGAGGGCATTATCTATATTATCATAAGTAATATCTAGCAGTGAACAGTCATGAGAGGGAGGGAAATGATAGAGAAAGAAAAGATAGCTTACTGAGTTTAGTAGAGAAAGATGAAGGCACATGTAAAATAATCTGGGACTCAAGGAGGAGTTTCCTAGACAGTGGGAGATGTGCCCTAACATAAACACCCAGTCTTTCCTAAAGAGAGGAAGATAGCCAGAATTCAGAGAAGGGGATTGAAGAATTAAGATTAGCTTCACAGAGAGCTAGGATCTCTGGAGAGTGTTTGAAGAGGAATGATTCCACACTGCAGAAATTGGTATGAATACTGCACATGTTGGAGAAAGAAAGGTTGAGGGGTTTAGGTGTATTTGTTAAGCTTGTTTAGCTTGGTTGGTTATTGTCATGGTGTGTTATTTGGATTAGGAAAAGGTTGAGAATAGTAGTAGCCATCTGTTGTCTAAGGTAACGTGTATGCTGAGAACTAGCACAGACTACAGCATAGTGTGGCTTTGGAGTTGCCCACTGAAACTGGTTGTAGGGGCACCTTTCCCTGCACAATGTGGCACTGCAAGAACCCTGATATTATGTGACTGTTGATCAGAGCAGTCTCTCTAAGCTCTACCCAAGAGTTTGGTCTTCTGACTACCAGTTTGTATGCAGCAAGCAGAAAACTGCTAACCCAGTACTCTCACTATGAAGGGACATAGCCACCATCCAAGCATATCATCAAAAATTCATGAAGACCACCACTTTTAAGGACTCAGAAGAAGAAAACAATTGAGAACCTAAACAGGAAACCAGGGATGTGCTTTTACTCCTGTTCAAGAGAAGGGGGAAGAGTATGAACAGGGTGATAGGAAGACCTATCTACTCCTATTAAAGATAAAATAAAATTAAAAAGAGAGAAAACTGTTAAATTTTAACTTAGTATTAGCAGGATGACCCGGCGTTGCCCGTGCTTGATTCAAAAATTGTACAACATACAGCAATCGCTATCACTTGACTTAAAACATTTTTGCCCTTCCTTGCCTTTAAAGGAATGCCCTTTATCGTGCTGATGTTGATACATGCCTTACTTCTTGCCTATCTCACACTGCAAATTTTTCTAAGCTCTATACTAAACATTAAATCTGTTACAAAAAAAGAACTAAACAAAATGAACACAAAACGATCAGCTTTAAAAAAGGACTCGTAACTGGAAAAAATGAATGAAAAAAGAATGTTAACAACAAATACTTTTTCACACCCAACCCAGTTCTGCGGAATCAGAACCAATGTTGAGTTTAAGCAAGCAAATGAGCCAATTGGAGTAAAGTGCCATGCAGATTTAAATTTTTCCCACTTGTGACAAATGCAGCTATCGATTTGTTTTGCATGCTAGCATGCTAGTTAACATTCGTGTCAGTCAGCTGTTGGCTCTCACGCTGGCCAATAGAATCTTCCTGCCTATTCGTGGCAGCCAGCTATTGGCTCTCACTCTGGCTAGTAGAAAATGGCTGCAAACTACATGAAAACTGCTGTAGAAGTATGAAAAAATCGATTATTTTCACTATCAATGGGAGTTTGGAAATGCAAAGTCAGTCTTGATCTTCCCACTAACTTGGAGCATGTGCATGTAAATTTTGGTGCAAATCTGTTGAAAATTGTGGCCGTGCATTTGTTACACACGCACACACACACACACACACACACACACACACAGACAGACACATATCCTGCCTTTTATTGATAGAGATAAGTCGAAATATCCATTAAAAATTCAAATTAAAATTCAAAATGTCAGATACTTCTGACATTCATTGAACAAGTCCTGGTTTCAGATTTACATGTTAACTTTAGTTTTAGAATCACTTCCAGATAACTTATTTTAGAATGTCGACTGTTGTTATGCAGGACATTTAAACATGGCTATGTTCAATTTATTTCTGACGTTTTTATCTATTTCGGGTCTTAAATTTATTTATCATATATATATATATGTGTGTCTGTGTGTGTGTGTGTAGATGAATAGAAATCAAGTATGGACCATAATGTGACAGAATAAAGAACAAATAGGAAACTTTTTACAATCTAACATGTTTTGTTTTTATTAAAACCTCATCAGAGAATGAGATATGGGTAAGAAATTTCTGGTATTTTTATATTTTGTGTTTGATTTACATTTGCTAATCAGACTTCACATGCATTTGACTTGTCAAGCAGCATCCCTGTGTATAAATTATGTGTTTTTACATTAACATCAGTCATGATAGTTAAGTATATATTACATACTTAAACTTTTGGTCAAGACTTCATATATAAACAATCTTTTTTTTCTTTGAGGAATTTTCTCCATTTTAAATGCTATGCATTTAAATTTTGGGAAATTCCTCAAAGAAAAAAAAATGATGAAAATTGAGTTTCTTTGTTTCCTTGTGTAGTGGGCTCAAGAGATGTTACACACTGTGTCACTTGAAAGATGAAGAGAATGATCATTCTTCTGCAATACCAAAATCATTAGGATAATAAAACATGAAGACTTGAGAGTATATATTCTATGCTGATTAATACAAGATTACTTAATATTTATGCCTTTTTTTTTCTTTAATCGGTATCACCCCATGAAAGGCAGTAAAGCCACTAAGACACATGGAGGTGACAGGTTGTGGAAGAATTAAGAACAGAAACATCAATAATGATTGGAAAGGGAAAAGAATAATCAGGAGGAGAGTAGATGGCAATTGACATTGTATTTAAATTTTTGCAGATTAAAGTTGACTGGAAAACATGGAGCTGGAAGAGTGTTCTACAAGTGAGAAGTGTGAGAAAATAAACCTGTTAGCATAGAATTTAAGGCCACATCTAGCCAGCTCAACTGTAAATTAATGAGACCTTGATGCCAGTTTAGTACTGCACTTAAATTCAAAAAGTCTAAGTAACACAGCAAAGTGCTCATCCGAACAATTACCATGAAAGTATTTATAAAAAAGGCACAGAGATATAACTTTACGGTGATGGCAAAGTGACTGAAGATGAGTTGCCAGTTCAGGATCAATAATATTGCTGATTTTACTTTGGATCTTATCAGGGAGATCAAGGTAAATAGCAAGGGCACCAGACCATATTCTAAGCATGGATGAATGGACTTACAGTTATGTAAGATAGATTCTGGAGAGACTATGACTCTTTATGGTCACTATAGGCTAAAAAAGAAAAAGTTAATTTTTATGTCTATTTTGGTGAAAACTCTTTTTCTATTTTAGTTAAAGGACATCTCATCACAAAGATCAGATGCACATTTACTTACTTCTATCAAAAGGGCATCAAAATGTATGCTGTCAACTTCTAATTGTATTCAACAGGTGTATTGATTGACTTAAAGTACCAAAATTTCGCAGACAGCGGACAAGGAGATAAAAGTATTATGTTTTATCTTCCAGCGTATTCTGTAACATTCATTAAGCACTAAGACAAATCTCTCTGTCTCTCTCTCTCTATATATATATATGTGTGTGTGTGTGTGTGTATCTGTACAGAGAGAGAGAGAGAGAGAGAGAGAGAGAGAGAGAAAAAAAAGAAAGAAAATTTGATATTCAGTTGAGACTGTCCTTCAGGCCATGCCAGTGCTTGTGTTTATAATGTTACTAAGAAAGATATGATGGTAGAGATCTGAAGAGATTTGATGTCACTGAATTCTGAGTAAGAACCCCAAGACAACTAGTGTGAAAATTCACTGTATGAACAATAATTTATTAGTAGTAGTATTGTTGTTGTTGTTGGGCATATGTATATATGTATGTATATGCAGGTTTATGTCTGTATACAAGTATATAAATGCTATATATTCTGATATATATATATATATATATATATATATATATATATATATATATATATATATATATATATATATGTTTATATTCTTATTCATTCTATATATGCACACAGGCACATACACACATGCGTAGTGTATCTTTAGCTTAAACTTACCTGTTTATTCCTATTCATGCAGAGATACATATGTAGACATGCATAAATATAAATGTTATGTATGTAAATATTCAATTATATGTGCTATGCATATATGTAAATATGTTATTCAAGTAAGAGAAAAAGAGAAAGAAACCTTATTCATTGTTACTGTAGGAATGGAAATAATACTTTGTGGTCATGGAGTGGAGAATTTCAATAAACTTTCAAAGATCAGGAAGTGAATGCACATGCTTTGAAATATTGAAAGTACAGAACTGGTGTTGGTGTTGTTACTTGCCAAACAAATGAAACATATCTCTTATCAAATAGCTAAACTATCTTATGTGTAATGTCAACCATATTTATTGATGCTATTTTAATGGTAATTTTTGTTTGAATTTCTGAGATAAGTTGTTGCTAATTTTATACATTAATTTTGTTCTGTCCAATTTCCTTGTCTTTCTTGTTTTTATCATAACATTATTACACCTGACTTTTACTTATAAATACATAAATACATGTCTGCAAATGACAAAATTTAGCTCTTGAAAATATATTTTCAAATGGGCACTATTGAATGACAAGCTAATTCTAAAAACAACAGCCACCTGGGTTAATGTGAAGCTCTTCAGTAAAATGAATGGAGCACTTCGGTTGTTTGGCATTTGTTTACATTTGTAAAGAAAAAAACAATATGCTAAATTTGGCTGACTCTTTCTGTTGAGTGACGATAGCTCAGTGGTAGACACTCTGACTGCCACCAAATCAGTTGGGTTTCAATCTGGGCTTGAGGCATACAGTTGTCTAGTCATGCTGAAGAGCTGCAAAGCAGTATTGTCTGTGAATCTCACACACACACACATATATATTTGTAAGAAACTATCAAAAACAACGACATCAGTTTTACTGTAGCTGCAACCAAGCAGACCATAGTTTTGATAATGTTAGATGTGTCCTTTTAACATCTTTGTTTAAATATCAACAAGAATGACGAAAGTCCGAGTTAAAATACATTTTTTAAAATAAATTCACATATTCTCGGTTTAAATAGGAATTTGGGCATACTCACTGAATACAGTTCCCACAAAAAGCCATCTACAAACCTTCTGCAACACTAATTGTGGCAAACAAGTAGTCCAAAAGTACTAGATTTTGTCAGTATTATAATACATGTACCCCAGCCCAAAAAATTACCTACAAAAAGTTCAACTTTGTTTTATCTCTCACTGAGAAAGGACACAGACATGTCTGAAATATTTGATTTTTAACATTTTTTTCATGCTTTTCCTTGGTCTAAAGGCTTAATAATATACATTATTATTATTATTATTTTTCTCTCAACTTTCTTTTTTCAACCTGATATATATATATATATATATATATATATATATATATATATATATATATATATATATATCTGTTGAAAACTTATTTGAAATTGTTCAGATATATGTATTATAAACAGAAGTTAGTTTAATTCAAATTTTAATTGGAATTATGTGTAGCCAAATATCTGTTATTGAGCAGTATAATTACAAAGACTGCTTGCCTTAAAATACTGGGGCAAAATGCAATCTTTGTTTTATAGATATATGATTGTGTGCATGTGTGTGTGTGTGAGAGTGTGTACTTACAAATATATATATATATATCTGCTCTACGGTTGTATTGGGCTCTTTTGTTAGTTAGTTGTTACTTGTATCGGGTTTTTTCTTTGGGCTTCAGACCTGCATCTGTGCGATTTTTTTGTCGGCAGAAGTTCATGTTTGTAGCTCTTTCTTTTTTTAAAAACTTTTTTTTCCCTCGAGATTGATTTGATTATCAAATCAAAAATTCGAGGGTTTTTCGAAAATGAGTCTAGTTATCTATATATATATATATATATATATATATATATATATATATATATATAAAAATGTGTGTATATATAAAAGAGAGAGATGCCTGAGTATACATGATAAACATAATTTTAAGGTCTCCTATATTTATGAGTAAAATTGTTTAATATCAGAGATAGAGCATATGTAAATATAAGTAGATGCTGCTGAGATCAACACTGAATGCTGACACTCTGTTTCAATCTTGGAAACAATCAAACATGAAACAGACTTTCCCCACTTGATGTTGACCTCAGTGCCCACTTATATATATATATATATATGTATATACACTGGCCTCCTTCATAAACTCATGACAGTCTCCTACGTAAGCTTCAGGAATATGGTATCTCAGGACAATTATTTGACTTAATACAATCATTCCTGTCAAACCATGTAATGAAGGCCGCCCTTAATGGATTCTCCTCCAGTTCCTTTCTCATGAACGGAGGTGTTCCCCAAGACTCTATCCTGGATCCTACACTGTTCCTTATCTTCATTAACAATCTTCCTGATATCATCAGTTCCCAAGTAGGCATCTATACAGATGACATCACTATTTACTCCTGCCTAAATAGCAAATCTGGCATCGCTGACAAAATCAACCTGGCCGTTGGTCTCGAAAAGGACCTCTAATTGTTTGTTGACTTGGGCAGGAAAGGGCTGGGTAACTTTAATGCCTCAAAAACAAAACTGCTCTCTATTACCCACCACAGAGAACCCACCCTGCATCCCATTAAAATGTCTGATGCTCAACTCCACAAGAGCACTTCTTTTCAACTGCTGCTTCTCACATTGTCTGCTGAGCTCAGATGGAATAATTACATTGAAGCAATATCTCCATCTACCGCAAGGAAAGTTAGTTGTCTGTGCCACTACAGAAAATTTTTCTCACCCAAGTCCACCCTTCAAATCTATAAATCAACCATTTGCCCTTGCATGGAATATTGCTGTCAAATATGGTCTGGAGCCCCCGCTGCTCATCTTAGGGTCCTCGACAAAATCCAGAGACAGATGTGCAATGTGGTTGGCCCTGAACTGGCATCTTGTTTACAGTCGCTCTCTCACAGATGTGATGTTACCTCCCTCTGTCTTTTCTAGAAATATTTTCATGGTAACTGCTCCAACAAGCTATTTTCTCTAGTTCCCAAAATGCATGAATTTAAATGTGCCACGAGGTGGGCATCTCGGTCCCACCCTTTCACTGTCAAAACAGTTAAATGTAGCCATCTCTTTTAATCCAATAGCTTCATGGCTTGCACTTCCCGTCTGTGGAACTCCCTTCCTCTTACTTGCTTCTCTGATATCTATAATTTGAAACTATTCAAATGCAATGTCAATTGGCATCTCCAAATGCCTTGATATATTCCCTGTTCTTCTAAACATCCTTTCCTCTCTCACGTCTCTTTACTCTTGCTCCCACTTTCTGTAAACCTTTCCGTGCTAGTGGCACTCCCACCTAGCTTGGGGGGAAAAGTTTTAAAAAAAAGAAAAAAGTTATATATATATATATATATATATATATATATATATAGATTAATGGATATTTGTTTACTTTTCTATGATATTTACAAAATATCTTTCTCACAGTGAGTGAATGTTTTATATCTTACTTATTATAAAACGCAGGTTGTGTGTGTGTGTGTGTGTGTGTGTGTGTGTGTGTGTGTGTGTGTGTGTGTGTGTCTGTAACGTTTATATGTTGGATCGAATTTCCTACATTTTTTAGCCGATTTCAACAAAACTTCACAGGACTACATAAAATTACCTTGTGGTGGTTCTAACGGGACCGAAAATGGGAAAAATACAGTTGTTTTTTAATAAAATCAATTTGAAAACACGATTAAGACACATCGTGAGAATGAAAGGGGGAGAACTCACCCACGAAAATGTAAACAAAAGAGCATAGCATGATGAAAAAGACGCCGAACTTGACGAAAACAAAATTTTATCGTCTAATGTTCATATTATTATTAAAGAGGAAAGATCAAAGTATTTTGGGGGTATTTTTTACATTTTTTAATCGTTCCTAGCACGTCTGAAATTTTCGTTAAAAATATTGTTTTTTTTGGTCAAAAAAAGGGCAGATAATCATTTTCAATCATTTTTTTCGATTTGATAAAAAAGATTAAAATCTTACTTTGATATTCTTTTAAAAGTCAATTATCATTTTTTTCAAAACTGATTTTAATAAAAACAGATATTATACTGTTTATTTAAAATATTTTGAACCAAGCTTAACTTACCTTCTGCGCCGAAAGAATGTAGTTTGAAAATAAAACAAAGCCGGTCATAACCTTTCGCGTCGCTTGACGATTGACGAAAGGCACATTCATGACGTTTAGATAACTTACGGGAGGAGAATTCTTTCTACGGATGGAAGGAAGTGAAATTATTTAAGTGAACAAATTATTTACCTTGTTACTTTTAAGGAAAACTTTCAGCGCTCTAATTTTTTTATTTTTTATTTTTATTTTTTTTGTACTTAGCTTTCATTTTTACGTTTACGATGCTTTATGGAAAATATAAAGAAATTAAAAAAATAAGACTGTTAATAGTGAGATTAAATTTCATAAGAAAAAGTTATCTAATTAATTTAGGTACCTTTCTTATGAAATTTTATCAGAAGTGTACATAAAATACTATAATTTTATGTACATTTATTACATTTTACTGTTTTATTTGTATTTCCATTCATTTTATTATTAATTTTGATATTTCATTTATGGAAAAATGTCATAACTGAGATTAATATAAAAATAAGATCATATAAATTAAAGTTTAGCAGTAGTTAAATTTCATAAGATGATACTGTTACTTGTAGGTACCCTTCTCAGTTGAAATTGAAAACTCAAATTAACTTTGCCATACGTGTTTCGCAAAAGTAAAGGGCTTAACAGTGGAGAACAATGCTGAACTCAAATAATGCAACTAAATTGTATTCTGGTTGGTCTTCCGTACTTGATAATTACTGTCCGACTATAAACACAAAAATTACATTTCTTAATTACCATGGCTAATCTGATTGGTCCAAATTATACAATTTTCAAAGCGCTAGACAATGACAATCTCACACGGACATTTTGAAAGGTTGATGTTGCTTTTAACTAATGTTAAAATATTTTTTAAAATTCAATTTAAACATTTTTTTAAAATCTTTTTAAAATTAAAGAAATAAGAAATAATTGTATTAAAAATTCAATTTTCATTGAAAAAACTTTTTGCTTTCAGAAAATATTGTCCATATTCATAAAAACAAATTAAAACAAATAAAAGCATTTGAAACTAAATAATATATTTGTTTTATTGAGTTTTGTATGTTACAATTCACAGCTGATTTTCAGGTACGTTGGCCAAAAAAAAAAAAAAAAAACATGATTTGCATTCTTCAAAGCCTTGTGCTTTTAACTATTGTAATCACTAAAACCGATGGTCTCGAATTTCTAGAGTTTTTCATAAAATTAGTTACGGGGGTGTTAATAAATATAAAAAAAATTTCTGCCATGACTTTAATAAAAAAAAAAATATTTATAATAATTTCGATCATCTGTGAATAGTTTCTGAAAGTTTTATTAACATCTGAAAATTATTTTTATTTTTGCAAGATTTTCCAAATTAATGTGTGTAAATACAAAAAAATGCGCTAAAAATTATCTATGTTATTTACTACCCCTTGTTGCGACAAAGAGAAACAAGGTTTTTTAAATCAAAATTTAGAATATTCTAAAAAGATGGAAAAATTTTTAAAAAATAATTAAAAAAAATTTAGTCTATCCTCTTCATAAAAAAATAAGCATTTTGACGATAAAATTTTGTTTTCATAAACTTTGGCGTCTTTTTCATCAGACTATGATCTATGTTTTAGCGATTCCGTGGAGTGACTTAGGTTAAAAACCCCAGGTTGTTTATGTGTGTGTGTGTGTGTGTGTGTGTGTGTGTTCCTTTATATATGGGATCGGATTTCTTACATTTTCAGCTGATAAAACAAACATCTACTTTTTTTTTCGGCAGGTAGTATTTATTGTCTTGCACACTTTTTTTTTTTATTTACATTCAGAATGCTTTAAAAATTCCATTTACAAGACAATTGTTTATAATAAAATTCTATTCACCAATCGATAGACTCATAACGATTGTAAACAATGTTTTTGTTTGAATTTGGGTTTGACCAATTCGTAAAAAAAAAAAAAAAAAAAAAAAACTAATTAAGATATGCGTGTCCATCAACCTTAAACAATAATCTTTGTCAATTTTATTTTTCAGTCTTTATGATGGTCGATACTTGATCTATCGCTTACTGTTACATCCCCGGGCAACGCTGGGCTCTACTGCTAGTATAAAATAAAATATTTTCAGATATATTTAAAAGATTTTCACTTATATATATGTCCTGGAATTATCATTTGTTCATACAGAAAAATGTAATTTGAATAATTAATTCATATATTTAACAAGCATTCATAAAAATATATATTCTGTCAATAATAAAATGTTCTTATCTAACCCTGAGGGCATGCTAACATGTAAAACCTTTAGTCAGTGATAAATAAGTATTGTGAGCTTTACATTTATTGATAATAATTATTGCTTTAATATCTATTGATCACTCTTATTGACAAGATTCTGCTCATCTTGGCATACATTAAATTACATAATCTTTCATATATCAATGCGTATTATTATTAATATTATTTTAACTTATAAATATATAAAATCACAATGTCATTTTTTATTATATTTTTTATTATTTGTCTCAGCAAAGTATTTGAATGTTTAACTTAGAATTGTCAAAAACTTGATCTTTGATCTTTTACCCATGATATGAAATCCAATTATTTTGGTTGAGGCCAAAAGAATTTAAATTGATATCAGTTATTGATTTTCTTTTTCAGGTAGATCTGAGCAGCTCTTTTCACAGATCAGTTCTTGAAAGAACTTTTCAAGCCGATTCAGAAACATTGACTTATAACCACTGTGCTTAAAGTTGCTACAGAAGAAAATATCCTCAATTGGAAAAGCCAGAAGATGCATCAGAGATAGCTGCTTGGAAAATGTTCTGATTTGCACAAAACAACTTTTATCCTAAAGTTTTAACAGTGAGCTTATAGATTCTTTTTTGTCATCATCAGCATACATGAACATTCCTACGTATATATATATATATATATATATATATATATATATATATATATATATATTAAGTCAAATTTCAGATGGGCAATGACCAACCATAACTGCTAGTTTCATGCGCTTTCATGCAATCATCAGATAATCATCTGATGTCTGCTGTAGCTTGTGAAAATAAGAACGCTTTTACCACCAGGAAAGTACAAGATGGTAAGCCAACCAAACTGACCAGGGGGGAGGGTAACCTGTCCATCCACACTCAAAACAGCCAAAACAAAAATCCACCAGAGATGGTATACTGGTTTAGCAAAAAGTGCTCAATGTCATAGGGAACACTAGCACCATGGTAGAGGAGCTTACAGCTTCAGCCAAAAAAGTGCTTGACAATACCAGGCCACTAAATACTGTGAACCTTTGTTCCAGCCAAATATTTTATTGAATATTAAAACTGTTATCAAATGGTAGAAGTGGCTATTGCTTTCTAGTTTGTCTTTCAATATTTTTCAGCCTCTAACATTTTAATGTAATTTGTGTTATATATATTATTATTTTAATTGGTTTTTATGTTTGTTACAGTTGTAGGGAAATTATTATTAATAGATAAAAATATAAAATAACATCATAAATAAAATAAAATAAAAGAAAAAGGATTAAACTTTCTTTAAAATAGAATAAATAAAACCAAAATGTATAAGAATTTGGAAAGTATAGTAAAGGAAGCTAACCCTTTGCCATTTAGTGAACTTGAAATCCTTACTAATCTGGGACTCTGATTGGCTAACTGTTGTCCAATCAGGAGCCCTTCCTGGAGTCATGCAGTAAACTTGATTCTGAAATCTTCTTCTTTTGGAACTGACAGCCATAGTCATCACACGTTTTTGGAGCTGTCCCTTCTGATGTTAATGCATCTCAGAAGCCATGAAGCTCACTTGTTACCTGGACACTCACCTAACAGTTAAGCCTTTTTTTACATTAAAACAGTTGAATAATGTACGGTGTTTGATTTACTTCTCTTCTTCAAGTGTGTCTGTCCTTGTCTTTGACTTTGTGGACCTTAACTCTACCCAAAAATCTTTATATCTGGCAAATATAATTTTATATTTGCAGACTTAACTGTTAGGAGAATGTCCAAGGAACAAGATGGACTTTGCAGCTTCTGTTTCCATTAACACTAGAAGGGAGGGCTCCCAAAACATGTGGTGACTACTTCTTTCAGCATGCAACAGAAAAAATTTTCCTGCCCAAAAAACAGATACTTTGCACCAAAAAACACCAAACTTACTCTCTTCGCTATGGACCCTTAAAGGGTCAAGACGTCCATCTCCACTCCTTAGCACTTTGCTTGTCATAAGATGAAGTAAATTCAATCATGCATCACATATAACTAAAATACACACACACCAGTACACAAATTAAAATTATATGATTTTAATTTAATAGCCCAGTAATCTGATCCAGCATGCTTTTAGTGTTATTTCTTTGTATGTTTTTATTCCTGCAAATACAAAGCTATTCCTGCTAGTATGATTTAAGTGACCTACACAGTCATCTTGAAAGAGACTTTAAAAAATGTCAGATAATTCTGATGATAATTGTCACTTTCCGTTTTGAGAGCTCTCTCACTATTTTAAAATTGTCTTTCAGATTCACTCTGTGTTAACTATTTGCCTGTTTCTTTTCTGTCATTTAAAATTATGTCTGCTATTCTTGTTTGAAGGAAATGGGATGGCTGACATGCACTCTCATCATCATCATCATCATCATAATTATTATTATTATTATTATGTGTAATTCTATTTTTAAATTTCAGGTTTAAGAGTTACAACAGCAGAACCTATTTTTGTTCCAGCACAAGAACAGGAACCCATTACTTGACCTCAATCTTGGCATTAAAGCTAAAGCATAAATCCTTTATTCATTTTTATTCTTATTCATGCAGACATTCTCATTGCAAATTTAGTTTTTGTGTCTTTACAGAATCCTCCAGACTTGAAAATGATGAAAACAAAAAATTCAAAAAGCACAACAAACACAAAAGAAGATGAATTGAATGAAGAATAAGAGGAAACTCTTGTCACAAGGAATTTGCATCAGAACAACTTTAATATTGGTGTCTTTCTTTAATTTTGGATTAGTATAAAAGTGCTGTCTGACTCTGATGGTTTATGCCATGGCCAGCAATTGCTTTGTTTGTTCTCAAAGTTAACCCAAGATGAATCACAAAAGGTTACCTCCCTTGTCGTTCTTTCCAAAAAAAAAAAAAAAAAAGTTTCAATTTTTATGTTCTGATTGAAAATCAAAGAGAAAGAAAATCATTTGTAAAAAGCTTGGACTTTTTTTTTTACAGATGTTTTCTTCAAATGTCTTTCTACTTGATTCCACTCATTCACATTCATTGAGGTGTTTTTATGAATAAACATAAAAACACAACAATTACATTTATGATGAGTGTTTCTGTGTTACTTTAATAATACGCATAATATATGAATATATGGATTGATGAATCATTTTATTCAAGTTCTTTCTGGAGTTATTTTTTTAATAAAACAGTATTTGGAAATATGTATGCAAATATAGCATAGATTTTTTTTTAGATTAGTGGTTTGCAGAGAATCACCTTCAATCTCTCTTCCCTGTTCATCGTCAGTTATCCACCTTGACAATAAATATTCTTTCCTGTTATGGTAAAAACAAGTGGGTAGGGATATATTCTCATTGTAACTAAAATGATGACAGAACCCTTTTATTTTAATAAAAATCTTTTTATGTTGCAGCTAAAAAAGGTGTGGCTGTTTTGAGTACAAGTTGTAGCCTGTCTTCTTTTCAATCACAATCAGTGAGATTACTACGAAAATTCACACATAAAGCATCACCACTCAACTCATCGATCTCTGCTGCCCCTCTGATGTTCTCTCACCTATGCTATCAAGTGATCAAGGCTTGGAAATTTGCAGAAATTTGTTTTGCCAAATCTCTGAGTTTTGAGATCAAGTTGTTCTTAAATTGTAGTTTTTGAATTAGCCATATTTTCTTTCAAGTATTTTGCATGTATGTATGTGTACATTTTGTTCCAGAAGGTAAACTGTTTTCCCTTCTACAGATGTACCAAAATGCATATTATTAAATGTTATTTCTTATAACAAGGTGGATTGGAATTATACTCTTTACAAAAGAATTAATTCAAACATTATTTTTAGTGGATACCTGTATTTGAGTAGACATTCCATTTATTTTAAACAGTAGCCATTTTGTCTACTGGCCTGTGTACTTGAGAAATTCTTAAGAAAGACAATGTTCCCCACCCACCAGCAGGATTGGAACATGCGTCCCCCTTTGCAGGAGGAACCATTTTTTGACTGCTTCGATAAAAGAATGCTGGATCAGATTATTGGGCTATTATTCATTTAGGGTTCTTAAAATGCAATGAAACACTAAATGCTCATTTATATGTCCAGCAGCTTCAATATGTCCATCAAAGCTTAGTCAAAAAGTAATCTGTGCTAATGAATAGGAAAATTTTGTTCTCCTCAATGACAATGAAAGTCCACAGATAGCAGGAATAATACAGGAAAATGTTTTGGAACTTATTTGGCCTGTTCTTCACCATCTGCCATATTTACCTGACCATGCACCAACTGATTATTACTTTTTTGATTGCTTCAAAATGCTTTGATGCAGAAAAATTTACCAAATGAAAACCAAATTCAAGAGTTCACCACAATCCTTTTCACATCAAAACCTGCGGAATTTTACTCAAAGGTATCAAAGAGCTGCCTGAAAATTGTAAATAATGGTGAATATATAATTGCATAAAATTTAATTGTACTTTTTTTTCAAGAATAAAATTGTTAAACAAAAACGGAAATTATTTATGACTCAATAATAGTATCTGAGAAAGAGAAATCTTTGTGGGTTCATGCAATTATTTATATTTGGCTCCTATGTGGGAAATATAAAGTGTAGCAGTCAGTTCAGAGAAAATGGAATCGTAATAAATACAAATTCAAACTTTGATTTAATTTCTAATAAATGCAATATCTAAATAGCATTTTTGTTATGTTTTTAGATATCATTAAATATTAAATGACTGATCAAGCAAAGTCTATGCATAGTTAAGTGGTATCTTAACTATTTTATAACAAGTAAGAATTTGTTGGTGCTAAAGTTTCCTCAATATATGTCATTTTTTGTTTTGTTCATTGTTGTCACACTTATTTTAGTAATTGCGCTTGTTTTGATAAATCTGTCTAAATTTTTTCCCCTATATACCTGATGATGCTACCATTATATTTAATCTGTCTTCTCTCATATTGGTTTCACTTCACAAAAGAAGTTCAAGGAAGTGATCCATCCGCATTTAATGCAGGCACACTGATGGTTGATCAAGACATGAATATCTGTTCACAATGAATGCAGATGAAGGTCTGATCTAGAGTTGTTGTGCTGTCACAATTGACATAGTTTTTCCATCTTTGTTCTTCTGTGTTATCATTCTTGAAGGAAGATATGGCTTGATATACAGTGTCTCTCAGTTTGTAGCTAGGTCGAACCACTGATAATGATAATGTGTCAAGTGCAGAGGCTTCTTTTCAGATAGTCTTTATATCACTTTTTGGGTGCCTCATTATCCTATTTTCAAGTGGAAAGTTCACCATTTGTTCAATCTTGAGGAGGCCTTTGGTTATTCACCCTGAAGACATATCCTGCCCAACATAGCTGCATCTTTAATAGCATGGTCTTGATATTAGTAACTTCTGTTCATTCTAAAATTTCATCATTGGTGACAAGGTTCCTCCAATGGATTTTGAGGATTTTTGCTGAGGCAACACTAGTGGAATCACTTGAGGAGTAGCAGATAAGGTTAAGTGATGTTTCTGTTGTTGTTACTCTGATTCATTTAGACTTTGTCAATAAATAAGGAAATTAGAATAAGCAAAACTTCTTCAGAAAATAGTGACTGACATAAAGTTGCCTTAATTTTCTGAACCTGATTTGGAATTTTAGTGATTCTTCTTAAACCTACTGACAATATCTTTTATGCTACACAATTGCTGTTGCAAATTAACAGTTCAGATCCCTGTTCTTTGATTAATTTTGTGCCAACTCTGTTAATGTAATAGAGAAATAAGAGATTATAAGGAAGAATTTATACATTTTTGTTTTAACTTTGTAAGAACTTGAGACTAAGATTGAAAGTTGCCATGCATAAACAATTATTCATTATGACTGTTACATGTCACTTGAAGAAAACCTGTTGTATGCAGCAAGTTAATTAAAGTGCAAATTAAATTGAATAATTGATTCTTATAATTACAGTTTCAATTATTGAAATTTATATGAATCCATTGATCTCCCTTGAGTCATATATCCCAATTAATTATTTCTCACTGTACTGGATGAGCTTGAAAATACTAACACACTTTTTCATTTTTTCTTTATTAATTTTACCTACAGAATTTAAAAAAAAAATGGTTGAACCTGAACTTTGCTAAATTTTGTTGAATTGCTAAAAGCAAAATACAAGTTTAAAATAAAATGTTCTGTATTGTTTCTCAATGTTATAAATGAAATAGATTTCATTATTTTAATTATCAGTGAAGATTATTTACAATCATTGAATACATTAGCTGACATGTTAGGTTCATATTAGTTTGGCTATAATGATAAAATTTTAAATGAATAAAAAAAATCTTTGGAAATTTTGGAAGATTTAATTTAAAAATGACAATAAATAAGCAATGCATTTGATGCACAATTAACATGATTTCAATGAACATGTGTGAAACTTCATATTCTATCAATGGCCCATCAAAGCAGAGTTTACTATTTCCTTTGATTCAATTGTGACTATTTATTTTTCATTTTTTTGGCTTGAATCTATTCAGCTGGTAATTCAACAAAATTTGCATAAAATGGTTAAAATTCTTGTGATCAAATCAAATTTTTATCACATTGTTATATTCTTGGTATTACGGCTTACTGACTTTTGAAATCAAGTTTGATCTTCAAATATTTAAACGCAATGTCACTTGTTATCTTCTGTCTTCTCAATACTTGTTCTTTTATTGTCTTCTCTCGTTAATAGTAGTTTTTCTCATATTCTCTAACACTCAGTAACTCCTTGCATCCTAGTGGCTTTATTGCCTTGCTTGGGGGGAAATGATTAAAAGCAAAAAGTAAGAATAGAAATTGAAAAAATGAAGTCAGGCTGGAATAAAATTTATCTTCTTTTTATAAACAAAAAAATCACCCAACACAAGGCTTGAGAAACTCTTAAGGTAGAGGGTTACTTTTAAATGGTTATGGTCAATGTGGTATGCAATATGAATGAAAGAGGAGGTTGTAGGAAGTAAAGATAAGGAGGATAAATAACAATTAATCCTTGACTTGAAATATTAATACTGCAGTGTTCAGGTTAGAAATACAAGAATATGTTCCACAAAGTAACAGTTCTTGGGGAAAGTGCTGTCCAAGTGGAACTTTCTTTTTACAATTGGGATATGGGATAAATGATTTGATTCCATGGAAGAGGCATGGCGTAAAATTCTGAACTGGTGGAATTAAAGAATGGAGCTCATCTGAACATTTGACATAGAAATACTAATATAGTACTGGAATATATCTGAGCATCATTCAAAATGTATTATTTTAAATTTAGTTACTAGTGTCATTTAATTGGTCTCTTGCCACAATGTATTGTATTCAAGGAGTTTCTGGGCATTATTCCACTTACTGAATTGTACAAATTCAGAATGAAAGAAAAAAAATAGATTTAAATTTTTTTAATTTAAATTTAATTCATTTTGTTTTCCATCAGCATGGCTGATGCTAACCTCTAAAAGATGGACACATTGCACCTTCTTGGGTCAATGTTGCCCACTGCCATGAAGTGGAAAGATTATATGGAATCAATTGCTAAGTCTGCTGCTAGGAAAATTAGTTCACTGTCACCTGTTAGACAATTTTTCTTGCCAGAATCCATTGTACACATTTACAAGTCTCTCTATTAATCATCTGAGAGACCCCTTTTTGCATTCCATCAGTATGGCTAATGCTACCCTCCAGGAGAGTGACTCGTTGCATCTTTTCAGGCTAATAGTCTTGGCTGATATCAAGTGGAAAAACTATATTGATTCCATTTCTAGGTTAGCTGCTAAGAAAGTTGGTTCACTGTGTTGTGCTAGACAATTTTTCTCACCAGAATCTTTCTTACATATCTATAAGTCTACAATTCATCCATGCTTAGAATATTGCTGCTACATAAATAGAGACCCTTGATAAAATCCCAAAAAGAATCAGTAATATTGGAGGTCCTAACTTCAGTCACTTTCCCACCATCATAAAGCTGTCTGTCTGTGCCTTTTCTATAAATGCTTTCATGGTAATTGTTTCGGTGAGCTCTTCACTATGGTACCTACACTTTATGAATTTAAGCGCAGCACTAGACTGATGATGAGCTCTCATCAGTTTACAGTCCAGTTGGCTAAGTTCTATGCTAACAATTTCTTTTCTTGCACTTCTTGCTTGTAGAACTCTCTTCTGGCTCCATGCTTTTCAGTCAACTTTAAAAATTTAAATGCAATGTCAATCACTATCTACTGTATTCCTGATTACTTTTCCATCCTTCTTGCTCCTTAGTAAAATGTTTCTGTTCTTGATTCTTCCACACCAAGTAATCTCTTGTGTCTTAGTGGCTTTACTGTCTTACTTAGGATAAACTCAATTAAAAAAAAAAAAACTTAGTCTATGCATTGACTATTGCTGCCACATTTGGTCTGGTGATTTTGCTATATATTTAGAGATTCTTGATAAAATACAAAGAAGAATCAGCAATGCTATTGGTCCTGGCCTAGCATCTTGGCTTCAGTCACTTTCTCACCCCTGTAATATAGCTTCCTTGCACCTTTTTCTATGAATATGTCCATGGTAACTAACTGCACCTATGAAAAATTCATGGATAATTTAAATATCATCCAATGAATATTTATCAGTTAAACAAAATTGTTTCATTTTTATTATTTTGGTTAATAAAAAATTATATTATCCTTTATTTCATATTTAATAATATAAGTTTATTTTAAGTTATTGTGTCAAAGTATATATGAAATCCATCTGTTACTGTACTTCCCTATATACAAAGTTTCTAGGTGATTCCCTTTCTGCAATCATGAGTAGATTTCTTTTAAGGTATCACTTTAACTCTCACACTGTTCATTGCCCTGTCTCTTGAAAATGTTACGTAAAGTTGGCCATGAGTTTAATGAGCATGGCTGTGGCAAATGTATGCCAACAATATCAACAGTTTGCCCCTGTGCTTTATTGATTCTCATAGAATAGGACAGACGAACCGGGAACTGGATTCGATGCAGAATGAATGGAATGTTTGCATCGCTTGGTTTAAGTTTGATTCTTGGAATCAGTACTCTTGTCTGAGAGTGAGATCCACTTAATTGATGCTTTGATGCTATGCTTGTGGAGCTGAAGTACTTCCAAGTGAATTCCATTGCATCAACATTGTGTTTTTGAGAGGTTTCTAAGAAGTATCATAATTAGTCCAACTTTTAACTTAAGGTGATGGGGAGGTATCTCAGAAGGTGTAAGTGAGTTTATAAACTCCATGGGATAATTCTGCACTTCTTCTTCATTATCAGAAGTTTCAAAGTCGGTGCTTAGATATGTCTTAGTTTCAGTGGGTAGATTGCTACTTAGGATTTCTTCATTTACTGCTAAGCAGACCGATTTTTTTAGGGATAATATATATATATATATATATATATATATATATATATATATATATATATATATATAAATATATAAATAAAGTATTGCTGTTATAGACTGCACTTGCTATACCCACAGTTCAATTCACAAGGGTCTGATTGATTGAATGTAAAAAATTGGCTCAACCCGTTCTTTGCTAGTTTGGACGTAAAATGAAAATTAAACTAATTTTTTCGTCCTTATGACTCTCTACGTAAGTAATCAATGGCAGCGAACACAAGTGTGTGTACGGAAATAAAGACACCCATTAATCGATAAATAATCGACAGATATGGATTTTATTTCAATTTTAAATATTAATGGGCCTCATCTAACAGAATTTCTGCGTGTAAAATATGTAAGCAAATCGATCTTGGTTTTATTTACAGTTTCGGTTTTAGGCACAGTTTTTAAAAAGATTAAAAAACACAATATCCTCTAAGATTTCTTGTTATAAAATAAATTTTATTGACCTTTATGAAGATCGAACTGTGAAATATTTCGAAATTGTCTCGGTAGGTCCGTTAGAAACGGATCTTAGCGACCGTTTCGTTGACCGGGTGTTGTAACTTTTTTTGATTTTTTCGGACACGTGTATTAAAAATAGAATTTCCGCACTTGCCATTCCCCCAGTTCAATTGGCAAAGGTTTGATTAAATAAAACAATCAGCTCGATTCGTTATTTCTTCAGGAATATAATGCAACTTTAAAATAGCTTTTTTAGCTCCAATTTTTATTAACGAAAAAGAAAGCGTGACAGACACGTACCGACGGTAGGTAGGTAGGTAGGTACAAACGTACTACTTAACTAATATATATAGATTGTTCTGATGAATTTTCCTGTGATACCTAGATTTTATTAATAAAATACAGTACTAGATTGTCTGCAAGGTCTCATTATTTTACAGTTGGTCAAAATTCACTCCTTTTTTTAGTGTGACTAGAGAGTGACCTCTCCAAGGTGCATACCTGTGTGATGGTAAATGGAAGACATGTGCTGACCAGACTACATTTGGGACCAGCTTGGCTACAGGAGTTGCCGGAAAGTTGTCAGTGTTGACAGCCAACTCTCTTCTCAGGGCTCTACTTTCGCGTTTTCTGTCTGAATTTACTTCCATAGCCTTTTCCGTGTTTGCAAGGCAACAGAGGTTTAAAAATCAGGGTTTTCCTTCCCCTCGATGGACTGCCTTCTTGGGCTGTAGAGCTCCATCTACCCGAAGCAGCATGTTACGAGGCACCAGTTGCCTGCCTTCGCTCATTCTCCGGTTCAGAACTGAATAATGTACGCTACGCATTACTACATTGCGAATTTTAGGAGCTTCAAAAAATTAACGCTTTTTTAAAAATTATAAAAAAAATGTTAGGTAAAGAAAAAGACTACAAAGCAAGACAAATTGCAAAATAATAATGATTACTTACATAAATAAATACAAATATCAAAAACTTTGTTAAATTTGGAAAAATCAAAAGGAAATCGGAATCTAAGCCAATTCAGAGATTGTGAAGTCATTATTTATAACATAAAATAATTTTTATTACCATTTTTTTTTCAGTACTAACATCCAGTGGCGACGAAAGTGTGTGTGTGGGGTGGGGGTAGGTAGCACAAAAGTGCCGGACCTCGAAACTCGAGGGGTCTCAAGAAAATAGCTTTAGGGGTTTGGAGGGGGGGTGTTGCTTCTTTACAAAAAGTACAGAGCAAAATTACGGTTCGGTATTTTATTGAAAAAAAAATAAATACAAAGACTAAAACCAGTTTCAAAGCAGCTTAAAAGTGCATTTTTCGAACTTTCATTGAAGCCAAATGTGTGATGAGTTCCTCAAAGTCTAATTTTCGGGCCAAATCACACTCGATCGCAAGGATTGCCAACTAAGACACGCTCTTTAAAATGTCTTGTAAGACACACTATCGAGTTTGTTTGTCCCAGCATCTCCTTTTCCGACCGGGTGGGTGGTGAACTCAAACTGAGTGCCAGACCTCGGAAATTCTCTCCCCGGTACTGCTAACTAAACCCTCTAATTATCAAATGATAAAAAAATGATAATTAACTTCAGCTGTAAAAACAATTATTAATGCCGAAAAAAACGGTAACTGTGGAAAATTTGAAAGAAATAATAATAAATAATAAATTAAAAAAATAATCATAAAAATTAATAAATGAAACAAAAGAAATAATAATTGCCAATTATATTTTAAATTATTAATTAAGCAATATTTAGGTTTTTTTGGTTAAACTTAAAAAGTTAAAATCCTTTATTTTTTTTTTTTAGCTTTCCTTAAATAAATGCAGTTTATATATATATATATATATATATATATATATATATATATATATATACCTCTTCTCAGATTCCATTATTAATAAATAATTTATTTGAGTGAAACGATGTGGAGATTCAGACAGTCTTTAAGTGTAACGAACGAGGTTGATGTTGCGACAACTAAAACAAACCTTAATTTAAAAAATAAAAAAATATATACAGCAAAATGTTACTTTTGGGTATTTAAAAAAATATGGAAAAGCAAAAGAATGTGATTTGTGAAAGAAAAACAGTCTGTTTGCTTTCTTGTCTCTTCTGGCTGTGCAAAATGTCAGCACAATTTGATGCCTTTGTGGTCCATTGTAAGTGAAGTCTGACAAACATTTCTAGAAACAGTAGCAGCAGCAGCAGCTTTAGGGAATATCCAATGTCTGAAGAGTAAAAGTTCACAACAACATGACCTTTCACTTTCTCTGACCTTTTGTGAAACACTTTAACAAAAACTTTCAATGATGCTAACAACATTTGCATTCAGAACGTATAATGAACCCAGCTTCTTACAAAAGAATTGCTTAAACAATTTCAACAAAAGCAAGCAAATAGTGCAATATCAGTTTTAAAAAAATTGTCACGGAATGTAGTATTATATATACTATTATATAATATCGTGTTAAATCTAGAATGCTTTTAAAAAGTGATGAATCAATATATGCCTACTTTACTAATGATATATCCTTGTCAAAAATATTTTGAAATCTAATTTATGTGTTTATTTAAATGTGAATTCCGTGTGAATATGTAATGGATAACTGCTTGACATAAAAAAATCAGAGAGATGAGTTCAAATTCCAGTTGAGTTTGTTTCATTTACTAATCTTTGGGAAAGGTATGCGTCCATTTTCTCCCCCAAACTATGGATTAAATAGCAGGACAGATTAGGTTCTGTAGTCTTGGTTGGCAGCCAGTCTACTGCAGAAAGTAATGACAGCCTACTGTCGGAATTCTTCTGCCAAGTCAATTATGAATTGAAAAGAGATATGATTGTCCATGTACAACATCTACGATATTCAGAATAATTTAAAAGGTCAATTATAAAGTATATTGACACATATTTTACAGACTGTTGTTTGGTGGTATTTAATAAAAAAAATGAATTTGGAGTACAATTATTATATATAAAATATTTTCATATTTATTTTTATATTAAAAATTGGTGTACACAATAATGTTGATGCTTAAATTTATATTTTTGTTAAATTTATAAAATTATTATATCCGTCCATAGTATGTCACAAAAAACTGTTAGAACTGCTCTCGACATATTTGGGAAGGAGATTAGAATAATCCAAAACTTGTAATGGCAGCAAACCACCTGCATATAGATAGCAAATGAATTCAGTAAATATACAAAAATAGAAAGATATGTCTTCTCACCAAACTTACGCAACCTATATAGTGAGGCGATTCTGAGGGAATTAGAAGTCCTACCAGAATTCATTATTGGCAGCCATAATCTTAGCAACATAAGACATGCAAATGACAGTACTGATAGCAGATATTGAAAGGAAATTACAAGAATTCCTACAAAAGGTAGAGAAGGAAAGTGAACAGAAAGAACTAAATATCAATTGCAAGAAGAAATAATGCATGGTTGTTATCAAAAGAGACATTATTTTTGCCTGTCCTGCTTGCCTTCAGTCTGTCTTGTCAGTATCAAATTTTCCAAGCCCTCTTTCCTCATTATGTGCCTTAGAAATATCAACTATCTCTTTCTGATATTATATATAAGTGTTATTTTTGTTTCTATTTTCTCTAAAACCTTGACGTTGCTCACAGCATCTATGGTATTCTCAGCATCCTTCTGTAGAACTACATTTCTGTTGCTTCAAGTCTCTTCATTTTCAATTTTTACTGACTGCAAAATGAAGCTCTACCACTTTTAATTCTTTTTCTTCTTCTACTATATATTTTGTTGCTACAGAACTGTAGACAATCATGTCTTTCATAAATTTTAGCAATGTTTATCTTTTTACTATGCCAGCTTCTTCCTGTTCTGCCATCCATTTACAAATACTTATTACTTACTGTTTCCTTCTGTCCTTTCAATATATCTTGTGTGTGTCAGATTTTCCAGGCATTCTTTCCTCATTATATACGTCACAAAAATTTCAACTGTCTCTTTCTGATTTTTTGTGTAATTGTTCTTTTTGTTTCCATTCTCCTTAAAACTTATTCAAGGTCTTTCCATGGTATTCTCAGCATTATTCTATAGAAAAACAGTCTTCTCTTCATCTGAAAGATAACTGTCCAGCATTCATTGCCATATATGAGAATTGATATTACAAAGTTATACTCTGCTTCAAATTAGATCTCTTTCAAACCAATTCCACATCAAAACTTGTTGTCTGGATGTGAATGCTACAAAAGAAAAATTAAAAATAAAAAGTTACTATCTATGTAAGGAGTCTGACTATCACATTCACCTCACAAAACAAATCCCCAATTTGGAGTCAATCACAAATGTTGACTATAACAAATGCTGAGTCATGTATCCACCCTGACTGCTTAAATGAACCCACTCACAACTCTAAAGGCAGTAGGCAGTAACATATTCCACAAGTGTCCATGGCTCAATTGACCTGATACAAGCTTCAATGCCAAGCCTCTACGCTAACAACTCTCTCATACTCCAGGTCACTTCCCTTGTCCATAAAGAGACGTTCAACCTTGATTGTTTTATGCCAGCAATACAGAGAATTTTATTTTATCATATCTTGTCTCGATTTCTTTCTGCCTCACTTGCACTCAGTCAGTCAGTTATGTGCCATGCTTGATACATGCATAGGCGATCATGTATCTTTTGATACATGACTGATGAGGCAAATCTTGTTCCCACAGTAGGTTGTCATTTCTTTCTGGGGTAGACCAGTTGCTATCCAAGGCTACAGAACCCAGTCTTTCCTGCTATTTACCCAAAGCTGGGGTGGGGGGGAGAAGAAGATTCATACCTTTCCCAAGGATATTAGCACATAAGTGAATGTAATGGATTCAACTTGAATTCGAACTCAGCTCTCCAATCCAAGCTGCTATCCATTACTCTACTGTCTTTGTCATTTTCATTGTTTCTCTTGTAAGCATTCACGGTATATAACAACAGCAGTTTTGGACATCTTGATGTAGTGCAATGGTTAGCAATCTTGTCTCGCCAGAAAATTTACGACTGAGTAGTGAGTGCCCCATATTTTTGGCCTTGTGCCACATCTAAGCTACACTTAGAAAATCACTATAACAAAAGCAGTTTAGCTCAATTTTCTTTGTTTCATAAAAATAAAAAGGGGAAAAAGACAAAGATGTTTCTTCTCTTCAGATTTATTTAATCTTTACAATGAGGCTGTCCTTTGGGAACTGGAGATCCTACCAGGATTTATTATTGATGGATATAAACAGTATAAGATATGCAGATCATACAATATTGATGACAGGCACAAAAATAAAATGAAAGTACATCCTAGATAAGGCAGTACAGAGAAGCACAAAGAAAAGACTAACTCTCAATTGAAAGAATATATGTTTGTCAGCCGAAGATGCAAGCAACAAAATGGAAATTTCAAAATCAAACAAGTACACAAGTTCCCACTTCCTAAATATTTCATATCTGGCTAGTATTTTAACAGATGACAGAAAATATGACATTGAAATCTGAAGGCACATTGGAATAGGGAAAGATACCTTCCAAAAACTAAACAAAGAAACAGAAAGAATTCATTAGAAACACTTAATTACATTGGCTTTATTTTTATTTTGTTGCTTATTTTTATTGCTGAAGTTTATTTGGTAAGATCAAATCAACAAAGAAAGAAAAGAAAAAGAAGCATAGTAATTTGAATAGTCATTTTAAATTTCAACTTTTTACTTAATAATGTCTCTCCCAAAATTACCTACAGAAATTTGAATGATAAAGCCATTTAGAAGTAATTACCGTATATTTCCAGGTGACCTTTAGATAAGATGAGGTAGAAAAATATAGCAAATTTTCATGAATTTATCCTATACCTGTAGTATAAAACAACTGCTTATTGATTATATAAAGATGACGTTATTGGAAATGTTGTTACTTACTGTGTTTTTACAAATTCAAAATAAATAAAATAACCAAATAGATTCTATATCATGTTTTTCCTACATACATCTCCTAAAAGGGAAATCATTGTTTTGTTTATGTTTCACCATGTGATCACTTGTGAATACTGATTCTTCTTCATCTTTTTACTCTTCTTTTCCTATATCTAACCAGTTACGAACAGCCTGGTCTACTAATGAGCATTTACTTATACTTATACTTTATGATGATCACAGAATACCTCTAATAACAGTATGATAATGTATGATAATATTACATTCGATTGCTGTGGATACAACCATAGCTTGATGTCTGCATTTTTCAGCTGAGCTTGTATGGATAGAAGTTTATTTTATTCATAGTAAATTATTCTTTGAATAGGCAATTTATTATGAAGTTATGCCAGATATAAGGTGGAAATAGTTTTATTATCAGTTTATTTGATAATGTGAATCTTTTCATGTATTTTTATTTGTTATCACACAGAGACCGAGGTTAGACTACCAATAAGCATCACTCAGAATTTATAGTTTCTTTTTTAGAAATGTAGTATAGGATGACCCACAATTTTTAATGGTGATTTTTGGTATTTAAAGGTCATCTTATATGTGGAAATATATGGTAATGATTTCAGGCATGTTTATGTAATAAGAAATCAAATATACATTATATTGCTTATGTCGATAGATTAAAGATAAATTCTTTATGATCATTTATATCAATATGCTACAAGGATATATTCTAAAGTTAAGTTTAAGTAGGTCATAGTATATTTTAAATGTTCCTTCAAAAATATGTGCAGATATTGAAAAAATCATTTCACTGTTGTTATGAGAAGGTAAAATCAGTAAAAATTAAGTGCAAGAAGTTTTTTGTTTTTCAGTTTTTCATTGAGATGGTTCCATTTATAATTAAACAAGAAGAATAGGTAAGCATTTGCACAAAATTAATGAGCACTGAATTAAAAAATATTAATTACATTTTATTTTTAAGGATTTGAAAAATACTCCTATCTTGCATATTTATATAAAAACTCAATGAAGTAGATGAGACATGAGAATAAGGGGAAACTAACATATATAGGAAAAATGAAAATTCCATTAGAAACAAAGGAAAGAGTGCTGAACTGCAATATAATATCAATGCTTCAATATAGCAGTGAATGCTTGCAGATGAAGAGGAGACTTGAGGCAATGCAGACATGATTCTACAGAAATAAAACTGCTCTTTATTACTCACCACAGGGAAACAATCCCTGCCTCCCATTAGAATGTCTGATGCTCAACTCCACGAGAGCACCTCTTTGCAACTGCTTGCCCTCACACTGAAGAAGAGACTTGAGGCAATGCACACATAGTTCCACAGAAGAACGCTGACTACTATTTACTCCTGCCTCAAAAGCAAATCTGGTATCACTGACAAAACTAACCTGGCCATTTGTCTGAAAAAGGACCTCCAATCAGTTGTGGATTGGGGCAGGAATTGGTTGGTTAACTTTAATGCCTCACAAACAAAACTGCTCTCTATTACTCACAACAGGGAACTATCCCTGCCTCCCATTAGAATGTCCACACCTATTTACCCTTGCTCCCACTCTCTGTAACACCTTTAAAGAAAATTGAAAGAAAAAAGGACACATGATGTGTGATCAAAGAATATCAGGACCGTTGCTATATTTAATCTCCTTCTTCCTTATGAATCCACACAGTATTTTCAGCATCATTTCCATTGGTAGAAGCATTACTGGAATTGCTTTTTTTGGATAGCAATCAGCTGCCTCATTGCATTCTCTTGGATTTGCATCTTGAAATCTTATTCTTTTCAAGTGGGATTTGATATTTGAAGAGGAATAAAAATCACAAGGTGTGAAATCTGGGGAATATGGTGTTTGTCAGACCTAGGGAATGTTATACTTTACCAAAAAACTGTTCCACAAGCCATGATCACTGATAGAACCTCTCTGGTGTGGGGTGAGATGACTATCATTTACACACTTTCCTTCTAAGCATTGCTATAAACAACAGAAGTGAGCAAGGACATTATAACTTAGTGTGTATTAGCGATAGTGATCAAGGTCAATCTGTGCCAAGCAGCTTCACTTTAGATCTGTTACCAAAACAACAGTTCAGATACTTTTTGATCAGACCTTGAAGAGTTGAAATTTTTGTAACATATAATGAGAATAGAAGGCTAGGAAAATTTGATATTCACAAGACATATTGTAAGAAAGATGGACAGAGGGAATCAGTGAGTAATCTACTTGATGTTAGGACAGGGTGTGGAAGGGATAGCAAAAAGACAAACATTACTAAGAGCTTCAAACATTACTAAGAGCTTCAAACATTACTAAGAGCTACCAAGGACAAGATGTCATGGAGAGCTATGAATGCCCATGTCCTGAACTGATACAGTACATAAAAGAAATGTTCATGAAAAAACTTATTTTGAGAATCCTGGTTCTTTTTTTCCAGCAAAAGGTGTTTTCCATACAGTAAATGATTTTAAACCACTGCTGTACAATTCATTAATAATAGCTCTTTTAGTAGCTAATGTTCCAGCTGCTCTGAAATCATCTTAGATCTCTTTATCAGTTACCATTGGATTCATTTTTATTTTTTTTTATTCATGAAGCAATTTTCAATGGAATTTTAGTTCAAAGATGATTTTTAGTGGTGCCAAACTACTTCACTTTCAAAATAATCAGTCCAATGGAGATATTTAGCACTTTGGCAAGCTTAAAGTGTAGAGTAATTGGCCATTAATTGGTTATGTGTAACTGACAAAAAAAAAAAAAAAAGAAAACATTAAGGCAAAATAATAGTAAGCAACCAATATAATGATTTTCCAAGTGTAGCTTGGATGTGGCACAAGGCCGAAAGTAAAGGGTACCCAGTGAGGATTGAACTCACTACTCATTTGTCATTGTTTTAGTGAGATAAGCTTGCTGACCATTATACCACCTTGAGGTGTCCAGTGATTTTCCAAGTGTAGCTTAGATATGGCACATCATCACCAGCATTTAATTTATTAATAACAATTTCATAAAGAAAATATTAAATTAACTTTATTTTTAAAATGGCCATTTAGAATAAAATTTCCAGTGCAAAAACATAGAGTAAAAAAACTGTTTTAGAAAGAATTTCCTATTAAAGACAACAAAATATGAAAATTAAATTTTCTTGGGAATATTTGTAAGAATTGTAAGATAGACTAGAAAAAATTGAATTAATAAATTATTTCTTTAAATCAACTAAAATTACATTTGTATTTTGTTTCATAGTAAGGTTCACCTTGTACAAGGCCCAGTAACCTACTTGAGGTAGAGGTTTAGGAGGCAACTGTGAGCTTAGATTTTACAATTAAATTCAGCTAGCTTTATTATCAATATCTACCAGGAGTTACAGAACTATCAAGCCCACACACCTAACTTTAAAAAAAAAAGGATTCTCCATTGAATTCCATTTACCAATCCTACACTGAAATCCATCTCTGAAATTTTTTTTTTACAGTAAGGTTCACCCTGTAAAAAGCTTGGGAGCCACCTAAGGTAGAGGATTACATTAAGGATTAATTTATATGAATAGGAGAGGAAGATAACGGTTAACTTTAGACTTGAACAGATTAAGATTGTAGTGATCATGGAAACATCCTCTTGGGAGTCTGTTCCACAGAGCAATTGTTCACAGGAAGAAGATGTTTGAGTGGAATTTACTTCTCACTAATGGAATATGGAGAGAATGTAGGTGGTTGGTGTGTCTTTGCCCTGAAGGTTTGAACTGGCAGGACCAGGGAAGCTAGTTCATCAAAGAACTTTCCATGAAAGTAGTGATAGGGCAGCAAGAAGCTTGCTACATCCCACCTGGGGGGAGAGTAGTTGAAAGGTGGAGAATAATTTGTCACCCACAAGGGTTTGTAGATGGATTCAAGGCTGGATAATGAGGTCTGTGAAGCTCCTGCCTAAATATGGCAACAGTACTCCGTTTCTGACTTGATCTAGCTCTTGTAAAGGTAGAGAATAGCAGAAGTCAGGTACATACTAGATTGGTATAGGGAAATGACTATTTTATCTGTATCCTTAGCAATGGATCATATGTACAAATTCCACTTGAGGCTGGAAGGTCCAATAGTCTCTCAAGGCACAGTGCCTCCATAATGGGACATCCATTCATCTTGATTGGTCTAATTTTGTTTTTTAAAAATCTAATATTGTTAAACATGCACTAGGTCTCTTTAGTAACCACAAAAAATTTGGAGGAAGGAGCTGTATCTGTCTTTGAGTTTTGTGATAATGGACAGATGGAAAAGGCAGATATTTTTTGAATTTTTGTAATGTTATTCTTTGAAAACTTGTAAACATTAAATATGAAAAGAAATGCAGGGGATAGAAAATGTGGACTAGTGAAAGAAATGTTCCAACAGCTAAGCAAGAAACAAAAAAAAAGACTGATGGATTGCTTTGCAATATCTATCCTCCTATATGACAGCAAATGCTGGACAATTTCCTCATGGATGAAGACAAACCAAGATGCAGCAGTAATGGGCTTCTACAGAATGACATGGAAAATTCCATGGATGGAGTGAATAAGCAACAAAGAAGTCTTAAAGAAAATGGCAACAGAATAAATACATACTCAGAATCAAGAAGAGATAGCTGAAGTTCCTTGGATATAATGAGGAAGCAGGACATAATAAGGAAGGGTGGGCTTGGAAAGCCTAACCTTCGCTAACCTATTAAGAGCAAGAGAAGTAGGGAAAAGCATCAAGTCACTTAGCTGATGAGCTTGTGTGAATGGAAGGCAGAATGAGGATGCAGTGGAGGCCTTAGCAAATGGAAAAAAAAGCTGCTAAGAGCCCCTGAGACAGAAACTTGTGGACAGCCATGTTCATCTATGTCCTGAAGGTGATAAACATATACCTTCAAAATTGATAGATCATGCAGACTTTCATATAGTAAAATACTTGACTAGTTATAATGACCACTTGAAACTTATGCAGAGATGATTATTTTTTTAAATAATGTAGCATTAACATTATACAACTGACATTTTAAAAAATGATTTTAACATTATACAACTGACATTTTAAAAAAAAATGTTTGTATAATGTGAATAAACTGAAATGTGAAAGAAATTAAGCTAATTTCTTGCTTGTTTATCAACTACTGTTCACTGACAAGTATCTAATTTGGAATTACACCTATCATTTCTGAATATGCTAAATGCTTTTAACATTCCAATTAATATCTATAGTATTTTTGTTGAAATATGCAATTATAATATCTTAGTGAATAACTCATAAAATATTGTAAACACAAAACTTTTAAAAGAAATGATAATCTAAGAAATTAAGTTTTGAAAGATGGCAAAATAGATTCAAGGAATATAAGGTAATAATGAATGAATAGCCTCAAGTTTGAAAAAGTCTGATTTATTGTTGATGATATTCAAAACTTAGCTTGAAATCCTTGAAATTCTGTTTTCCATAGACATTAATCTGTCATTGAAAATGGAGCCACTCTCTTAATAAGAGGCTTTGACTTTGAATTCTGACAGATAAGAGCAGCTGCTAGTTATCTGTTAAAACATTGACAAGTGGCCTTTGAGAAGTCACAAAATGTTCTTGAAAAACAGAGCAATTTATTATTTTGCTGCCAATAAATGTTGATTTTTAATTTCCCTTGTATTTTTTGCTTGTATTTTGAGTTATTTTTTAAACTGATTAGATTTTTTTCCTTAATTCATAGAATATTTTGCCTGATATCTGTAAAGTACTGTACGGAATATTTGTAATTAATTCTTTTATTTGAAATTTTAACTCTTACTGTTATTGATATAAGTCTACACCTCGCTATACAATTTTGGAATCACTTTTTAATTAATTGTACTCCACTATATAATAGCTTGGTTCCATCAAAAGATTTACAAGAGTTTTCTCAATCTGATGCAGGCCTGCACTTATAAAGTTTTAAGATGGTATCTGGCCTGCACATGTCAGACTTCACCCTTTGTACCAAAGAATTTACATACCAAAGTGGGAAAACAGGGAGTAAGGTCTTGAGGTTGTAAGTTTTCTGTTGGAATTTCCTTCTCTTAGTCAAATGACCAAGCTCTCTGTAAAAGTGTATCATTTCTTCAAACAGTGTTCAGCAGTACAGCTGACCTGAGTAAATCAAAGTTCAGATCTTGGAACCACCACAGAAGTTTACATAGATATTTAGTTTAATGTAAGTTCCTCTAGTTTGTGTTTTAACAAAAGCAGATATCTCTAGGGAATAAATATGAATGATCATTGTAGCTTGATATCATATGTAGAGATATAGAGCAGGCTTGCACATGACTCATCATGCTATCAGGCTGAAAATGGAGTAATGTTGCCATATTTAGGTGGGAACTGCCAAGTTCTCACTTTCCAGTCTTGATAGAGTTCAAAAGCATCTCCGAGTCCTTGGAGAAGAAATATTTTCCTCTCTCTCATAGCCATGATGTGTTGAGGCTCTCACTGCTCTATCACTACTCCCATGGAAAGTGCTTGGACGAAGTATTTTCCTTTGTTACACCAGGTTGAACTTGTACGGATAGGATAGGCCATGCCACTAACATAGTAGCAAACCACACACATTCTCTCCATATTCCTTTGGTAAGAAGTGAGTTTCATTCAAACAACTTCTTCCTGTAAACCACATATAAGTAAATGTATAACTAAATATGCTGCTAGAAAAGTTGGCCCATTGTAATGTGCTAGACAATTTTTCTTGTCAGAATTTATTTTACATATTTATACGTCTATCATTCAACAATACATTGAATATTGTTGTCACATCTGGTCTGGTGCTTCTGCTATATATTTAGAGATTCTTGATAAAATTGAAAGAAGAATCTGTAATGTCATCATTCCTGACTTGGAATCTCGGTTTCAGTCACTTTCTTTGTGTCTTTTCTATAAATATTTTCATGGTAATTGTTCTGAATAGCTTTCCTGTTTGGTACCTTGACTTTAAAAAATCAAGAGCAGTACTAGATTGGCAGATAGGTTTTATCATTTTACAATAAAAATGGATAAATGTAACCATAAGTTCTATGCTAACAGTTTCTTTTCTTGCATTTCTCGCTTGCAAAACTCTTTTCCGGCTTCTTGCTTTCCAGTGAAGTTTAATCTTCCAAAAATTTTAATGCAATGTCAATCATTATCTTTTGTCTTCTTAATTCCTGTTCTTTTATTGTTCTCCCTCTTTATTAATCTTTTTCTTTTTCTCATATTCTCTTACACTCAGTAACACACTTACACCTTAGTAGCTTTATTACCTTGTTTATTGTGAAATGACTAAAAAAAGTAAAGCTTTCAATTCACAAGTATTAAACTAAAATAATTTGATAAATTCATTGATAGAATTATCTGCTACCTCTTTTATACACACAGGCACACACGCACACATACACACACACATGCACACACATTATTCTGCTTGGATTAACTTGGTTTGGCATTGTTATTTGAAAACCGAAATTTTGTTCGATAACTGAGGCATTTTCATTTCAAATTTTCTGTTCGAAAACCGATTTGTTCAACATGTGAGACGTTCAATAACCAAGTTTGCACTGTATGTGGGTGCTTTTTGTCTCAGTTAAAAGTGTCAATTTCCAGCCCTCTGTCTTTGACCAGAGTTCATATTCTCCGCCCTTGGGGTGCTGATCAAAGTGTAGGCTCTTCTTTCTAAGCAGTAAAATCTATTTATACAAAGAATAAAATAAAACTACTTTAAATTAAAATTATAGAGTTATATATAGTGTACATTATAATTTTCCAGGTCTTCATTGTCTAAACACAAAATATACTTTTCTTGAATATTCAATAATTTAATGATTATTAAAAGTGATTTAATGTGACCTTTCTAAATGTCCATAACTGCCAATTTGATGTATTTAGAAAACTTTTTTTAGAAATTTGTTGTTTTTAACTTAATGCAATTACTAAATTATGTTTATAATAAAAAGATACCTTGTTTAAAGATGCATAAAACTGTCTGGGCACACCATTAAATATATATAATCAAATTATTTTTATTTCAGTAATTTAATTTTAATTCAATTTAAAGGCTTCACTTGTCCAAAGAAATAATTCTGTTTTTGGAGAAATGATTTTATGGTATATTTTAAATTGTTATCATAAAATGTCATATAGACACATAGAAATTCAAATTCTTCTGAAATTTTCTGGTGTTTTGACGTGTTAGCAATATCCTGTTCATTTTACTTTTGCAAAAAGAAAAATATGAAACTACTTCTCTTTGCTAAAGTCATGTTTTCTTTTCATAGTCAAAGTTAAAGTAACTACTTTGAGCAATAAAAATGTATAATTACTCTCCACTCTTAACAGAAAAAAATCATGATGAAATTGATCATAAACGAAAATGACATGTTCATCATTAATAAATCAGAGGTAAAAGATTGGAAACTTATGAATGATTGAAATTAAGTTCAAATATATATATATATATATATATATATATATATATATATACATATATATATATATACATACATATATATATATATATATATATATATGTATGTATATATATATATATATATATATGTATATATATATATATATATATATGTATATGTATGTATATATAAATATATATATATATATATATATATATATATATATATATATATATATATATATATATATATATATATATATATATATATATATATATATATATATATATATGTATGTATGTATATATATATGTATATATATATATATATATATATATATATATATATATATATATATATGTATATATATATATATATATATATATATATATATATATATATATATATATATATATGTATGTATATATATATATGTATATATGTATGTAAATGTATGCATATATATATATATATATATATATATATATATATATATATATATATTATTCCAGCATCATTTTCCCACTTTTCCTAGATGATCTTTGCCTTCTCTAACCGTCTAACTTTTTGTCCTGGAGTAACAAGGTACCCCATAGGTTTTATGTGCAATTTCATTTTCAAGTCTTTCTTTCACTGCTCTTTAGACTGTCATAGCTGAACCTCTTCTCTCACATGCCAAAAGTCTTATGGATTGAGTTAGAGTTTTCTAATCGATCTCTCTAACTCTAACTTGAAATGATGATCCCTCTTCCTGTTGTGACATCCTAATCCAGTTTTCCTCTCTACTGTTCCCTCTTTTTTAAACTTATTCACCATTCTCTTGATGGTTCTTGAATTGGAAGATGGAACCCAGAGTATGAATGTTGGTATCATTAATGAATGCCCAAATGAACTTTTTCCTCTTACCATTGTCCAGTTGAGAAGACAGTGGGCTGACAAAAAATGATTTTAACATGTTCTTTTGAGCTGAATAACTCAAAGGTTTATTCAGAGATTCTTATGACAAATGATATCAAGATGGCTAAACATTTTATCTGAAAACCTGGAAAAAAAGAAACTCAATTAGTTTAGTGGTTTTTCCGATATTAAACATTTTGTGGGATGAACAATTATGCTGCTACATGATCTGAACAACTTTACTGTTACACATGGTGTTTGTGTTTATATATATATATATATATATATATATATATGAAGAAATATACTCTTAAGGTGTGCTATATTTATGGGATAAAGTGCTCAATATCAGAGATAGACCATGTGTAAATATAAAAGTAAACATTGAAGTCAACACTTACAGGCAACAGGCTGTTTTTCATGCTAGATGCAATCGTCATGGCCTGACGATTGTGTCTAGTATGAAACAGCCTGTCGCCTCTAAGTGTTGACTTCCATGTTCACTTTTATATATATATATATATATATATATATATATATATATATATATATATAATTTAAGTTTATTTTCGAAAAAGCTTTGTACAGCAAGGAATCAGGTTTTTGCTAATAATATGATTTCCACCAGAAAATACACTGTCTACAAAAAACATCTATTGGTGAGTAATTTCCATTTCTCTGTTTATTTCTTGATCTGTTCATGAAGGACACAGGTGTGTCTGAAAATTCCAGACTTAAAACCTCTCTTTCTGTGTTTGATTTCTGTCACATGGTTAATAAATGTTTTCTGCACTGATTATATTTGTACTCTTTCATTTGTCCTTGTTTTATTAACTAACCTATCTATTTTATATATATATATATATATATATATATATATATATATATATATATATATATATATATATATACAGCCATGCCTGTATGTTCAAGTACATGATAAACAGTTCTTGAACTGATCCACTTTCCAGAATCTTATGAAATGAATAAACATTAGATTTGAAGAGGAATCGTTTCTTTGAACAGTCAAGAACTTTTCAGCATAGCTTTATATATATATATGTGTGTGTGTGTGTGTGTGTGTGTGTGTGTGTGTGTGTGTGTGTGTGTGTGTGTGTGTGTGTGTGTGTGTGATTATATAGTTTAAAATTAAATTTGCTAAGAGTGATAAATATTAGAGACAGAGTATTTATAGATATAAACCATGTGGACACAGAAATGTAAACTTCATGGTGACTGGCAAGGATCATCCGGATATATATAAAATTTTGCATAAACGTTAACACATAGTAAAATAGCCTAAATTCCCAATATATAAGACAAATCTTTAAATATAAATATTTTGTAAATACTAATTTTTTACCTTGCAAAATAATTATATTTAAAGCTCTGTATTGATTAATTTACTATGTGTGCACATTTCGTGCACAATCTTAAATTAAATATATACAAGGGATACAGTGAAAATAGTTTGGTATCTGACATGATTACAAGTGAAAAATTTGCAATTGTTGAGGGAAATGTATTGAGATTTTGGTTTAAAAAGCAATTTTCATTTGATTGAAAACAAATGTGCTTTTATGTTTAAGCTGAATTAGTAATTAGTTTAAGCTGTCATGAATAAAATTTTTAAAATGTTACCATCTGTTTAAACATCATTCAAAGCTTAGAATAGAAATTACACAAAATTGGGAAGAAATTTATCCAGACATCTTGGAAGGACCATGAACACAAACATGCACACACATATACATACACAGGCATTGTGCCACAAAATAAAACTCAAGGGGTTTAAGTCAAATGCTAAGTTTTAAAGATCCATGATCCTATATTTTTTATCTGATCCTCTCCTAAAATGAACATTTCTTTCTATTCTACTGTAAACATGTTTTGATTTTAAATATACATTTTTTCCCTTGCACTTATTTTTCAGAAATGAAACTTACAAACTTTATCTGCATATGAGACCTCCATAAATGCTTTGGAAGCTAAATTTTCAGGAGAAATAATAATAAGAAAAAAAAAAAAAGAAGTGAAATTTACTGATTTACTTTGAAAATTAATAGCAGTAATGATTTTAGCCAAATGATAGAACTCAGCTCAATAACATTGTCACAGCCCTCTCTGACATACGTCTTACTTAGTTTTCATTCTGGGTCAAAGTTTTATCTTCTCCTCTTAAAATTATTCTTGTAAATAAACAATCTAATAAATAAATAGGGTTTAATATTTTTGTTGTAAATTCTCAAATACGAAAAATCTATAAATTCCCTTTCATCATATATTTAGGTTTTATTACAATTCTCATCATCACTTTTTAAAAAAAAATGGAGGAGTGAAGATAGTTAAAATAATAGTGGTTTCAAGAGAAAAGCCTTTTGACTTGCCATATTTTTACAGTCATGAAGGTCATTTTTTATTGCCCTTCATTCTTCAAATTCCTTTGCTAAGGACAATTTCCAGTGCTTCAATAATGGATACTACTATTACCCATATTTTCTGTAGCAATATCTTTGTTGGGAGGGACTAAGTCAGATGTTTAAATTGGTGGAAGGCAAAAAAATATTAAGTTTTGAATATCCCTTATTCTATATTTTTTATCTGATCCTCTCATAGAATGAATATTACTTTTAAATATATTATCCTACTGTAAACATGTTTTGATTTTAAATATAATTTTTTTTGCTGCTTGTTTGTACTTATTTTCTGGAATGAGACAGATTTTTTCTATATATAAAACTTATATACAAGTTTTGTATATAGAAGGAAAATGGAGTTTTATAATTTATTATGAAAATTAATGGAAATCATGATTTTAGACAAGTGACTCTGGCAAGTTCAATCAGTCAGCTAAGTGCTATACATGATACATGCTTGGGCGATCATATCACTTTTGATTTATGATTGACTAAGCAATTTTCCTGCAGTAGGTTGCCATTTCTTTCTGTGGTAGACTGGTTGTTTATCAAGACTATAGGACCCAGTCTGTCCTGCTATTCAACCTATTGCTGGTGCAGGAAGAGATGGATTCATGCCTTTTCTCAAGGGTATTTGCACATAAGTTAATGTAACAAATTCGCCTGGAATTTGAACTTGGCTCTCCGATTTCTCATTCCAAGCTAAAATCCATTGCACCACAACACACATCCTCTCAGTAGCATTGCTATAGAAGCCAAGAAGACAAAGTTAAGTCTTCTGTTTAGTTTTCAATACCAGTAAAAAGTGAGGTGCCTAAAGACCTCCAGCACTCTCTAAAGTACCTTGGATAACACAGACACACATTGTTTTCAGTTGAGCCAATGGCATTTTGTGGATATAAATTAAGATTTAATAATAATAATAATAATAATAATAATGATATGGGCGTGTGACTGAGTGGTTAGAACATTTGCATACTAACCATGAGACCCGGATTCAAATCTCACCATGGTCGATTTGTCAGTAAAGAAACTTTCCAGATGTTATCAAACTGGAGGGGTTAATCCCAGCGTACGGCACCTTTAGAAAGTGCCTGAAAACCATACCACAGGTTGACCCAAGCCTTGTGAGTGAAATTGGGTAGATGGAACACTTGGGGGCCATCAATAGCTGTTCTAGCACAAATTCACAAGTCATTGTGGCTGAGGGCTTGAGTGTGCTGGTTTTGCTCAAACTGTTGATCATGATAGATAACACACACTTTCCCAGAAACTGTAACTAAGGTCTGCTCAGCATAGTTGGAGTATAGACCACATGTGGGCTCTGTGGTGTTGAATAAACACAAATGCGCCTGAGCAAGTATCTACAATAGGGATTGACTAGCTGCCCTAGTAGACGGGCATCCTCGAATACAAGTGGCCAGCTATATATAATAATAATAATAATAATAGACAATCAGTAATAAATTTCTGTATTGTAGCTCAGAGAAGAAATCCTAATTTTTTAAAAAGTTTTTGTTTCTGTTGATGTTAATCTTCTATAGAAATAATTCAGAAATTTACTTATAAACATTATTAAATAAAATCATACACACAAAGAATCTACTTGATATGTAACAATGTTTGTAGAGAGACTTCACTTTAAAATTTGAAAATGAATAAACTTGGAATGTAGATTTCCCTCAGTTTCTCATGTTTTTTTATTGATGTTCCCCATATACAAGATCCAAGAACCACTCAAGGTAGAGGGTTACTGAAGATGGCTATTGAATGAGTGGTAAGAATAAGCCGCACAGTTTATGAGGATATGTAAATGATAATGGTTAACCATAGATTTGAAGAGGTTTAGATAGTAGTAGCCAGGAGAGCATCAATCTAAGATTCTGTTCCACAAAGCAACAGTTCTTGGGAAGAAGCTATCCAAGTGGAACTTCTTCCTTACTAATGGAATATGAAGGGAATGAGGGTGGTTTGCCTCAATGTAGTTTGTCTAAGCATTATCTATGGAAATAGCGATAGAGTAATGAGAGGTTTGTAATACCTGGTCTGTGGGAAAGTGGTTGCAAAGTGGAAAACAATTCATCACCCACAATGCTACATAGACACTTTTAGATTTTACAGGATTTGAAAATGAAGACCGGATAGCTCCAGCCCAGAAATGGTAGTAGTAATCTATGATAAAGCATTCTGGTGAACTGATACCTTAATTAACTGTGATTTAAAATTAGATATATGAAGTGTTCTGAAATCTTCTAAGTTCAATGTATTTCATAGAATTGGTATTCTAATGTTTGGTCATTGCAATACTGAGTTTGGGAAGTGGGTTAGGCCAAGAGTCTTTCACTTTGTGTGTTTATGTATGAGTGGAGCTATATATATATATATATCATACTTATTATAAAACCCAGGTTGTGTGTGTGTGTGTGTGTGTCTGTACGTTTATATATTGGATCAGATTTCCTACATTTTTCAACCAATTTCAACAAAACTTCACAGGACTACATGAAATTACCTTGTGGTGGTTCTGGCAGTGCCAAAACTTGGAAAAACAATTGTTTTTGCACAAAATCAATTTGAAAACACGATTAAGAGGCATCACTGTTAGAATGAAAGGGGGACAACTCATATCGAGTTATACTTATTATAAAACCCAGATTGTTTATGTGTATGTGTTTGTTTATATATAGGATCGGATTTCCTACATTTTTCAACTAATTTCAACAAAACTTCACTTTTTTTTGGCAGGTAGTGTTTCTTAATGTCTTGCACACTTTTTTCTTTATTTTTACATTAGAATGCTTTAAAAATTCCATTTACAAGACAATTGTTTATAATAAAATTCTATTCAATCGGGAGACTCATAACGATTGAAAATAATGTTTTTGTTTGAGTTTGGGTTTGACCAATTCGTAAAAAAAAAAAAAAAAACTAATTAAGACAAGTGTGTCTGTCAACCTTAAACAATAATCTTTGTCAATTTTATTTTTCAATCTTTATGATGGTTGATACTTGATCTATCTCTTAGTGTTACATCCCCATGCAACGCCAGGCTCTACTGCTAGTATATCATATATATATATAAAAGTGGACACTGAAGTCAAAACCCAGAGGTAACAGTCTGTTTCATGCTTAAATGCAATTGTCAGGCCTGATGATTATGTTCAATTCCATTTTGAAAATGTGTTTTAACTCCAATTTACATCATTCTTGTTGGAGTTAAAACACATTTTCAAAATAAAATCACATATTAAATGATTAAACAGTGATTTTAGATTTACTCAGAGACTACAGATTCCACAGGGAGCCTTCTACAAACCCTCCACAACCATAATCAGGGCAAGCTACTAGGCTAAATCAAATTTCTTACGGTAATGCAACACATGAAAAAACAACAAAATTCCCCAGAACAGTGAATCCCACTTCATTTTTTTCTTGTCTCATTGAAAAAAAAACACAGGGGTGTCTTAAAATTCTGGTATTAAAATCTTTCTCTTCATGCTCCAGTTTACTAAAGGCCTACTGATATAAAATAAAAATCATCAGTCTTATTAACAATATTTTTATCATTTTGTTGTCTCTTTATTTCTCTAATTTCATGAACTGGCCTATTAAATCCACTTATTATAAGTCACACATGTAGACCCTCTTTCATTTTAATTAAATATATATATATATATATATATATAGATAGATAGATAGATAGATAGATAGATAGATAGATAGATAGAATAATATAATCGGTTGAGCACTGGGGAGTAAGGAACCAATTTGTAAAGCATCACTATTACAGCTGATAATGCAAGACTCTTCTAGTGATTGAGTTCTCTGAGTGATTGGTGTGTTTATGAAAAAATAAATATGCAAAAGTTTGTCTTTGTCTCTACTGGGTGTCAATGGCCTAGGGGTTAGAATCTTCGACCAAATTTTTCAGGTTTCAGTTCTGGCTTGACGTGATCGGTTGTCTAGTAACACTGGTGAGCTGTGATACAGCAAAACAGTCTATATATATATATATATATATATATATATATATATATATATATATATAGTTATGATTAAATAGTTCATTTACCATTTGTGCTTGATGAATTGGGTAAAATATAAAACTACAAACATAGGTATATGTGTATTTATTAATATATATTTTATAGCTCTGTTTAACTACATTGGACACTGTTTTGTTTACACCTTAAATGAGTATTTATTTGCCATCTGTATATGTACATTATCACATACATATAGAGTTGCTAATATCTCATTATTTAGTTTATATTCACACTTATATATATATATATATATATATATATATATATATATATATATATATATATATATATATATATTATATATATTGAATAAATAAATGTGTACATATATGTGGATATACATATGGATTGATTGATTCATGTTCTACAGCTTATCAACAATTTGCAGGTTATTTAAAGCCAGGAAATGTTTTAGATTGTAAAATTTTCTTTTAGATAATAATGGTTTAATGATATATATATTACCAATTAACCCATAGCTGGTAGGAAAGAGATGGATTCATACCTTTCCCAAAAGTATTTGCACATAATTGAATATAATAAACTAAACAGGAATTTGAACACAGCTCTCCAATTAACAATTTCAAGCCATTGACCATTATACCACCAGCATATCCAAGCTTACAGCACCTGGTTTTCACAATTAGTCACTAATCTAAGTACTGACCAGGCACAACATTGCTTAACTCCAATGATCATACAAGAACTGGTGTTTTCAATATGATATTGCCTTAAGCCTACATCTAATGTATATAATATATATGTTAATTAAAAATCCAAAATCTGAAAACGAACAAGAATAAATGAAAATAAATAAACAAAAATAAGTAAAATAAATTAATTTAAACAAATAAATAAGTAAATAAAGTAAATAAATAATAAAAAATAAGTAAATAAAAATAAAGTAAATAATAAACAAATAATAAATAAACAAATAAACAAACCATGTATGCAAAGATAAACACAAGAAAACATTAATAGCAATGAACAATAAAATAATCAATAATAAATTAAAAAAAGAGTTAACAAACACAATAAATAGACAAAAAATGAGTTTGGATTCACAATTATTCCTATTCGATAGCCCCTAGAATAATTTGAAACACAACTATTACCACTCACCAAAATAACCATTAGAACAATACAATATACTACCCACAATGCATCACTGACCTGTATATATAGTTGAGCATGGCCTGACAATTGTGTTTAGCATGAAACTCTTGCCTCTGGGTGTTGAATCCAATGTCCACTTTTATATTTACATATGCTCTATGCCTGGTATTGAGCAATTTAACTCAAAATATCTTCTTTCTTCAGGACATAGGTGATCATAACCCTTAAAATTTTCCTGTCCCTTGTAGATCCTCATAAGTTTTGTCTTTTTGTTATTACTCCTAAACCCTGTTCTGCCATCCATTTACTCAAGCTCATCAAGTATGTTTCGTGCTGCTTTCCAGTGTCCCTCTTTCCCTTAATCTGTCCAGTGAGTATCAGATTTTCCAAGTCTTCCTTCCTAATTAAATGTTTTCAGAAATTTCAACTGCCTCTTCCTGATGTTAACTATAAGTTTCCATTTTCTCCATGCTCAGTTCATAGTATCCTCAGCATCTTTCTGTAGAGCCATATTTCTGATGCTGCAAGTCTCTTCTTCATCTTTAAGGAGATTGTCCAACGTTAGTATACCTTAAAACTATATTTTATCATAATATATATATATATATATATATATATATATACACACACACATATCATATAGGAATCTGATCAATAAACCTTACGAACATTCAGTGCTAATCTTATTTAATGTGTTTGTCTCAAAATAATTGCCTCTGAACTGTATCTTTATAAGTTTAATGAACTTATCAATAAATTTCTCATGATCAAAATCACAATATTCTTCTCAGTCATTGATTGATTTTATCACTTCCTGAATCATTTAAAAATCTGCAAATATAAGAGCAAGTTTATTCTGAGTCATGCATAGAAAATAATTTATAATGCATGATAAAGCCTTCTGAGGAAATGATGCCTAAATTTATTGTTGCTGTTTAATTTCACAAGTATTCTGAATAGAATAGGCCTACAAGTAAAGGATCCAAATTTGATAAAATTGCCTCAACAGCTGCTAAAGAAAGCATTTAAATATGATGAAGAAGCTACTGCTTCTTCTTCTTCTTCTTCTTCTTAATAATAATAATAATAATAATAATAATAACAGTTGTAGTTATTGAAAAAGGGTCCAATAGATTCATTGAAGGGTTTCCTGGTAGGCCATGCTTTAAAAAAATTGTACTCACAAGTACAGCTCGGACATTATGAAGACCTTTACCTATGTAAAATGTGTTTTTTTTTTTATAAAATGATCAGTGGAAAATTTCATGAATCATTTCAGACCTTAGGTCTCTTGTTGGGACCCAAAAGGAAATGTTTATACAACAGATATCAACAGAAATAATAATAATAATAATAATAATAATAATAAGACGTAGACAAAACCCGTACCCATCAGTGGCTACGTAGTGCAGGGTTGAAAGCGGAAACTGAAGGTTTTATCCTTGCTGCGCAGGACCAATGCTTGCTAACTAGGAATTATCAAGCACATATACTAAAATATTGTGTCTGCCCAAAATGCAGAGTCTGTGATAAATATCCAGAAACGATTGATCATCTTGTATCAGGTTGTAATTCAATGTTGGCACCCACTGAATATAAAACCCGACATGACAGAGTGGGCCAATATCTGCACTGGAAAATCTGCAACTTCTACGGAAGAAAACTGAAAGAAACTGGTATGAACACCACCCAGACCTGGTTACGGAGATAGGACCTGTTACAATTCTATGGGATTACACAATACACACTGACAGAATAATCAAGGCCAACCGCCAGATATTGTTATTAAAGACCACAAACAAAAAAAGGTGCCTCCATATTGATATGGCAGTCCCTGCCGACTGCAATGTATCTTTTTGAAGATATTCAAAAGTTGTCAAAGTACAAGGACCTTGAAATAGAAATCTCGAAAATGTGGCATATAGGAACATCAACAATCCCTGTTGTAGTTGGAACCCTAGGACTGGTTGGAAAAGATTCCAGTAGACTAATTGAAGGGATTCCTGGAAGTCTATGCCTCAAGGAGATACAAAAAATTGTTCTGACAAGTACAGCCCACACCTTACGAAGGGCTTTATCTATGTAATTTTTTTTTTTTTTTTTGTCAGTGGAAAGTATCATGACGCCATTTCTAACCATAGGTCCCTGGGCGGGACCCGGAAAGAAATGTGTAAACGCCAGAAATCAAAGAAAATAAAAATAATAATAATAATAATAATAATAATCCTCCCTACAAATTCTACTTTTAATAATTTCTTTATTAGCTGAAAAAAATTTATATCAGATTTTCTTTACCAGCCTTCACAGTTTGCACTACAACTGTTTTCCTTTTCTTGCCTGGGAAGCAGTCAAAAAAAGGTTACATAAGTTTAAAGATGAGTTAACTTGGTCCTTATGTGTGGAGATATAAAGATAAACTCATATTCAATGTATGTAGAGGTAATGTTATCATATGTCTAGTATAATTCCAAACTTCCTCTTTGGAGCATATGAGAATTTCATATCTCGAACTGGTGAATTCAGGTAAAAAAAAAAAAAAATTTTGAATGCTAATTTCACAAAGCTTGCAACACAAACACTTCACAACCTTCCTATCTCATTTTTTAACATTAAGCTTAGTAAATCTAAGAAAATATAAAATGTCAGGTTTGAGTAGTAGGTGCATAAATAAAGCTATAATATTTCAATATTATAGCTTTAAAATAAAAAGAATATTTTATACAAAAAATAGAATATGCTTACATGAATATATACAAGTACGTATAACATCATAAAACACACACACATCCAGATATATATTTTCTATCATTTCATCCCAAGCAAGGCAATAAAGCCATTAAGACACTGGAGATTACTAAGTGTGAAAGAATATAAGAAAAAAAAAACATTAAGGAGTGAGAACAATAAAAGAACAGAAATTAAGAAGACAGAAGATAATGTAGGCATAGGGAAGCTATGTTATCCCCTTTGGGAAAGTGACTGAAGCTGAGATCAGGACGAATGACAATGTAGATTCTTCTTTGGATTTTATCAAGAATTTCTAAATATATAGCAGGATCACGGTAACATACATATATATATATATATATATATATATATATATATATATATATATATATATGTATAAGGTATACATGAGAAACTATATACTACTAAGTTTATAAAAATAAAAATTTACTGAATCAAAGAAATGAAATAGCTATTCTTTGCCGTCATTGCCAAAAGTTTTCCTTAAATAATATCTAAAAATAAAATAAAAAATGGGAGCTTGTAATATACATACTTATATATGATCTGAAAAAATAATTTTAAATAATTTAAGTAATTCTATTACATTTACTTGATTGAAAAAGAAATATAGTCTATAAGTAATTAAGAGACAAAATATTTTAAAATTGTAGAACGTATAAAACGTATTCTAAACCAAACACCTCATTTAGAAAGAATCATTAGGTATACAAGTACGAAAAAATGCAGAAAAACTTTTTGCTGTTAAAAAAGAAAAAAAAAAACAGACAACATTCGTTTAACAGATGTCAGAATTTGTTGAAAAAATACACCCCTACCCTCCCTAAACTTAACCTCTTTTTTGAACATAACTCATAATTGATACAACAATAGTTAATAAAAATGAACACGCTACAGCCACAGTCTGAATGATTGGATTTCTCTGTATCCTTGGAAACAGAAAATTATTAATTTATATGTGCATTTAAAAATAAGTTATCCCAAAATTAGCTTGAAGATGAAACAGAACTAATGTTTTTAATTTAATTATATAACTAAATTTGAAGTTTTTAACTTCAGTTTTTGAAACATGGTTATTACTGTGTAGCAGAAGAAACCATATTTTAAATCAATTAATTTATAATATATATATATAAATAATATATATAGAAATTACATATATATATATATATATATATATATATATATATATATATTTATATACATACATACATATACATATACATACATATACATATATATATATATATATATATATATATATATATATATATATAATAATGAAATTGAAATATAAATTTGAATATATCAAGGAATATATTAACTATACTATGTGTGTGTATATTTATATATATATGTGTGTGTGTGTGTGTGTCAGAATGAACAAATTAAAGATGAAGGGAAAATATAAAAACAAATCTACTGACGAAGCTTGAAAAATAAAACAACAGGTACCAACCTTAACAAAAGCCAAGAGTGCTCCATGTCTCTAGTATAAAGAAACCCAGAATGGAAACTAAACCAAGAGTTGTAATAACCAAAAATCTGCCTCAGATACCAACCTATAACCATTAGGTCAGTGTCTCTATACATATTCCTGGCTGCTCAAAAATTCTCTGCACTTTCACCATAACATATCTTTAAATGTTTGTCACACTGCCTTCTGTGCATGCGTGCTTATAGCAGTGATCCAATTTCTCTGGTCATAAGGTGTGTCAGGAACTGAAATTCATTGGAAGCTTTTAACACAATATGGCAACAGGGCATTACTATGTAGAAGTGTGCATGAGTGGATTGAGAAGGTTAAAAGTGTGTGGTCAAGTGTGACACACGAAGAAGGAACGGGACACCAATCAACCCCATCACTGATGAGAATATTCAGCAGGCTCAAGAGATGCAAATGCAATATGGTAGCATGTTCTCTGCTGATTTGGATCACTGCTCTTTGTTCCTCCTTGGTGGAGTGGCCATGTTTACACTGTAACAGCAGCAAGAAAATTGGCACAATCAAGCTCAAACATCAATCATGTGACCACGGCAGTACCAACCATAAGCACACATAAAAATATGCTATGCCAAAAGTGCAGATAGTGTTTGTCTTACCCTCATATCAATATATATGTGTGTAAAATTCAGAAATAACTAAAATATTTCTGTAAAAGACCAATATGAATAAAGACAAAATGCAAACTTATTTTAGCCAATGTAGACGAGGACGAAATACATCAGCTAAGATAAGTTTTCCTTTTGTCTTTATTCATCACTGTGTCATGCTAGATAATTTCTTTCTCTAGAATCTACCTTACATATCTGTGTCTACCATTCGTTCATGCTTAGAATATTGGTCTGGGGCTGTTGCTCCTGCTATTTATTTAGAAATAATTCTTGACTTACCTTTGCATATATATATATTATTTATTTAATAAACAACATCTCATCAGGTAGTTAAAAATGATGGTAACAAAACGTAGACACAAAATGTACAATTTTGTAGTAGTAACTTACATGTTCTAATGTAACAGTGTATAATAAATATTTATTGAGCCCTGTTTTAAATTAATGTTTTGAATTTTATTCTTCATTCTTTTACATATCAATATATATATATATGAGTGTGTGTGTGTGTATCAGAATAATTGAAACAAGATTTATATTTAAATTGTTAATGGAAACTAATTTACAATTAAGTAATATGTTAATGAATATATAAATATATGGGTTTACAAGTTACAAATATATGAACAAATACATATACATGATTTGCTGAAAAGTTCTTGAACAAATCAACTTTCCAAAATCAAATCTCATGACCAAATAACAAGATTATTTTATGGGACCACTTCTTGGTGAAGTTGAAAACTTTTCAGTACCTCTGCATACATATACATCAAATTCTACTTTTCAGTGCTTATAATATTCTTTGGTTGGATGAAAGTAGAGATAGATTTTTTTTTTAAACTGAATATCTCCTCTGCATATCTATAATTGAAAATTCAGGAAGTTTTGGTTTAAAAGTTGCAAGTTTGGTGAAAAGAAGGAATGATGCCATGAATATTCTGCAATTTGTAGAGTGTTTTGTGCTTTCTTTTTGCCATTTGTTCCTTTCAATTTTGTTGGCTCTGACCTTGCCTGTCTTTTTTCCTTCACCAAACAAGCATTAAAGAAAATTGGTCAAAATCAAATTAAGCCAAACATGTTTTATGCTTTTTTGCTATAACCAACCATTTTGATTTTATTTGAATATTGCAATGGCAAAAAATTGTTAAAAATACAAATTCATCTTTTAGTACTTTGTACATTTTTCTTTGCTAAAATATCTAGAAAAAGCCAGAAAATTGCATAAATCAATGAATATGATTGGTATGTTAAAATGGAAATTACTTGTAATGGTAAGGAAATAATTATGAAGAATTTACAAGCACAAAAATGTACTAAGTATCTAAATTAACATACTGTGAGGTGTCTGATACAAACAGGAAGCTTTTAATAATTGAGGAGTTGGAATTTTTTTCAATATGCAATAAATGAGGGAGTCTTAATAAAAAGTGGTGTTCGAAAATCATTTAATGTACAAAATTAATAAACAAAGTGGTCTTAATAAGCTTGAGAGGGGGGAGTCTGAAAATGTCCTTAAAAAATGAAACTTGTCCACTTGGTCTGTTAGGCACATAAGTGTATTTTTCCATTCTTCAGATATAAGTTGATTGTCTCATGTTTGTACCACTTATAAACTGGATTGGTTCATATTTGTACCACTCATAAACCTGATTGGCTCATATTTGTACCACTCATAAAGCTGATTGGCTAATATTTGTACCACTCATAAAATATATGTATATACATTTTATATAATGCTGAGGATATTTTGGTGACACTATTCATTAATTTAAATTAAATTAAAGCAATTAAAAGACCTCTTAGGTAAAACACCCATTTTCTCCCAAATATAGTAGAATGGGTTTCACTAGGTCTGCTTTGCCAAAAAAATGCATGAATGAATACCTACTGAAACATGTGAAAGGGGCTGGTCAGATGTTCAGCCATACAATCAACCATAAAACTACACCCAGTCATGGGACTGGTGGTGGTGGTGGTGATGATTGTAAGTTAAAGAACATTGGAAATATCATCAAGACTGTGCATAAAAAGGATTTAAAATAGATTGACTGATTGATCAATAATTTGAATGTCTGTGAAACATTGCTTACATTATTAAGAAAATATGCAACTTAGTGAAAATTTGACATTTAAGAAAATTTTTTTATTTGACTTCTTCTTTTAGAAACAATTTGCTTCATAATATGTACTGTTTCTCACATATTTTGCATATTTGAATAACAAAAGATAATAACAAAAGAATAAAACTTTGTATTAGAAAATTAAAATTAAAATATCTAATCATTTTTTTTTCTAATTAAATTAGAAAAAAAATGACTAGATATTTCTTAGATAGATGTTCATGCTAACTTTAAGTTAAATTAACTGATGAGAAATTATATTACAGAAGAAAAACCAATAGGAATTCATTTTCTCTTTTAATGTCTGGTCTAGTTGCAAAATAACCATTGACGTTATTTTCATACTTTTTTCTAAGTTTTATATGCAAATTCATTTTATATATGGTTGGTTATAGCAAGATAAAAAAAATATGGAAGAAAATAAATCAGACTGAGAAATAGTTTTAAAAAAACTAATTTTTGCATATAACAACTACAAATGATTTGAAAATAATTTTTTAATATTCTTGTTTCATTATGAATCCAATTTGCTTTTGTTTTCATTGTATTGTTACGGTTTTTTCTTTTTTATTCAATCTTCTGCCAAGTGGGGGCTTGAAAGCTGGTCCCTGACAATTTAATTCATTCTATTAGGTTGAGTTATAAGTAATTTCTATTTTTTGGGAACTAATTGTAATGATGAATGCATCATCCTAATGACTAACCATATATAATCATTAAGAATAAATTTGAACTCCACTAATATGAGGTCTGGGGAAAAAGTATCAGGAGCAGTGCCATAAAATGAAAACTGCAACAATTTGGCATTCAGTTTCAATTGAAATAGTCCCTATCTGAATCCAGTTTCATTTCCATTAATGGAAGCATTCCTGGCACTCCTTTTTTAGGATATCAAGCAGCTGCCTAATCCCATTCTCTTGGATTTGCTCAATGTCTTGAAATTTTGTTCTTTTAAAGTGGGGTTTGATTTTTGAAAAGAGGAAGTGGCAAGAGGAATATGAAGTTTGTTGATCTGGAGAATGTTGTGCTTGGCCATAAACTGATTCACAAACCATGGTCACTCATGGAACCTCTGTGGTGTGTTGGGATAACTGAACTCTACACACTTTTCTTCCAAGCAATGCTATAAACAATGGAAATGAGAAAGAATGTTATAGCTTAGTGTGTATGTGTGACAGATTTCAAAGTCAATTTGTACCAAGTGACTTCTGTAGCATTGCAGCTACCAGGTTCATTCTGCCACTTCTTCTAATCAAATGTTTGTGGCTTAAAAAATAACTCACTGGCCAGATTGTTACCCATGAAATAAATCTATGAGATAATATAGCTGTTATGGGATCTTACCCATAATAATAATAATAGACTATTCCATACTTAATAAATACTGCGCCTCAGGAGTAGGCAAGGAGTCAGTAGTTCAAGTCGAGTCAGTAGTTCAAGACAAGTCAAGAGCCGAGTCAGAGGCAGTCTGAAACAGAGTCGCGTTCAGACAATTACTGCAAGACAGTGGAATAGTGATACTGGTCGAGACTACATTGTTCTCTCTACTAAACCTGATTGTTCATACTAACACTTCTACTTCTCTGTATATATTCCTGTTTGTAATATATCTGTTATTCCATACCTGTGTTCGAGTTCTTCTTTATTGGTTCTACTTTGGACTATCACCGTGGTACAAGGAACCAGACCATAACTATAGCAATCAGCAAATTTTATTCTGTAACATTTTGTAGCCTTCTGCTGTAGAGGATCAAGGCAGAGGTGAGTGTAGTTGAGAGGGTGAAATGTCTAATGGGCATTTTCCTTTTGCATGACATTGAGCAATCTTCTGTTCCACTCTGTGTCTTTCTGTCTATCTCTTCTCTAGGGACCACTGTCTTATAGGGACATTGTCTTGTCAGCTTTATCTGAAAAGTAATTCATCAAGAACTGAGGATCTAGCTTCCCTCAGTGGCCTTCTTTGCCCAGATAATTTGACTTGGTTTTTGGGAGGTCACTCTATTAAGCTGAACTTTACCAGGACAGATAATTGTCAAAGTTATTTCTGTAATGTGTTGCTGGTGGGTCCTTAGCAAGATATCACCTGTTATTGCTACATCCACTCTGTGTACTCTAGCTATAATAGAAGAGCAACAAACCTGATATTTTTTGATCAGACCTCATATACTGTTTTGCACTGCAATGGTAGCATACACAGTGGATTAAAAGACAAATGTTATTCACCACCACGACACTGCAAGTTCACATTCAGCACACGGGAAAAAAATTTAGGCACTTGATTGGTCTGTCCTACCTTAGCTGCCATTTTCATCTCACCTTATATCAACCAATTATTACTTTTCTTGATCGCTGTAAAATATTTTGATGGGAAAAAGTTTCTCTGAGGAAAACCAAATTCAAAGGTTCCTGGGAAACCTTTTCACCTGTAGAATGTTACTCAAAATGAATCAAAGAGCTTGCCTGAAAAATCATTGCATTATATGATTAAATAAAATGGAATTATATTTTATTATTTGAAGAATAAAGTGGATAAACAAAAACGGAAATTATTTGTGACTCAACATAATATGTGATTGATTTGTTTTCTATGGATTATCAACCCTTTGCAGGTTATTTAAAGTCAGAAAATATTTTTAGATTGTAAGATTTTTTTTGAGATAATAATGATTTAGTGATATAATTATTATTAATTAACCCATAGCTGGGGAGAAAAGAGGTGGATTCATACCTTTGCCATGGGTATTTGTGCATAAGGGAATATAACAAACCTAATGGAAATTGGAACTCAGCTCTTTGATCAACAATTCCGAGCCATTATCCATTACACCATCCACATATCCAAGCTTGCAGCACCTAATATTCCCAAGCAGTCACCCATCTCAGTATTGACTAATATATTTGAGTAAGAGAAGATTTAATTTTAATTTCTAGCAACAATATCTGTTCATTTTTGTGGAAATTATTTGTTGCTGTTTATCTTCTTCTTTTTCTATCTTCCACATCTCTTCAGGACATAGTTGATCATGGCCCTCCACAGTTTTCTATCCCATGTAGTTTTTAGCAGTTTTTTGCCCTTTTGTAAGCCCCCCCCCATTCATCAAGTAAGTAGTAAGTTGCCTTCCCTATCTCTCTTGCTGTCAATATACATATAAAGGTTACATTTTCCAAGCACTCTTTTCTCATTATGTGTTCAGTAGTTTTTTTTCTGATTCTGAATTTAAATGTTCTTTCTGTTGTCATTTTTTTAAAGACTTCCTTGTTTTTTACTTGCTCCATCCATTGGTGTCTATATCAAGTCAAATTGTGGATCTTCATTTTTAAAGTTTAAGGATCAAAATAGATTTTTATGTTAAAACTGATACTTTTAGATGATAGCAAAAATATTTGGTTTCTAACCTCACAGAAGGAGAATCCAGGACCTACAATGATAGGATTCATCAAACACTAAATCTGGCATAAAACTACCATTCGCTATCATTATCAACATCAGCACTCCACCCAAGATAGAAGCATTATTGCCATCCAGTATTGAAGTCCAATATGATTAGCATCTGAACAGATTATACAACAAGATAACAAATTAGAAACCTTTAAAAGCAAAACAACTAGTTTTAAACATCTCTAAATATTCAGAGAAAATCAATTACAAGCAAATATATTACAAAATATTTATTGTTATCTTTTCAGGCTGGTGTCAGGAGTAATCTAAAAATAAAACCTAAGTGACTGAATTGAATGTTTTGCAGTGTCTGTATCTCAATGGAAAATAGGTTTTAAGATCTAGAATTCAATTTTAGTTTTGGCAATTCCTTGTTATCAATGTGACTTCAGAACAAGTTTGATTAAAAATTACCTTGGTAGAAATGATAATAAAAATAATAAAATAAAATGATACCAAAACTTTAGCTAAACCTAAATAGAGAAAAACAGTGTGCTAAAAGTTGTCTTGATGTTATTGCTGGTAATATTGACAAATATTATCATGTTAAAGAAAATCTCTTTTTTTTTTTAAATGTGGATACTGAGAAAAGAAGAAAAAAGTTTTGCATTTTGTTTCCTATACAAGTAAAGTTAAAACATTTTCTGATTGACTTGGGCTTGGGGATAATAAAAATCATATCCTTTATATCAAACAGGGTTTGTAGTCAAAGACAGCTTTGGATGTGGGAGGAGCGTATTTCAAATGTCTTCCTGTCTGATACTTCTAACCTTTCCCAGCAATAAACAACGACTGAAAGGAAGGAAGAATGATGAGTACTATAAATCAGGCATCTTTGCAATAACATTTGAACAATGTTTTCATCCGAGCGGTTTAGCTCTAGTTAAATTCTCTCTCTCTCTCTCTCTCTCTCTATATATATATATATATATATATATATATATATATATATATATATATATATATATATATATATATATATATATATATATATATATATATCTGTAGGCACATGGATGAGTGGTTAGAATGTTCACTTTCTGGCCATGAGACCAGGGTTCAAATCTCTGCATGATCAATCTGTCAGAAAGGTGACTTCTTGACGTTACTTAGAGACGTGACTACAGTGTGTGCATTGTTGAAAAGTTCCTTAAAACCATACCACTGATTAACCCAAACTTTGTTAGTGAAATTGGGTAGACAGAATTGTTTCTTGATTTCTAGCACAAAGTCAGAAGTCATTGTGAGCGAGGGTTTGTGCATACTGGTCTTGTTCATACCAGATGATGCAATCTCTCCCAGAAACTGTTACTAAAATCCACTCAGCATAGTTGTAGTATAAACCACATGTGAGTTCTCTGAGTGTTGAGCAAACACAGATGTGCCTGAGCAAGCATCTGCAACAGGGATTTTCTAGCAACCCTAGCAGACAGGCATATTCAGAAACAAGTGGCTAACCACTATATATATATATATATATATATATATATATATATATATATATATATATAAAAAACTTTATTTTTAGTGGATACTTGTATTTGAGCAGTTGCACTGTTTAGTTAGTAAACAGTATATTTGTTTACATCTACCAGCATGAACATTTGAGAAATCTTATTAAAGAAAATTTTACGCTCACTGGTAGCAATCAAACCTGGATCCCACAGGGTAGAGGTAGCTACCCTTTAGCCCAGCATGTCTTACTAACATGACTTGTCCATGAAGAGCAGATGGAAATGTGTCAGATTAATAAAAATATCCATTCTAAAAATATATATATATATATATATATATATATATATATATATATATATATATATATATAAAATAAGTTATGAGATATGCAGAAAATAGAAAAGAACATGTTGGGTGCATAATCCGGGGTTCCTTAGTATTTTTTTTTATTTTTAAGAAGACAGTGCTCCATACAGAAGTAGAGCTTTATTATAATAATATTTTTTTGTTTAAAAATATGATTCCTTCGCTACATAAGAGTTCTCAAGTTTCAAAAACGAGAGGCAAAACCATCCAAATAATTATTAAAATTAAGTTGAATTGAGATGTTTAGTCCCGTTTCATCTTCAAGAGAAATTTTAGGAATCCTAAAATTTCTCTTGAAGATGAAACGACTTTTAATAATTTTAATAATTATTTGGATGGTTTTGCCTTTCATTTTTGAAACATGAGAACTCTTATGTAGTGAAGGAATCATATTTTAAACAAAAATATATATATATATATATATATATATATATATATATATATATATATATATATATATATTACAGATTAAAAAGTGTAATAAATGTATTAAGGAAAAAATACATTTACTTGTACATCATGTCTGAATTTGAATGTTTCCTCCTTCTGTGGATGTAGATACACACATACATATAAGAGAAAAATATATCTTAGGTAAATATGTTTAATTTATATATGTATATATATATATATATATGTATAAAATATGTTTCAATTTACTGAAGTTTTAATATACAAGAAATAAAGATGAATTAGAAGGTGCAAATACTATAATGAATATTGGTGTAAAGTGAATTGAGCATGCCAAGTTCAATTCCCACTTGATTCTTTTAGTTCACTTTACACTAATGCCCTTAGAAAATGCATGAAACCGGCTTCTTTCAAGTACAGGTTAAATAGCAGGGTACACTAGGTTCTTTTGCCTTGAAGTGACAACCAATTTAGAAGAATGAAAATGCTAAGAAAAGATTCCATTAACTGTGATGGTTCCAGGAGTTGTGAGTAATGTGGTAACTTTGTGCCTCCTCACTACTTTTCTCTGGGTTAAAGGGTCAATGATGCTGACTATTAGGAGGTGCTGGAGAGGGTTGTGAAACCTTGGGTAGAGATCATGAGCAAAGAAAGACTACATCTACCAACAAGACTCTATGCTCTCTCATAAATCAAGACCACTCAAGAATGGATAAGTTGCAATTTCCATGATCAGTCCCCCAGACATATGACCTGAATTCATTAGACTACTATATATGTGGCATAGTTGAGAGGGAACTCAATCAATGCCCTTGTAACACTATAAAATCTCAGGAGTCTGCTATAACTTGCACAATGTTCAAAGTTGATAAAGTTCATCTTATCTGGGCATGTCAATATTTCAAATCTCATACTGAAGCAGTCATTGATGCTAACAACAGATTCATTAATTAGATGCATCCTGAAGTGTCTCAAGATTATTCCTGCCATTTTTTCTCAAAAAAAAAATCCTCTTTCATTACTTACGCATCTTTTACTAAATTTATGCAAATGTAAGAAACTGTGTATGTATAAGATAAAGATGAGTATATCTACAATAAAATATTTCAATTAATTAACAGACAGATTTAAGTGAAAATGAATCGGTGGTTTTTATGTTATTTATCTTTGTATTCTTAATATACAAATCTAAATGAAACAGGTGGTAAAAACCATTGAATCGTATGAGAGCTGCAAGTTGACATAGTGCTTTTTGATGACATCATACCCTTCTGAGCAGGGTCAATTCTCAAATCTTCCAATTAGTAATATTTCCATCACTTCTCAATGTTTTTTAAGATAGAAATATTAAATACAAATTGTAACTAACTAAATATGATTAGAAGTCATGATGCTTAGTGATCTCATTACAACATTTAATTAGCAACAAAAAAGTAAATTTTACTTTATTTTTATTTTTGCATTGTTCAAATTCATTAGATTCTCTTGCATTATTAAGTGCAATAACATATCTAAAAATATTGACAAAAAACAATTAATGTTGTTTTGTTCAAACTGAAGATATTTTTGTTTTCTCTCTATGGAGGACATTAAATATCATGCTTATCAGTCATGTTGCCATATTTTTATCTGAGTTTCTAAAGTTTAAATTCATAGTAGAATATCTGATTGCTAGTTTATAAATTTGTATTGTTTGTGTAGATACACAGTAAATGAAAGTTTTGTGATATCAATCTGTTGTTTAAAGTTTTAATCTTCTGATTTTATTGTTTTTTTTCTTTGAAGATTAATTAATCTGACAATATGTGTGATAAATGGTTTTGTCAAGACATTCTGCATTTAATTATTTCATTTCCAGCTTGAAAGATCTATCAGAACCAGAGACATTG